>OU900100.1:2508948-2883274 GCA_918026865.1 Phyllotreta striolata
TTTCAAATTATTTTCTATCTCTTTTATTCTGGCTTGTATAATTTTTTTGTATTTTTCATTACTTTTACTCAATAATATTGCCTAAAACCAGGTTTCTTCGTAGTTTTTTCAAATTCTTTCTGCATATATGATTTTATTATTACTTTTTAACGTATATGCCGTTTAAAATTATTTTCTATCTATTTTTTTCTGGCTTGTACGATTTTTTGTATTTTTCATTACTTTTACTCAATAGTATCGCCTAAAACCAGGTTCTTCGTAGTTTTTTCAAATTCTTTCAGCTTATATGATTTTTATTATTACTTTTTAACGTATATGCCGTTTAAAATTATTTTCTATCTATTTTATTCTAGCTTGTACGATTTTTTTGTATTTTTCATTACTTTTACTCAATAATATCGCCTAAAACCAGGTTCTTCGTAGTTTTTTCAAATTCTTTCTGCATATATGATTTTATTATTACTTTTTAACGTATATGCTGTTTAAAATTATTTTCTATCCATTTTATTCTGGCTTGTACGATTTTTTTGTATTTTTCATTACTTTTACTCAATAATATTGCCTAAAACCAGGTTCTTCGTAGTTTTTTCAAATTATTTCTGCATATATGATTTTATTATTACTTTTTAACGTATATGCCGTTTAAAATTATTTTCTATCTATTTTCTGGCTTGTACGATTTTTTTGTATTTTTCATTACTTTTACTCAATAATATCGCCAAAAACCAGGTTCTTCGTAGTTTTTTCAAATTCTTTCTGCATATATGATTTTATTATTACTTTTTAACGTATATGCCGTTTAAAATTATTTTCTATCTATTTTATGATGGCTTGTAAGATTTTTTTGTATTTTTTATTACTTTTATTCAATAATATCGCCTAAAACCAAGTTTTTCGTAGTTTTTTCAAATTCTTTCTGCATATATGATTTTATTATTACTTTTTAACGTATATGCCGTTTAAAATTATTTTCTATCTATTTTATTCTGGCTTGTACGATTTTTTTTGTATTTTTCATTACTTTTACTCAATAATATCGCCTAAAACCAGGTTCTTCGTAGTTTTTTCAAATTCTTTCTGCATATATGATTTTATTATTACTTTTTAACGTATATGCCGTTTTAAAATTATTTTCTATCCATTTTATTCTGGCTTGTACGATTTTTTTTGTATTTTTTATTACTTTTACTCAATAATATCGCCTAAAACCAGGTTCTTCGTAGTTTTTTCAAATTCTTTCTGCATATATGATTTTATTATTACTTTTTAACGTATATGCCGTTTAAAATTATTTTCTATCTATTTTATTCTGGCTTGTACGATTTTTTTGTATTTTTTATTACTTTTACTCAATAATATCGCCTAAAACCAGGTTCTTCGTAGTTTTTTCAAATTCTTTCTGCATATATGATTTTATTGTTATTTTTTAACGTATATGCCGTTTAAAATTATTTTCTACCTATTTTATTCTGGCTTGTACGATTTTTTTGCATTTTTCATTACTTTTACTCAATAATATCGCCTAAAACCAAGTTTTTCGTAGTTTTTTTCAAATTATTTCTGCATATATGATTTTATTATTACTTTTTAACGTATATGCCGTTTAAAATTATTTTCTATCTATTTTCTGGCTTGTACGATTTTTTGTATTTTTCATTACTTTTACTCAATAATATCGCCAAAAACCAGGTTCTTCGTAGTTTTTTCAAATTCTTTCTGCATATATGATTTTATTATTACTTTTTAACGTATATGCCGTTTAAAATTATTTTCTATCTATTTTATGATGGCTTGTAAGATTTTTTTGTATTTTTTATTACTTTTATTCAATAATATCGCCTAAAACCAAGTTTTTCGTAGTTTTTTCAAATTCTTTCTGCATATATGATTTTATTATTACTTTTTAACGTATATGCCGTTTAAAATTATTTTCTATCTATTTTATTCTAGCTTGTACGATTTTTTTGTATTTTTCATTACTTTTACTCAATAATATCGCCTAAAACCAGGTTCTTCGTAGTTTTTCAAATTCTTTCTGCATATATGATTTTATTATTACTTTTTAACGTATATGCCGTTTAAAATTATTTTCTATCCATTTTATTCTGGCTTGTACGATTTTTTTGTATTTTTTATTACTTTTACTCAATAATATCGCCTAAAACCAGGTTCTTCGTAGTTTTTTCAAATTCTTTCTGCATATATGATTTTATTATTACTTTTTAACGTATATGCCGTTTAACATTATTTTCTATCTATTTTATTCTGGCTTGTACGATTTTTTTGTATTTTTTATTACTTTTACTCAATAATATCGCCTAAAACCAGGTTCTTCGTAGTTTTTTCAAATTCTTTCTGCATATATGATTTTATTGTTATTTTTTAACATATATGCCGTTTAAAATTATTTTCTACCTATTTTATTCTGGCTTGTACGATTTTTTTGCATTTTTCATTACTTTTACTCAATAATATCGCCTAAAACCAAGTTTTTCGTAGTTTTTTTCAAATTATTTCTGCATATATGATTTTATTATTACTTTTTAACGTATATGCCGTTTAAAATTATTTTCTATCTATTTTATTCTGGCTTGTACGATTTTTTTTGTATTTTTCATTACTTTTACTCAATAATATCGCCAAAAACCAGGTTCTTCGTAATTTTTTCAAATTCTTTCTGCATATATGATTTTATTATTACTTTTTAACGTATATGCCGTTTAAAATTATTTTCTATCTATTTTTTTCTGGCTTGTACGATTTTTTTGTATTTTTCATTACTTTTACTCAATAGTATCGCCTAAAACCAGGTTCTTCGTAGTTTTTTCAAATTCTTTCTGCATATATGATTTTATTATTACTTTTTAACGTATATGCCGTTTAAAATTATTTTCTATCTATTTTATTCTAGCTTGTACGATTTTTTTGTATTTTTCATTACTTTTACTCAATAATATCGCCTAAAACCAGGTTCTTCGTAGTTTTTTCAAATTCTTTCTGCATATATGATTTTATTATTACTTTTTAACGTATATTCTGTTTAAAATTATTTTCTATCTATTTTTTTCTGGCTTGTACGATTTTTTGTATTTTTCATTACTTTTACTCAATAGTATCGCCTAAAACCAGGTTCTTCGTAGTTTTTTCAAATTCTTTCTGCATATATGATTTTATTATTACTTTTAACGTATATGCCGTTTAAAATTATTTTCTATCTATTTTATTCTAGCTTGTACGATTTTTTTGTATTTTTCATTACTTTTACTCAATAATATCGCCTAAAACCAGGTTCTTCGTAGTTTTTTCAAATTCTTTCTGCATATATGATTTTATTATTACTTTTTAACGTATATGCTGTTTAAAATTATTTTCTATCCATTTTATTCTGGCTTGTACGATTTTTTTGTATTTTTCATTACTTTTACTCAATAATATTGCCTAAAACCAGGTTCTTCGTAGTTTTTTCAAATTATTTCTGCATATATGATTTTATTATTACTTTTTAACGTATATGCCGTTTAAAATTATTTTCTATCTATTTTCTGGCTTGTACGATTTTTTTGTATTTTTCATTACTTTTACTCAATAATATCGCCAAAAACCAGGTTCTTCGTAGTTTTTTCAAATTCTTTCTGCATATATGATTTTATTATTACTTTTTAACGTATATGCCGTTTAAAATTATTTTCTATCTATTTTATGATGGCTTGTAAGATTTTTTTGTATTTTTTATTACTTTTATTCAATAATATCGCCTAAAACCAAGTTTTTCGTAGTTTTTTCAAATTCTTTCTGCATATATGATTTTATTATTACTTTTTAACGTATATGCCGTTTAAAATTATTTTCTATCTATTTTATTCTGGCTTGTACGATTTTTTTTGTATTTTTCATTACTTTTACTCAATAATATCGCCTAAAACCAGGTTCTTCGTAGTTTTTTCAAATTCTTTCTGCATATATGATTTTTATTATTACTTTTTAACGTATATGCCGTTTAAAATTATTTTCTATCCATTTTATTCTGGCTTGTACGATTTTTTTGTATTTTTTATTACTTTTACTCAATAATATCGCCTAAAACCAGGTTCTTCGTAGTTTTTTCAAATTCTTTCTGCATATATGATTTTATTATTACTTTTTAACGTATATGCCGTTTAAAATTATTTTCTATCTATTTTATTCTGGCTTGTACGATTTTTTTGTATTTTTTATTACTTTTACTCAATAATATCGCCTAAAACCAGGTTCTTCGTAGTTTTTTCAAATTCTTTCTGCATATATGATTTTATTGTTATTTTTTAACGTATATGCCGTTTTAAAATTATTTTCTACCTATTTTATTCTGGCTTGTACGATTTTTTTGCATTTTTCATTACTTTTACTCAATAATATCGCCTAAAACCAAGTTTTTCGTAGTTTTTTTCAAATTATTTCTGCATATATGATTTTATTATTACTTTTTAACGTATATGCCGTTTAAAATTATTTTCTATCTATTTTATTCTGGCTTGTACGATTTTTTTGTATTTTTCATTACTTTTACTCAATAATATCGCCAAAAACCAGGTTCTTCGTAATTTTTTCAAATTCTTTCTGCATATATGATTTTATTATTACTTTTTAACGTATATGCCGTTTAAAATTATTTTCTATCTATTTTTTTCTGGCTTGTACGATTTTTTTGTATTTTTCATTACTTTTACTCAATAGTATCGCCTAAAACCAGGTTCTTCGTAGTTTTTTCAAATTCTTTCTGCATATGTGATTTTATTATTACTTTTTAACGTATATGCCGTTTAAAATTATTTTCTATCTATTTTATTCTAGCTTGTACGATTTTTTTGTATTTTTCATTACTTTTACTCAATAATATCGCCTAAAACCAGGTTCTTCGTAGTTTTTTCAAATTCTTTCTGCATATATGATTTTATTATTACTTTTTAACGTATATGCTGTTTAAAATTATTTTCTATCCATTTTATTCTGGCTTGTACGATTTTTTTGTATTTTTCATTACTTTTACTCAATAATATCGCCAAAAACCAGGTTCTTCGTAGTTTTTTCAAATTCTTTCTGCATATATGATTTTATTATTACTTTTTAACGTATATGCCGTTTCAAATTATTTTCTATCTTTTTTATTCTGGCTTGTACAATTTTTTTGTATTTTTCATTACTTTTACTCAATAATATTGCCTAAAACCAGGTTCTTCGTAGTTTTTTCAAATTCTTTCTGCATATATGATTTTATTATTACTTTTTAACGTATATGCCGTTTAAAATTATTTTCTATCTATTTTATTCTAGCTTGTATGATTTTTTTGTATTTTTCATTACTATTACTCAATAATATCGCCTAAAACCAGGTTCTTCGTAGTTTTTTCAAATTCTTTCTGCATATATGATTTTATTATTACTTTTTAACGTATATGCCGTTTAAAATTATTTTCTATCTATTTTATTCTAGCTTGTACGATTTTTTTGTATTTTTCATTACTATTACTCAATAATATCGCCTAAAACCAGGTTCTTCGTAGTTTTTTCAAATTCTTTCTGCATATATGATTTTATTATTACTTTTTACGTATATGCCGTTTAAAATTATTTTCTATCTATTTTATTCTGGCTTGTACGATTTTTTTTGTATTTTTCATTACTTTTACTCAATAATATTGCCTAAAACCAGGTTCTTCGTAGTTTTTTCAAATTCTTTCGGCATATATGATTTTATTATTACTTTTTAACGTATATGCCGTTTAAAATTATTTTCTATCTATTTTATTCTAGCTTGTACGATTTTTTTGTATTTTTCATTACTATTACTCAATTATATCGCCTAAAACCAGGTTCTTCGTAGTTTTTTCAAATTCTTTCTGCATATATGATTTTATTATTACTTTTTAACGTATATGCCGTTTAAAATTATTTTCTATCTATTTTATTCTAGCTTGTACGATTTTTTTGTATTTTTCATTACTATTACTCAATAATATCGCCTAAAACCAGGTTCTTCGTAGTTTTTTCAAATTATTTCTGCATATATGATTTTATTATTACTTTTTAACGTATATGCCGTTTAAAATTATTTTCTATCTATTTTCTGGCTTGTACGATTTTTTTGTATTTTTCATTACTTTTACTCAATAATATCGCCAAAAACCAGGTTCTTCGTAGTTTTTTCAAATTCTTTCTGCATATATGATTTTATTATTACTTTTTAACGTATATGCCGTTTAAAATTATTTTCTATCTTTTTTATTCTGGCTTGTACGATTTTTTTGTATTTTTCATTACTTTTACTCAATAATATTGCCTAAAACCAGGTTTTTCGTAGTTTTTTCAAATTCTTTCTGCATATATGATTTTATTATTACTTTTTAACGTATATGCCGTTTAAAATTATTTTCTATCTTTTTTATTCTGGCTTGTACTATTTTTTTGTATTTTTCATTACTTTTACTCAATAATATTGCCTAAAACCAGGTTCTTCGTAGTTTTTTCAAATTCTTTCTGCATATATGATTTTATTATTACTTTTTAACGTTTATGCCGTTTAAAGTTATTTTCTATCTATTGAAACACACACTTTTTACACTCGAAACACTTTATTAGAAAATACGAAAATTATAAATTAATCGCCTGTATTCGCCAGTATGCCGAGTAGAGATTCGCACCACTTCAACGCCGGTTCAACACTGTCCTACCGTCCACCCCTTGCCATGCGCAATCGCCTCGCCGTAAGTCGCCCTCACTCACGCCGCCTGGAATTAACTGGCCTCTTACTTTACCGCCGCTTAGCCAATCCGTCCCGTAAATCTTTTCGTTGGTTTATTCGTCCATCCTGCATAATTAAATGTCCTCATTAATTAATCAAAACTTTGCCAATGCGTTTACTACGCATTCAGCCGCCTATCACATTCGCCTAATTCACCTCGCCAGATTCAGTACTTTCATCCGATTCATAATCCACCTGATTAATCGAATGATACGGTTTCAACGAATCGACCGCCACAATCGTTTTATACCGTTTATATCCTTTAACGCCTTTTATCGCCCCAATGACATATCGATCATTCGCCTGAAATTTTCGCACTCGATACGGTCCGTCAAATTTGTTCATCAATTTACCAGCGACGCCAGCGCCCGCCTTTCTAGTAGCTGCCTCTCGCCAGAGAACCAGATCGCCTGGTTTGTATTTGATCGCCGCCTTACGCCTGCGGTCAAATCTCGCCTTCATTCTTTTAGCTGCCTGATCTATATTTGCCAACGCTTTCGCTCGTCTTTCATACACTCTCTCACTTAGCACATCATTCACACACTCACCATCGATAAGACTCGACCGACGCCGTTTTCCGGGAATCTCATCGACATCATTCGCTCACCCTGGTTAGCGCCAGCAATTTTACGTTTTCCGCCAACGTTTTTCGCCAATTCAGAAGTTGCCGCCCAACTTTCCGCCGTTTTCGACCCAATCATCGGACATTCTCTTTTAGAGTGTAACCTGGCACTTCGCCTTAGTGCATTCGCCTGACTTCGCCCAAGTCTATCCGCCTCGCCCCGCCCGTTACCCTGACGAGTTCGGTCGTCACCTCGCTCGTTCAGGTGGATGGACTGCTCGGTTGAATCAGTTCGATTCAGGTTTGAATTCGCCGAGTCGGTTTCCGCCAGACTCGCATTCGCCATCGATTCCGCCAAACGCCTGTCTGAGCATTCAACATCCAATGAGACATTCGCCACGTCTCCTCGACCATCGCCGGTCTGACCACCGCCGGTCTGGCCTTCGCCGGCCCGCCCGTTAGTGCTGATCAGCTCGCCACTCGCCAAGTCGGTTACTCGTCCGTGATTGTGAGAGAACATTAAGTGAGTAGGAGAGAAATGCGTGCTAGAGTTGACGGTGTTATTCAAACCCCATACAACATCCGGCAGCTTCTCGTCCCATCTCCCCTCGCTCTCCACAGTCGAAGTTAACGCCTCAACTATTGTCCTATTTGATCTTTCCACCTGACCATTCGCCCTAGGAGTCGCCACAGCATTCACCACATGCTTAACGCCCTTCTCTACCAAGAACGCCCTGAACTCTGAACTAACAAACACCTTGCCCTGGTCAGAGATCAATCGCCGAGGATAGCCGAATTCGCTGAACACCTCGCGCATCCGTGCTATAGTTTCCTTCGCCTTAAGAGTTTTCAAAGGTTTCGCCAGCACGAACTTAGTAAACCCATCCGCCATCATGAGTATATAAGTGTGCCCTTTGATACTCTTAACAAATGGACCCAAATGATCGACATGTACTGTATCGAAAGGTATCGCCCGTCGCCTAATAGGATGCAAAAAGCCTTCGCCGCGCCCGTATTGACCCTTTGCGAACCCACAGTTGAGACATGACGCCTCATATTTCTCAACGAATCGCCGCATTCGAGGAAACCAATAGGTTTCTTCGATCAACGCCAAACACCGGTTAAACGCCGGATGACCGATGTCATCGTGATGCTTTCGCAACAATCCAAATTTTGCCATCGCCGGAACATACAATTTGTCGCCCTTCGCCGTCTTGCGATACAGACGCCCTTGCTTGAATTTATAATGCGCCTTGACGTCCGCCGGTGTGTTATCAGCCGCCAACAACTTAACAATCTCCTGCGCCTTATGATCCTGTATTTGCACCGTTAGAAACCAATCGCCTTCGTCCATCTCGACAATATTTACGCCTACTGTCTCGACAGGAGGGTTTCTGCTCAATGCATCGACATGTTGCATACGAACGCCTGGTCGATATTGTATTTCCATATCGTACTCTTGGATCGCCAACCACCACCGCGCTATTCGAGGTACCAAATCCTTTTTGAGCAACGCCGCTCTGACCGCCACGCAGTCTGTTATCACCTTGAAGTGAACGCCTACTAGGTATACTCGAAATCGCCTAATTCTACCAACGCCAGTGTTTCCAGCTCGTAACTGTGATAAACTTGCTCCTGCGCCGTAGTCGCCCTACTGAAATATTCTACCACCTTCAGAGATTCGCCATTCGCCGATTGTAACAGGATACCTGATATGCCTAACTAACTTACTTATGCCATTCTACATCCTTTTCAGTCAGGTTCGTCAGTGGTTTCGCCAAAACTGCGAAATTCCGAATGAATTTTCTGAAATAACTCGCCAACCCTAGAAATTGTCTAACGCCATGGACATCTTTAGGTTTAGGAAAATCTACTACCGCCTGCGTTTTGCGTCGCCCAGGTTTAATGCCCGTCGCATCAATCTCGTGACCTAAATACTCGATACTCTGTTGTAAAAACGAACACTTCTCGAGTTTCAGTTTCACGCCGGCTTTCTGTACCAGCCCTAACACCGTTTCTAGTAATGCCAAGCCTTCGTTCTCATTCGCCGTGGGAAGTAAAAGGTCATCTATGTACGCCAGCACCTCACCGTATCGTAATTGACCTAACATCCTATCAATCGCCCGTTGGAAGACCGCCGGAGAATTACTAAGTCCAAAAGGAACCCTCAAATACTCAAAATGACCGTCTGGTGTGATAAACGCCGTTTTATCAACAGAGTCCGGGTGCACAGGCACCTGGTGAAAACCTTGCGCCAGGTCTAATGTCGTGAAGAACATTTTATTCGCCAGTTTACTTAGTTGATCTGAAATCAAAGGTAGCGGATACCTATCTTTCACCGTAATAGCATTTAACGCCCGATAACACACATTCTAATGTCGCCAGTCTTTTTAGGAATCAATACGATAGGACTCGCATACGCAGATTCGCTCTCTCTTATTCGCCAGCCGCCAATAAAGTTAGCACGTTTTTTCGAACTATCTCCCGTTCGTGGTGAGATAACCTATACGGACGATAATACACCGGAGTGTCCGTAGTTAACCTAATCTGCATACTTCCTAATGTGGTTAGCCCTAAATCTTTATCGCCTTTAGAAAAACACCTTGAAAATCGTTGCAATAAATTAAATAATCGCGCTTTCACTTCGCCTGAAATATCACCCACTCTTACGCATGCAAAATCTATCCTATGATTAACTGTAATTTTCCTTACTTGAACATCGGTCCGTTGAATCGCCTCTCCAACGTCGCTACTCGATAGGCAGATTTCCGCTCGCCCTATAAGTCGCCCCTTTGTCCAGCTGACTGCCTCGTCGCCCAAATTAACCACCTTGATGGTTTCGGGTTGTTCGCCTATTAGACCCGCTGGTATCATCACTATTGAACGCCCAATCGGAATTTCCTTTCGCCCCATGTAATATTTCGCCCCTCTTACGCCTCCTGAGAAAGTCACCTTCACCTGGTGCACCGCCTCAGGCGAGAGTATTACATCTTCCGCCAACAACACCTTGCACCTCGAGCTTGGCACATCAAGAGTGATCCGCCTCATAAGCTCGTTGATGTCCGGCTCTTTGGTGAGGTACGTTTTGCCGCCACGTACCACCATCGTCACGCCCGGTGCGCCAATCAACTCCTGTCCCAAGAGTAGCTCGATCAGTCCCATATCGCCATCGGTGACTAACGCCTGCGTTTCGAACGATTCATTCGCCAGAATCAATTCGAAATTTACCTGCCCCAACGCCAAGGCAACGCCCCCGCCGAAGCCCTGTAGTGAACACCCCACGCCAGCAGTATTCACCGCTAGGCCCAGGCGCTCCGTTGTCTTCGCCGAGATAAGATTCCGATCGCTACCGGTATCTAAATACGCCTTTACCATCTCGCCATTTATTTTCGCCTTATGTTTAAACCCAGAATTAAGCAAAGAAATCAATAAACTCACCTGAGGTTGCGCCGCTCCTCTGGTGGATCGCCCGGTAGTCGCCTCGTTCGCCTGCTTCGGACAATTCGCTCGCACGTGTCCAACCTTCCCGCAGCTCATACACCGGTCCACGCGCGGAAATGGACAGTTCTTACTTATATGAGTCGCCAGCTGTTGGCAGTTATAACAGCGCGTTAGGTTTCCGGACGAAGAGCCGCCTGCCCTTGCCGAAACCGCGCCGCTATAGGATCCGCCCGCTCGTCTGTTCGCCGATGTCGCCTCCGCCTTGTAGCCGCTCGCATAGTCTTCCAGGCCGGCTAGAAATTTGTTGTACAGCGCCTCCGTACTAACAAACCCCGCCGCGTAGGCATTCGCCTGAAGCGCCTCTGGTAGCCCTCGAATAATGAGCGAGACCGCATCCCCCCCACGGATCTTCGCTCTTTCGCAAAGCGCCAGTTTTGCGTGGTAATACGCCGTCATTCTTTCGTTTGGCTGTTTTCGCCTAGCCAAACATTCTTCCAAAATCGCGCCATAGTCCCGTCGCCTACGGAATGCCTCTCTTAGGGCCGTCTTCCACTAGTCCCACGAGAGATCGTATTCCTCTCGCTGGTGGAACCAGCGCTTCGCCTCGCCGTCCAGTCTCGCCTGCATAATTACGCTGCGATCATGGGCCGCCCATCCATGAATCGCCCCCAGCTGGTCGATCTTATGCAGCCATCGGTCCACGTTCGAATCCGGGTCGCCTGGATCGAACCGGTCGATGACCTCTAACCCCAACGCCATGGGTCGAAGCGCCGACGACGATGTCGAGGATTCTCCCTCCGTGATAGCGCCTCCATCACGAGGAGTAGGTGGTGCAGAATTCGCCTTCTTGCCACTCGCCTTCTTGCCACTCGCCTCCTTGCTATTCGCCTCTGTCTCCTTCGCCATTTCGTGGACAACCAAGACCGCCTGTTGTCTCGCCGCCCTTTCAACGCTCTTCAGGAAGCCGCCGGCCACCAGAGCCCTCGCCAATTCGTCAACGGGGATGTCGGTCAGGTTTGTACTACGCCGTCTCGAAACTGCCGCTTCCTCCGATCGCCTTTCTTCTTCTATTTCGTAATCTAGCTCCGCCTCTAGATCTAGTTCATCGGTGCTTCCCATTGGTGTTTAAACGCCTAAACACTAAGCAAAATACCAGAAAAGTTCGATACTCAAGATGGCGTCCTCGCCCTGTCGCCGTTAAAGATTTTTCGCCAGAAAATCTATCGCCTTTGGTACGCCGGTCTTATCCCACTTCTGAGATGAAACACACACTTTTTACACTCGAAACACTTTATTAGAAATTACGAAAATTATAATTAAATCGCCTGTATTCGCCAGTACGCCGAGTAGAGCTTCGCACCACTTCAACGCCGGTGAACACTGTCCTCCCGTCCACCCCTTGCCATGCGCAATCGCCTCGCCGTAAGTCGCCCTCACTCGCATATTGTTTGAGTTGTTGAGTTAATTCTATTTGAATGTAAAATACTGGTTGAACACTAAACTTATAAAAATTTCTTAGAACATTGCTAACATAACAATATTTTTACAAAATAACCAATAATCATATTGCTATTTACAAACAAAATCGACCCGATTGTTCAAATAGCAAGATTTATAACAAGATATCTTCACTAATGACAGATCATATTGTTTAAACTACACGAACAGAATAGGTTATTTCTTAGGACATTGCTAACAAAACAATATCTTTACAAAATAGCCAATAGCCATATTGCTATTTACAAAAAGAATCGACCCGAATATATGTACACCAAATATTATTTAAATCGGATAAGTAGTATCCAATATACAGATAGTTTTAACTCGTCGTGGGACCCTGTATAATACGATTTTCCAAATCAAAAACTAAAAAATTAAATCACAAAAATCTTTTAAAACGCGACTAAAAATACGATAATTACGATAAAGCAAGGTGTAGTTCACTTATGCCAATATTTTTTTATTTACTTTTTTTACCTTTTTGGTTGTTCTATTTCATTGTTTATTATTATTATTGATATTTGTAATTTGTAAGCATTAAGAAATTAATTTGATAATGCCTATTAATTAACCATAATATTTTTATTTATTATATGTAGCTATTTACAAAATTAATTTACCTAGTTAATATAAAACAACTAAATGCATAAACAACAAATAATCATAATAAAATTAATTTGATATTCAGACTACATTCACGGTGAGTTAATAATTATTTAAAACGAAGAATATCGTGTGATTGATACAGGAAATATTTTTTTTTCATATTTTCCAAAGGACAATTATTTAAACGCCCATCAATTTTGCAAATCCAACGGCATGGAATTGCTCGCAATCGAATCGAAAGAAGAAAGCGACTGTTGCGGAACTTACTAGTTATTGTATAAAAGGCCACTTTTATAGTACAGTATAGAAAGGGAAGAAAATGTGAGGTTAAAAAGAGAAAAATTTTGTAACAAGATGGCTGCATGTTCATTGTAATAAGCGAACAGTTTATGTTATTAAAAGGAAATAAAAACAATTCATTATATGGTCCTTGAGAGTATTAACAGCATTAACCCAAACTACCAACATTTTGGTCCAGCGAGCAGGATTGAGCCAGAAACAAGAACACGAGGAACACGAACACGAGGTACACGGGAGACAAGAGGAGACAGGGGACAGGACACGAAGACACGAGAAGACAGGTAGTGAGACACAAAAGAAATTACGACGCGGCTTGGGTGAGTCAATTCCATGTTAAAGTTCCTTTATTTCCTAATAAGTAGAGCAGTCATCGTATAATAAAAGTAGTTATCGCATTGTAATCATTTCTCGTATATTAATAAGTTTGTATTAAACACATTTCAAAGTAAAAGGGTTACAAGTTTTTAGTTAAATATGGCTGAAGACGAGGGTGCGCGAATAGCACAATTAAGACACGAAAGAGGAGTAGTTAAGGGAAAGTTGACACGTTTTCATACATTTGTGGTGGATGACAGGAATAGTGACAGTAAGGGTGAAATAAAGAAGAGATTAGAGGCGGCAGAAAGAGCGTTTCAAGAATTTGAACAAATACAAACGCAAATCGAATATTTGAATAGTCGAGAGAGTGCTTCGAGTGAACGTGAATTGATCGAAGCAAAATATTTTCAAGCAATTGGTGCTGCTCAAGACTTGTTGACAGTTATTGAGGTACCAGAGAGCCCGTCAGTGGTAAGATCTTCATCGATTCAATCGTTTGTCGCGACAGTAAAGTTACCAGAAATCGAACTACCGAAATTTTATGGATCGATAGAGACATGGCAAAGCTTCCATGACGTATTCAGATCATTAGTGCATGAGAGATCGGATTTAACAAACACTCAGAAATTAATTTATCTAAAAGGATGTTGTAAAGGGCCTGCATTTAGAACCGTTGAGGATATCGATATCACAGAAACCAATTATGAATTGGCACTCAAACTTCTGCGGAATAAATTTGAAAACAAGAGGCATCTTATTATTCATCATGCAAAGGGATTATTGTTTAATCTACCACAGGTACAGAAGCAATGTGGCAAAGCGCTTCGAAAGCTTCTCGATACGGTTGAACATCATTTGAACATTTTAAACAAAATGCAACAGAGAACCGAAGACTGGGATATTTTAATGATTTTACTAATTGCGAAAAAATTAGATCCAGCTACAAAATCGGAATGGGACAACGTTCAGGATGAAAACAAATTACCTAAATTGGAGGAATTACTGAAGTTTTTAAATAAAAAGTGCTTTCGATTAGAAGAGAGGACTGTCGAAAGTGACAAGGTGGTGTATCAGAACAAAAATAGAGAGGCACGAGGTAAGTGTAACAATTTTAACGGTAATTCAAGCGATAGACAAACACAACAGGTTTATACGGTAGTGGAAAGTGAAATAAAGTGTCCGCTTGGTAAAAATTCGCATTCATTGTATTCTTGTTCTTTGTTTTTGAGTATGTCAATAAAGGAAAAATATGAAAAAATTCGAGATTTTAAATTGTGCGTTAATTGTTTGCGCCCTGGTCACATGAGAGCTAATTGTAGATCTAGAGGTTGTAAAAGATGCGGAGCTAGACACAATACGACGTTACATGTAAATGAAGGCGAGATGCAAGTTAGAAATCACACGACGATGGAATCACGAGGTGATACCCGAAACACTATAGCAAACGAGAGGTCCAATGGAGTTCAAGCGAGAGTGGTGGAAACTCCAGATCAGCTAGTAGGTGCTAACGTTTATGAAGAAGAGGCTAACCAGCAAACGGTGCAGGTTGTAAATACGAACACAACTGCTTCACAGGTTTTGTTATCGACAGCTATGGTGTTGGTGAAAAATAATCAGGGAGGTTGGGTATCGGCCAATGCGCTGTTGGATACAGGAAGTCAGACAAATTTGATGAGCGAAAGATTGTGTCAGGCGTTGAAATTAAAAAAGATTAACATGAAGACTCCAATTATTGGAATTAATCAAAGCGTAATTAATATTAATTATTCGGTAGATGCTACGGTGAGGTCATTGGTTAATTCATTTGAAACAGGAATGAGGTTCTTGGTGATGAAAGGAGATATTACATCTAAATTACCGATGGTGTCGTTTGACAAGACACGTATTCATATACCTCAATCATTGACCCTAGCGAATCCAGACTTCAATGTTTCCAGGGACGTTGATTTGCTGATAGGAAGTTCACATTTTTATGAGTTATTGTTAGAAGGTAGGATAAAATTGGGTCGCAATTTGCCTATTTTGGTCGAGACTGTGCTGGGATGGATAGTCTCAGGACCGTTGAATGTATTAAACCAGGTGACTGAGGATAACTCAAACGCGAGGACGGCATGCAATTTGTGCATGACCAACGACGTTTTACACGAAAGTTTGGTAAAGTTTTGGAATGTCGAAGAATTGTTGGGTAAACACGAGTTGTCGGCTGAGGAGTTACGATGTGAAGAATTGTTTAAGACTACTACGCAGCGGAATGCAGAAGGGCGGTTTGTGGTGAAATTGCCATTCAAAGCAGACTCTTCACAAACATTAGGTGATTCCTGGGAAATGGGAGTTCATAGATTGAGGCGTTTGGAAGCACGATTTCGTAAAGATGTCGGATTAAAAAAGAAATATGTGAAATTTTTGGATGAATATGAATTGTTGTAGCACATGTCATGCAAGGGCGAGTTGTTGTCGAGTGAAACTCAGAAGATGTCTGTATTACCGCATCATCCAGTGATTAAGGAAGGAAGTTTGACTACCAAGTGCCGAGTGGTTTTCGATGCGTCGGCTAAAACCACATCTGGAAAATCATTAAACGATATTCTTATGATCGGCCCTACAATACAGGATACGCTGCTATCCATTGTGTTACGTTGGAGATTGAGGAAGGTAGTTTTGAACGCGGATGTACAGATGATGTATAGGCAGATTTTGGTTGCTCCTGAGGATCGAAAATATCAACAAATAATATGGAGGAAGCATGAAGAGGAGCCTATGAAGCTATACGAATTGAACACGGTGACATATGGGACATCGAGTGCACCTTTTTTGGGTTGCTTAAAGGAATTGGCGATTACGAGCAAGGAGGAGTATCCACGTACAAGTAATGTTATTGAACGGGCATTTTATATGGACGACTTATTGGTCAGTGTTGATACGTCACGGGAAGCATTCGACGTTTATCAGGAAATCAACAGGATTCTGGGCAGTGCAAAGCTAACTTTGAGAAAATGGAATTCAAATGATCCTGTTCTGATGGATTTAATTGCACGAGAACAACCAAACCAAGATAATTACGTAATGAGTTCTGAGGTTAAGGAATTTAAGACCTTGGGTTTGACATGGAATACCGGAGAGGATAGATTGAAATTCGTAGTTGATATTAAGGCTCATTCTGAGATTACAAAGCGAGCAATCCTTTCCACAATTTCGAAAATCTTTGATCCTTTGAGATTAATTGAACCGGCAGTAATAAGAGCGAAACTTATGATTCAATTGTTGTTTCAACTAAAACTCGATTGGGACGATTGCGTACCTCAAGAGGTGGCTATTCAGTGGTTGGAATTTGTGTCGCAGGTTGACCAGTTGAATGGTGTCGAAATATTTCGTCATAGTGTTTGCACGAACCCACTTAGGGTAGAGTTACATGCCTTTTCAGATGCCTCAGAGAGGGCTTATGGAGCGTGCGCATATTTGGTTTCGGAAGACAGTGTTGGGCAACGGGTGTCCAACTTGTTGTGTGCCAAATCGAGGGTAGCGCCGTTGAAAACGTTGTCGTTGCCTCGATTGGAGTTGCTCGGTGCATATTTGTTGGCTCAGCTGGTGGACAATATCGTGGACGCTTTGGATATGGAATTGGATCGTGTTGTACTTTACTCGGATTCGACTATTGTTTTGGCGTGGTTAAGGTTGGAGCCAGCTAGATTAAAGACATTTGTAGCCAACCGCGTTTCTAAAATCGTAGAGTTAACCAATAATTAACGCAGCAGATTTAATTTCGAGGGGAATCACTCCGGATTTATTGGTGAACTCGACACTTTGGTGGCATGGTCCGTCATTTTTGTTGGACGGTGAGGAGTACAATTCAGGTTGTATGACTGAAGCGGAAGTGCCCGAGTTGAAACCAGATAGGTTAACATTAACGATTCAATCAGGAAGGGATCTCGAGACGGACAATAGTTTGTTCAGCAGGTATTCGACTCTTCACAAGTTGCAATGAGTGATAGCAGTAATTATACGATTTAAGAAAAGGACGTTAAACAAACAGGTGAATAAAAGTTCTTTGTTTACAGTAGATGAGCTACAGGAGGCATTGAATCGTCTGATTCAACTTGCTGAGTATCAGAGTTTTGCGACGGAAATCAGGACGCTGAGGCGTCCAAACAACTTTCGCGTTCTAGTAAAATTTTGAATTTAAATCCAGTATTGGATGAAGTGGGATTGTTACGAGTCGGTGGACGTTTAAAACATTCGAATTTGAACTACGAACATAAATATCCGATTATTTTACCATATGATCATTTGTTGACTAAATTGATCATTCGAGCAGAACATTGCAAAAATTTACACGCGGGAACTCAGCTGCTTTTATCCCTTATTAGATTGAAGTATTGGCCTGTAAAAGGACAAATTATGGTTAGACGGGTTTTAAAAGAATGCGTTATATGCTTTAAGGCCAATCCGAAAGCATCACATATTTTTATGGGAGATTTGCCTCGATGCCGAACCGTTCCTTCTCGACCATTCTCGCGATGTGGAGTGGATTACGCAGGACCCATTATGGTGAAGAAAGGTATGTACATCAAGAAATGCTAGATTTGTGAAATCATATATTTGCATATTTGTTTGTCTGGTGGTACGCGCTGTGCATGTTGAATTGGTGATGGATTTGACAACTGACGGATTTCTTAACGCGTTGAAACGTTTTGTGTCTCGTCTCGGTAAACCACTGGAAATTCACTCTGATAACGGCTTCAATTTTCTGGGAGCATCGAACCACTTTCTCGAGCTTTATAATCTCTTAACAAATATTGACAATAGGGATAAGGTAAATCGTTATTTAGTTGAAGAACAAATACATGTAGAATGGTCGTTTATTCCTGCCAGATCACCACATATGGGGGGTATTTGGGAGGCTGCAGTTCGGTCATGTAAATTTCATTTGCGTCGTGTGTTGGGTAATCAGTCAGTACGTTACGAGGAAATGATTACAATTCTTTGTCAGATAGAAGCTTGCTTAAACTCAAGACCTTTGACTGCTCTTTCGGACGATCCTAATGATTATCTACCCTTAACCCCTGCCCATTTCCTTATCGGTGACTCACTCAGGTCTGTACCGCAGATGTTGGACGAAAACCCATTGTTGTTATTGTTGAAATTAAATGTATACCTAAATAACAATACATGTCACGCCATCTATTGTTTTGTTTATGCGCATGCAACTTGTTTCATTCTATTCTTTGCACTAATAAAGTTAGTCTATTGTATGGTTTCACAGAGGCATCATCGTATCATTTACCCGAATTACTCTTCCTAAATCTAACAGGTTATGGGCCCAGAGCGAGTTCAGTAAAAGGTAAAGTGTGCGCGAGTTCTGAGTAGTGACTGTAATAGACTCCGTTTTACTATCCCATAGTAAAGATTGCTCTTCTGTGCGGACAATTAAGAAATGGCGGCCAACAATTATCTAGCCAGTGTTCCAAAGTTGCAAGGGCGCGACAATTATGAGGAATGGTCATTCGCGATGGAAAACTTTCTCGTATTGGAAGGTTTGAGTAATTCCATACTTGGAACGGAAGAAGATAGTGTGTTAGTGGCAAAAGCTAAGGCAAAAATCGTGTTGTCACTCGATCCCTCTTTGTATGTACACGTTAAAGAGGCTACAACGGCGAAAGAAGTTTGGGACATACTAAGGGACCTGTACGAAAACAAGGGTTTTACACGAAAGATTTCCCTCCTTCGACACTTAATTTCGTTAAGGTTGGAGGATCATTCTTCAATGGCAGAGTATGTTAACCAAGTTATCGAGACTTCCCAGAAACTTGATCGGACGGGGCTGAAACTCGACAAATCATTGGTCGGTAGTTTACTTTTGGCGGGACTTCCAGATCGTTTCTCTCCGATGGTAATGGCGCTGTTAATGGCTGTTAATGCCGCTGGTAATGGCGCGTCCTTCGTATATTTCGTTAAATCGAAAACTGAAACGTTTGAAAAATTCAAGGAGTTCCAAAAGCTTTGTTGAAAACCAAGTTGGCCGGAAAATCAAAGTGCTTCGCTCAGATAATGGGGGCAAATACATCAATGAGGAATTCGAGAATTATCTGAGAAAACAAACCTCTAACCCGTACACTCCTCAACAGAATGGTCGTTCAGAAAGATTGAATAGGTCTTTGGTGGAGAGAGCCAGGTGTCTACTGTACGAAGCAGGATTAGAAAAACGCTTCTGGGCTGAAGCTGTAAACACGGCCTGCTATCTTCGAAACCGATCTGCAGTGTCCAAGATTCCGAAGACACCATATGAAATGTTTTTTAATCAAAAACCCGATTTGAGTCATGTACGAATCTTCGGCAGCACGACAATGACCTACATTCCGAAAGAAAAGCGAAGAAAATGGGACAAGAAATCCGAAAAAATAATCCTAGTTAGTTTTTCTGAGACTACAAAGGGCTACAGACTCTACGACACAAAAACTGGACGGATATCTACGAGTAGAGATGTGCACATTATAGAAAAAGGAAAAAAGGTCGACAACGTACATTTCTACGTAGAAGAAAATGAAAATGATCCAGAGAGGAGTCAGGAAAATAACTCCGAAGGTGAGTGTTTGACTCCGGAGCAGAGTTTAGATGATCGATAGTTCTCCGAAGAGGAACAGAATGACGAAACCTATGTTCCTGAAGAAGCAAGCATCGACCTACCTGAAAATGTGAGAAAGTCTCAGAGAGAAAGGAAGGCAAAAAATTTCGAGGATTTCGTCTTGTATTTTACTCCACAGGAAGCAGATTATAAGGAATATCCATGTTCAGTGGGAGACACGACTTCAATTGCAGAAGCTCTCGCGCTTGGGAATTAGTGGACCTACCAGAGGGTCAGTCACCAGTGAAGTGCAAGTGGGTTTTTAAGGAAAAAGTCAGTAGTGATGGTGGAATTACTTATAGAGCTAGATTGGTTGCTAAGGGTTTTAGCCAGAGACCAGGTATAGATTTTGATGAAACTTTTTCCCCGGTGGTCAAGCATTCA
The DNA here is from genome assembly GCA_918026865.1 of Phyllotreta striolata. Lineage (NCBI taxonomy): Eukaryota > Metazoa > Arthropoda > Insecta > Coleoptera > Chrysomelidae > Phyllotreta > Phyllotreta striolata. Next base: position 2,529,457 of record OU900100.1, read on the forward strand.
ACCCTAAGATTACTGTTGGCATTGTCTGTCAAGCTTAAATTAAACATTTATCACTTGGATGTTGTTACAGCTTTTCTGAATGGTAAACTGGAGGAAACTGTGTTCATGGAAATACCGGAAGGTTTCGGCGCTGGTGCTCTTGATGGCAAAAATAAAGTCTTGAAGTTAAACAAGGCTGTGTATGGTTTGAAACAGTCTTCTCGTGTGTGGTACAATACAAGGAAGTTGTAAATGTACTAGTTAATTTAAATTATAGAAAAAGCGATTATGAGCCTTGTATTTTTATCAAGCGTGGAGACGGTTTTATGACTATAATTGCATTGTATGTTGACGATTTCTTTGTTTTTTCAAACTCTATGCAGGAATCAGTTTATTTAAAGCAGCAGCTGGCTGCAAGGTTCAAAATCAAGGATTTGGGGCAACTCAAACAATGTTTAGGCATGAGAGTTAGAATTGACAGGGATAAAAATAGTATTTTGCTGGATCAGGAACAATATATAAATAATGTATTAAAAAAATTTAACATGAGCGATTGTAAGCCTGTTGGCACGCCCATGGACAAAAATCTATGTTTTGATAAGTTGAATACTAAGGTATGTAGCAAAGATTTGCCTTACCAACAGTTATTAGGCAGTTTAATGTATTTGTCAGTGCTAACGAGACCTGATATTACTTTTGCGGTAAATTTTCTTAGTCAATTTAACAATAATTAAACAGAATCACACTGGAAATGTGCTAAAAGAATTCTCCGATATCTCAAGGGAACCAAATCATTGTGTTTGAGGTATGAGAATGATGATTTAGAATTGGCCGGTTTTGTTGACGCGGACTTTGCAAGCAACGTTTGTGATAGGAGGTCATATACAGGTTTCATTTTCAAATTGGCAGGCGGAGCTGTTTCTTGGGAATGTAAGAAACAGACGACTGTTGCTCTTAGTAGCACTGAGGCGGAGTATATGGCGGTTACTGAAGCTTCGAAGGAGGCAATTCATTTAAGAAACTTGTTATCGGATTTGTTAGGAACGTCTAAATGTGTTACTGTTTTCAATGATAACCAAAGTGCCCAAAAGTTAGCTGTAAATCCTGTATGTCATAAAAGATCGAAGCATACAGTGCATTTCTTTAATGTCCCCCCCTTTTATTTTTTGAACGGATCAACTTAGAAAATTGAAATTTGGGATAATGAAACTAATGCATGATTACTATATTTTGGAGTAAAATTGACAGACGAAAATTTCAAGATGGCGACTGGACGCCATCTTGGAAAATAAATTTAAATGGAAAGGGGGGTCTTGTGATACATCATTTTGAAGCTCCTGACAAATACTCTACAACCCTGGAATATAAAGTCAATATCTGCACCTGCTACAAAATGGCGGACATTTAATAATTACCTGAATAAATCGACGTTTAACGTCATAATTTGAGGAAATAAGCTGAGTTCAGTTCAAAAAAAGCTCGACATGGTTGCCTTGAACTTCTTGATACAGGAACAGCCTATCCGAACATTTTCGAGCATAGTAACGTCGATATTTTTACAAATATCTGTAATTATTTCTCGTATTTCCAATATATCCAAGCAGGTTTAGTTTCGTACACATTTTGCTTCAAATAGCCCCATAAAAAAAAGTCTAAAGGTGTCAAATCTGGTCAAATCCATTCCGTAGGACCTCGACGACCAATCCAACGATCCAACAACCAGGGAAAATAGCATCCAAATAGTTCATTACTTGTCTGGAGTAATGTGGTGGTGCTCCATCTTCCAATGGACGAGAATTGGCCATTTTAGAGTTAGTTGACGTGCTACCTAACTGCAATGAGAACTAAACAACCGAAAACTAAATGAAAATACTTTGAACACTAGGAAAATCGAAAACTAAAGAGAATATCTTGAACACTAGGAAAACCAAAAACTAAATGAGCATATTTTGACTAAACAACAATTAATGTTCGTTGTCGTACTTAAATTTTTTGGAATTTTTTTAACCAAAAATAACCTGTCAAACCTTATCGGTTTGCTGGGATTGCTGTTTGCCATAGAAAAACAAATATTTCTAGAAAAATTGATATTATTTTGTTTGTATTCAGGTAATTATTAAATGTTCCGCCATTTTGTAGCAGGTGCAGATATTGACTTTATATTTCAGGGTTGTAGAGTATTTGTCAGGAGCTTCAAAATGATGTATCACAAGACCCCCCTTTCCATTTAAATTTATTTTCCAAGATGACGCCCAGTCGCCATCTTGAAATTTTCATCTGTCAATTTTACTCCAAAATATAGTAATCATGCATTAGTTTCATTATCCCAAATTTCAATTTTCTAAGTTGATCCGTTCAAAAAATAAAAGGGGGGGGGACACTAAAGAAATGCACTGTATAGATGTTCGATATCATTTTGTTCGAGAAGCGAGAAGATTTTGTTCGAAATATCGAATAGGCTGGTTGAAATCAAATATTTGTCTACGAATGAAATGCCAGCGGACATCTTGATCAAGGCACTTTGCTTACCAAAACATTCAAAATTTAGTGAGGAATTAGGTTTGTGTAAAATTGTTATTTAGATAAGTGGGAGTGTTGAAATTAAATGTATACCTAAATAACAATACATGTCACGCCATCTATTGTTTTGTTTATGCGCATGCAACTTGTTTCATTCTATTCTTTGCACTAATAAAGTTAGTCTATTGTATGGTTTCACAGAGGCATCATCGTATCATTTACCCGAATTACTCTTCCTAAATGTAACAGTTGTCTCGCTATTTGCGAATCCAGCAGCTGATTCAGCAATTTTGGCGAAGATGGTCCCGCGAATATTTGGGGCAATTACAAAAGAGATCTAAATGGAACAGTTCTCCCACCTGCTTGAAGATTGGTGACTTGGTACTACTCATCGAGGACAATCAACCTCCTTTAAGATGGCAGACCGGAAGAATCCAGGATGTGCATCCCGGAGCGGATGGAAGGGTTCGAGTAGTGTCAGTACGGCTACCAAGAGGTCAAATTTTAAAACGATCGGTAGTTAAACTGTGTACCTTACCAATTGAAACTTAAATCGATCTGATTTTGGTTATATGTTTATGTAATGTTCAATGTTTTTGTGTGTTACAAGTTACTTTGTTGTTTTTTTTGTCTAGTTTCTTGATGTAATTTGTAATTTAAGTTTTTTATGTTTTAAAGTTTTGAAAGTTGCGACTTTCAAGGTGGCCGGCAATGTTGCGGAACTTACTAGTTATTGTATAAAAGGCCACTTAGTATAGAAAGGGAAGAAAATGTGAGGTTAAAAAGAGAGAAAAATTTTGTAACAAGATGGCTGCATGTTCATTGTAATAAGCGAACAGTTTATGTTATTAAAAGGAAATAAAAACAATTCATTATATGGTCCTTCGAGAGTATTAACAGCATTAACCCAAACTACCAACAGCGACTTTTTAAATAAAAAACTCGTAGACGCAAGTAAATAACATTTCAAAATAAGAACAATTAAAACATTCTATTCTTTGTATTTACGACATATTTTAAACGTTTTAACTCTAGATAATCTTGGTGTACGGTTCTGGACATCAGGAACACGTCTGCCTGGAGGCAACGATTGGATCTGGCTGAACACTGGTAAGAAAATTAATTATTTCAATTGGAATTTCGCCCAGCCTGATAACCAGAAAGAAAAATGCTTGGAAATTATGCGAATATGGCAACCTGGCAAACAGTTCGTAAAATGGAACGATCTTTTTTGTGAAGAACAGTTGTGCTTCATTTGCGAATTTAAATGGACGAAAAATTGCGTGAAATTTTTGGACTCCGTTCGCTTGGACCAAGACGATTTGAGGAATATTGATGATCTTAAATCGTTGTTAGGTAAGGATTGGTGAATAAGTATACTGGGTGTCCCACTGGAAGATGTAACCGGCTGTATATCAGAAACTAATTGTCATAGAAACCAAAAGAAAATGCTGGAAATAATTTTTGAATCTCTAAAATGAGCGCTCTAAAGTCCGCTATCTTGATTTAAAAAAAGTTTTTTTTTCAAAATTTTCCTTAATAAAGTTACCAAAAATGTTTTTTTGATGGCTCGTCATCAACTTTAAATTTGACAAATAAATGTTAGAGTCAAGAAACCATAGCAAAAATTAATTGGCATATTTTATAGTAAGTTCAAAATTAATTTTTAAATGTATCAATATGCCCGGGGGTTAAAACTAAATTGGTATTCGCGTGAATACGCGTTATTAAAATGTGGGGGTTGACTTAAGAATGAAATTACCTTTAAAATGAGGTGTCACTTGACCCCCTTTCCATAAGAAAAAAAGATTTAAAATGGCGCCTAACTGTCATTTTTAAAGTTTAAACTCTCATTTTTACGTCAAAAAATAGTATTTTTACTCCAATATAAACACCCCAAATTGCGCAACAAAAGCTCTTACCATTCAAAAGTTAAAGGGGGGGCGACGGACTTTTGGTCCTCACTATATAAGATATTATTTTAAATGATTGCTTGGCCGCAAGAGGGCGTTTTCCGATATCACCTTAAAAACGCCGATTTTCTCAAAAAAATTAAATGCAACGATATAACTTTTTCTTTGGAGAAAAATAGTCAAATAATTGTTTGTTAAACCGCATCTCAATATTGCCTTCGATTATTAATTCGATTATTCGAGTTTAAACATGTGATTATTTGGCTCCGCGATAATACGATGATGACGTCACTGCATGCGATATCTCCGCTGTCCGCTTCGCATTCACTTAACTTGCATTGAATTCGCGATCGTTTCGTCTTTTTAATCACCATGTTTAATTGATTATATAGGGTAATTATAATATATGATTATTGCTAATTGTAAGTATATACAGGGTGATTCATTCCGAAATGAAAAGATTTTAACCCTATATAGAGGTCACCCAGGGGATCCCAAAAAAACTATATAGTATGGGTCTTACGCTCTTTATTACCGAGAAAAATCAATAAAAAATCATAATTACAGATCCGCCCTTAAGAAAATTTAAATGAGTCAAAATCATTTATTGGTTACCATTCGTTATTTTTTTTTTATTTTTTTAATTACGACAATTTTCGTAATCATTGTTCATATTTGGCCTTCAAGGTCACCATATTTTACTCCCATGGATTATTATGTCTGGGGTCATCTAAAATCACAAGTGTATTCTTCTGAGGTACTTAAATACTAGGGATAAGCTCATCAGAATAATACAAGATGCTTGCAGGGAAATAAAGAACAATCCCGAAGTAATTGGAAAATCGGTCCGAAATGACCAATGATTACAAAAATTGTCGTAATTAAAAATTTTTTAAAAATGTAATAACTAATGGTTAATTAATAAATGAATTTGACTCATTTCAATTTTCTTAAGGACGGATCTGTAATAATGATTTTTATTGATTTTTGTGAATATTAATTCAAATTCATTGGGTTTATTAAAGGAATTTCCATAAAAAAGTTTAATAATTTAAACTTAATTTTAACAAAAAAAACTAAAATTCTTTTTACATTATGGCCCGGTTGCTCGTACGTGGATCAAATTTTGATCCGGGATTAAGCCGAGTTTGATCCGGGATCAAATATGGCCGCCGTATCAAGTGTTTCTCAAACGTCAAAAATTCGGTATTTAATCCGACTTCGTTGATCCGGGCTTAAACGTGGATCAAATCACATTTTGTGTTGCTCGAAACAAAAATCGCAGGATTAACTCGGGATCAATTAATCCGTGGCCAAGGTGGGAATAAGCTAGCGATCAAGCGTTGACAGCGTTTATTTTCGTGATTTTGACTTATATTTGTTGGTGCTTTTGAAGTTAAATTAAACGAATTCCGGTTCCAATTTGAAGATTAAAGAAAAGGTTTTAGTATAGTGAAACGCCGGGATTTTCTCAAAAACACTTTAATTATTCGAACACTCCGTATAACACAAAAATTGAATATATCGCCAGAACCGCCGTAGTACGCAAGTACACCACTCCAACGCCGGCTTGACACTGTCCTCCCAACCTCCCCTTGCCATGCGCGCACGTCCGCCTTAGCCGCTTCGCCTTCGCCCGATAGATGGCTCTCGCCGTTGATTCGCTATCTGCGAGATGGTATTGTCTACCGCCGTTTAGACAACCCCTCTCGCAGATCCTTCCTCCTGTTTATTCGGCCATCCTGCAAAATTAAATGTCCTCATTAATTTATAAAAACATCGCCTGTACATTCGCCCGCCAATAGCGTTAAGCTCGCCTGCTTAATTCGCCTAAGGTTGACGCCTGTCACGCCCAATAAATTCGCCTGATTCGCCTTATTAAATCGTCAAGTGTTTAAGTTAATTTCGCCTAAAATGCTCGCCTAGCGCATTGGTCTATTTCGCCTCGTCAGATTCGGTGCTCCCATCTGATTCGTAGTCTACCTGATTGACCGAGTGGTACGGTTTCAACGAATCGACCGCCACGATCGTTTTGTACCGTTTGTATCCTCTAGCGCCTTTTATCGCCTCGATGACATAACGATCATTCGCCAAGTATTTCCGCACTCGATATGGTCCGTCGAATTTGTTAGTGAGTTTACCAACAACGCCAACACCCGCCTTCTTTGTAGCCGCATCTCTCCATAGTACCAAATCGCCTGGTTTGTAGTTGGTTGCTGTCTTCCATTTTCGGTCAAATCTCGAATTCATCTTTTTAGCCGCCTGATCGATGTTCGCCAACGCCTTTGCTCGTCGCTCGTGTACTCCTTCGCCATCGACAAGGCCCAGCCGACGCCGTTTTCCGGGAGCCTCATCGAACAACTTTCGTTCGTTTTGGTTCACACCGCCCGTTTTACGTTTTCCGCCAACGTTCTTCGCCAGTTCTGAAGTTGTCGCCCAACTTTCCGTCGTGTTCGACACAATCATCGGACAATCTCTTTTAGAGTGTAACCTGGCACTTCGCCTTAGTGCATTCGCCTGACTTCGCCCAAGTCTATCCGCCTCGCCCCGCCCGTTACCCTGACGAGTTCGGTCGTCACCTCGCTCGTTCAGGTGGATGGACTGCTCGGTTGAATCAGTTCGATTCAGGTTTGAATTCGCCGAGTCGGTTTCCGCCAGACTCGCATTCGCCATCGATTGTCTCGGTAGGAGGGTTTCTGCTTAATGCGTCAACGTGTTGCATACGAACGCCTGGTCGATATTGTATCTCCATATCGTATTCCTGGATCGTCAGCCACCACCTAGCTACACGAGGTACCAAGTCCTTTTTGAGCAACGCCGCCCTGACCGCCACACAGTCTGTTACCACCTTGAAGTGAACGCCCACTAGATAAACTCGAAAACGTTTTATAGATTCTACTACCGCCAGTGTTTCTAACTCGTAGCTGTGATAAACCTGCTCCTGCACAGTCGTCGCCCGGCTGAAGTATTCTACCGCCTTTAAAGGTCCGCCGTCTGCTGATTGTAGTAAGATGCCAGATACGCCCAACTTACTAGCATCTGTGTGAAGTTCAATAGTCGCCTTACTATCGTATAACGCCAGAATTGGTCGGTCTGATAATTTCGCCTTTATCAGCTCAAACGCCCGCTGTTGTTCATCAGTCCATCGCCATTCAACGTCCTTCTTGGTCAGGTTTGTCAGTGGTTTCGCCAACACTGCAAAGTTTTTAATAAATTTTCTGAAATAGCTCGCCAATCCTAAAAACTGTCTAACTCCGTGAACATCTTTAGGTTCAGGAAAATCTAATACCGCCTGAGTTTTGCGTCGCCCTGGTTTAATGCCCGCCGCATCAACCTCGTGACCTAAATATTCGATACTTTGCTGCAAAAATGAGCACTTCTCCAATTTTAGCTTAACGCCAGCTTTCTGCACCAATCCTAACACCGTTTCTAATAACGCCAAACCTTCGTTTTCTGTCGCCGTAGGAAGTAGAAGGTCGTCGATGTACGCCAATACTTCGCCGTATCGTAGGTGACCCAACATTTTGTTGATCACCCGTTGGAAAACCGCCGGAGAATTACTGAGTCCAAAAGGAACCCTCAGATATTCGTAATGCCCGTCGGGTGTGATAAACGCCGTTTTATCCACCGAATCCGGATGCATAGGCACCTGGTGAAATCCTTGCGCCAGATCCAATGTCGTGAAGAACATTTTATTCGCCAGTTTACTCAGTTGATCGGAAATCAATGGAAGTGGATACCTATCTTTCACCGTGATAGCGTTTAACGCCCGATAATCCACACACATTCTGACATCGCCAGTCTTCTTTGGAATCAAAACAATAGGACTCGCATACGCCGATTCGCTTTCCCTTATTACGCCTGCCGCCAAAAGAGTTTGTACCTTTTCACGAACCATCTCCCGTTCGTGATGCGATAACCTATAGGGTCGATAATACACCGGAGTATCTTTAGATAATCTAATTTGCATACTCGCCAAGTTCGTTAAACCTAAATCGCCATCGCCTTTGGAAAAACACGTCGAATAACTTTCCAACAAATTAGTTAATCGCCTTTTTATTTCGCCCGTAACGTCGCCCACATTTATGCATGCAAAGTTTAAACTAGAAGTAACGGAAATTTTCCTTACTTTGACGATGGTCTGTTGGATCGCCCCTTGAACGTCGTCGCTGGATAAACAGGGTTCTGCTCGTCCAACTAGTCGCCCTTTACTCCACTTAATCGCTTCTTCGCCCAGGTTAACCACCTTGATCGTTCCGGGTCGCTCGCCTATTAGTCCCGCCGGTATCATAACGATTGAACGCCCAATCGGAATTTCCTTACGCCCCATGTAATATTTCGCCCCTCTCACGCCTCCCGAGAAAGTGACCTTCACCTGGTGCACCGCCTCAGGCGAGAGTATTACATCTTCCGCCAATAGCACTTTACACCTCGAGCTCGGTACATCAGGAGTGATCCGCCTCATAAACTCGTTGATGTCCGGCTCCTTGGTGAGGTACGTTTTGCCGCCTCGTACCACCATCGTAACACCTGGTGCGCCAATCAGTTCCTGCCCCAAAAGCAATTCGATTTGCCCCATATCGCCATCGGTAACCAACGCCTGTGTTTCGAATGATTAATCCGCCAGAACCAGTTCGAATTCGACACGCCCCAACGCCAAAGCAACGCCCCCGCCAAAACCTTTCAGTGGACACCCCACGCCAGTGGTGTTCACTTTCAGGCCCAAACGCCCCACCGTTGCTACCGAAATTAAATTTCGTTCGCTACCGGTGTCCAAATACGCCCTGATTGATTCGCCGTTTATTCGTGCACTATGACGATAACCAATATTACTGGGAGAAATCAAAAGACTCACCTGAGGTTGCGCCGTTCCTCGGGTTGGTCGTCCTGATGTCGCCTCGCCCGCCTTCTTCGGACAGTCAGCCCGGAGATGCCCAGTCTTGCCGCAGGTGATGCATCGGTCCACCCTTGGCATTGGACAATCCCTGCTGACGTGGGTCGTCAGCTGCTGACAATTGTAGCAGCGCGTCAGCTGCTTGGTTGAAGAGCCGCCTGCTCTCGCCGAAGCCACACTACTGTACGTCGCGCCCGACCGTCTCGCCTCCTTCTTCTCGCCGCTCCTGTAGTCCTCTAACCCGGACAGGAATCGTTGGTACAGCGCCTCTGTACTAACGAAACCTGCCGCGTAGGCGTTCGCCTGGAGCTCCTCCGGCAGTCCCCTTATGATCAGCGAAACTGCGTCCGCCCCGTGGATCTTCGCCCGTTCGCACAACGCCTGCTTCGCATGATAATACGCCGTCATGCGTTCGTCTGGCCGCTTTCGCCGGGCCAAACACTCCTCCAGGACTGCGCCGTAGTCCCGTCGCCTGGGAATAGCCTCCCGTAACGTCGTCTTCCAGAAACCGCCATTTTGTTAATTAAATAAATCGCCCATTCGTTAAAATAAAATAAAACCACGCCATTGGAAAATTTAATTAACAAATAAATTCAAACCGCACGCCTATGGTCGTTGGAATGCGACCGCCTGATTTGTTATGGTTTTTTGTAAACACCGATCGAGATTAATCGTCGCCAACTAGAAAAATCCAAAAATCACGTTCGCCTTTGTCTATTGGAATTAAAAAGCACATTCGCCGTTACGCATGCGCACATCCATTCTTCTTCGCCGGTAATTAATTCGGTTTTTGAATTTCGCCGATCAAATTTCGCAATTACACCGCATTTGCTCCATTCCAATACATATCGCCGCAATAATAAAAGGGGTACTTACTGTTTAACGCCTAAACACTAAGCACTAACCGCAATTGTCTGTCGCACAAAATGGCGCCCTCGCCCTGTCGCCGTCAGAGATTTTCCGCCTGAAAACTCACTCAAACTCGCCTGTTTGCACGCTGAGCCGTATCCTACTTCTGACTGAAACGCCGGGATTTTCTCAAAAACACTTTAATTATTCGAACACTCCGTATAACACAAAAATTGAATATATCGCCAGAACCGCCGTAGTACGCAAGTACGCCACTCCAACGCCGGCTTGACACTGTCCTCCCAACCTCCTCTTGCCATGCGCGCTTGTCCGCCTTAGCCGCTTCGCCTTCGCCCGATAGATGGCTCTCGCCGTTGATTCGCTATCTGCGAGATGGTATTGTCTACCGCCGTTTAGACAACCCCTCTCGCAGATCCTTCCTCCTGTTTAATAGTTACCATTCAGTCTGTAATAAACCGTCTTAAGAGAGTGGTGTGTTATTTCTACTTGCCATATTCGTGCATTATAACAGGTTATGGGCCCAGGCCACGTGCTTAACTGTATATGGTTTTAGAAATTTGGTTACACAGTTTATACCACGTTTATCAATCTAGTACTTTCGTTATTATGGCATCTAATTATTTAGTGAATGTGCAGAAACTCAAGGGTCGTGAAAATTACGACGATTGGGCGTTTGCAGCTCAAAATTTTCCAATCCTCGAAGGTTTGGCGGACCACATTCGAACGGAACCTGCTGTCTGAGAAATTAGCAATGATGAGAAAACCAAAGCCAAGTTGATTCTGATGATCGACCCATCGCTTTACGTACATATTAAAGACGCTAGAACATCAAAGTCACTCTAGGAAAAGCTGAAGTCTATGTTTGACGATTCCGGCTTCACGCGACGGATAAGTTTACTGCGAAGTTTGATATCTACAAGACTTGAAAATTGTGAAAATATGGCTTCGTATGTGAATCAGATTGTCGAAACAAGTCAACGGTTGCGTGGCACGGGCTTGAGAATATATGATGTGTGGATTGGGTTATTATTATTGGCCGGTTTTCCCGAGAAATTTATGCCGATGATTATGGCTATCGAACATTCTGGCATCGAGATTAGTACGAATTCCATTAAAAACAAACTTCTTGATATCACATCTGACGATAGTGAAACCGGTGTTGGCAACACGTTTTATTCGAAGAAACCCACATCATACCGCAAAAATTGTGATTGGGATCACCGTCCGTTAGATGGCAGTAGTAGTCGTGGCAGAAATTCGTTTGGCAACAGTGACTACGCGTCAACGTCATTAAGAGAAAATGTCGGCGTGACCTACTACAAATGTAAACAAATTGGACATTTTCGTAATAAATGTCCCCTTTTACGTGGCAGAAGTGAAAATGCTTTTAACGTTGTGTTTCTAAACGGAGAATATAAAGAGTCGGACTGGTATATACACTGTTGGAAATTTAATTTCGCATAATAGGGAAATCAATGTTAAATTCTTAGCCGGCTAAAATCCAGTCTACCAGTATACATTTCAATAGAACGTCGCGATTAATTCTAATAAATTTAATTGTTCTACTGGACCGCACGCCACGATTTGTAGAGGTACAAAGTTATTTGTGTTAGGTATGAGGTACAAAATTATTTAGAAACTACAATTAATAGGTTTTTTGGGGATATTTCAAAAAAATGTGTGTATCGGTAGGTACAGTTTTGAAAGAGCCACAAATCTTGTTAAAATAAGGAAAAAATAATTCAATTTTCTGCTAAAATTACACCTCAGCTCAGTAATATGAGATGACATCTGTATGACAGGTTTGGCTATTGTTTAGCAGAAGGCGGTGGACTATTTTTTAGAGTTATTTTATTTTCTGTTTTAAAATAATCTTTAAGTTTATTTTTGAAGTTTCCTTTTTATTATTTTCATAGAATTTACTTTCTTTTTCAAGCCATTGTGGCAAAAGACATATCTACATAATTCTATTTTAATATTAGTGATATTTTTTCAAAAAATTATCGTTTAAAAATTCTCATTTCTTTTTAATTGATTTGACGTTCACCCATCCGAACCCGTTTTGATACTGTCGAAGTGTCGAAACCGTCGAAATTATTTGATTTTTAATCTAACCAAGCCAAAGCGCGGTGTGAAGTCCAGTAGAACAATTAAATTTATTAGAATTTATCGCGACGTTCTATTTAAATGTACACTGGTAGACTGTATTTCAGCCGTCTAAGAATTTAACATTGATTTCCCTATTATGCGCGAATAAATTTCCAACAGTGTAGACTCCGGGGCTAGTTCACATTTTGTTGTCAACAAAAACATTCTGGTGAACTCCAGTAATAGTGTTTCTCCAGTCGAGATTATGGTAGCTAACAGGGTGAGGGTTCCTGTTGTCGCGACGGGGGATGCAAATTAAAGACTGCCGTTGGTAAAGAGTTATTTGAAGTTACGGTGAAGAATGCCCTGTGTGTGCCTCAACTGTCGACTAATTTATTGTCGACGGAGATGGTTGGTATTGGCGAACTGATTAATGGTGTATACAAGCTGAAGACTTTCACAGAGAAGTGTTTTTTCGGCGTTGCTTCCGAAATATGGCATCGTCGACTTGGTCACATAAACAATGCCGACATGGAAAAGATGAGGTCTGGATCCGTTGAGGGTTTGCTGTGCTCAGAAAAAAGAACATTAAACAAAGGGAATTGTGTCGTCTGCTGTGAGGGCAAGCAGACTCGTTTTCCGTTCAGCCATAAGGGATCGAGAGCAATTAAGCCTTTGCAAGTTATTCATGGAGATCTATGTGGACCAATGGAAGTTAAATCAATTGGGGGTTCCAGGTACTTTCTTTTACCGATAGATGATTATACAAGAATGTAATTTGTTTATTTTTTGAGATCGAAAGGTGAGGCGTTTAATTGCTTTCAAACTTTTAGAAAATTCGTAGAAAATCAACAGGACAGCACGATTAAGATATTTCGCACAGACAACGGAGGAGAATTTGTTGGAACGAATTTTGAAGAATTTTTGGAGACTCATGGAATTCTACATCAAAACACAAACCCTTATACCCGAACAAAATGGCATGTGCGAAAGGTTGAATCGCAGTCTTGTTGAAAAGGCAAAATGTATGCTCTTTGATTCCAACTTAGATAAGAAGTTCTGGGCAGAAGCAATAAACACCGCCGTATATATTAGAAATAGGTGCCCAGTATCAGGTTTGGGAGACAGGACACCTTATGAACTGTGGTTAAACAGGAAGCCAGGTGTCAGTAACTTCAAAATATTTGGAAGAATTGCAATGGTTCATGTACCCAAGGAAAAACGTCTAAAATGGGACAAAAAATCAGTTGAGACAATATTTGTTGGATACAGTGTATGCTCACTATATCCTATGCTCACTATATTACAAAAGGCTATAGAGTTTATGATAAAAAAATACAGTCAGTGTAAGTAGAGATGTGATTGTGTTCGAGAATTCGAAGAGCGACTGTCATTAACTCGGAAATAATGATGCCGTTCAAAAAGAAAAGGATTTAATAGAAATGCAAGTTTCAGTGGGGTAAAACAGAAAATATAAATGTCGAACAAGAAGATGCAAACATTAGTGAATCATTCGACACAGCAGATAATCCCATCAACCTGGAGGAAGCAAGTCACTTGGACGAAGAACCTTCTGAGAATGTTTCCGAGTCGGTTGTTTCTGAGGAGACCACAGGCAGACCTGTAAGACAAAGAAAACCCAAGGATTTTTCGGATTACGTTACGTATTCATGTCGAGAATTAAGCAGCCTGGACAATGATCTACTCACCGTGAAAGAAGCACTATCGCGCATCGATAAAGCAAAATGGCAGGAAGCGATGTCAGAAGAAATAAAATCTTTTGAAGGAAACTGTGCGTGGGAATTTGTGGATACTCCTAAAAGTGGTAGTGTTGTTGATTGCGTTTGACGTGCGTGATTGTTGGGTGTTTAAACGTAAGATCGATACTGAAAATAAAGTGAGGTACCGAGCAAGGCTTGTCGCGAAAGGTTTTACGCAAGTGTACGGGATCGATTATCATGAAACATTTTCGCCTGTTGTTAGGCACTCTACATTACGTCTGTTATTAGTATTATCTGTAAATTTAGATTTAAGTATTACGCATCTGGATGTAGCAACAGCGTTCCTTAATGGCGAACTTAAAGAAACTGTTTTTATGAAAAAACCAGAAGGTTATTTTGCAAATGATAACGAATATAAAGTTTTAAAATTAAAAAAAGCTATTTATGGACTAAAACAGTCGTCACGTGTGTGGTACGAAAGGGTTAAGTCTGTTTTAACTGCCTTAGGTTATAGGAATATATGAAGGTTACATGAACCATGCGTTTTTGTAAAAAACACTAGTAATTCTTTGACTGTCGTTGCTTTATATGTAGATGATTTCTTTATATTTTCGAATGATTGTTTTGAGACGAATTCTTTAAAAACTGAATTGGCGACTAGATTTAAAATTAAGGATTTGGGGCTGGCTAAGCAATGTTTAGGTATGAGGATTACTGTGAGTAGTGACAAAAGAGTAATAACTTTAGATCAAGAAACATACGTTGACAACCTGCTAAATAAATTTAATATGATTGATTGCAAACCTGTTGCTACACCAATGGAACATAATTTGCATTTGGATAGGAATACTGGCACAAATTCAGAGGTTCCGTATCAACATTTAATTGGTTGCTTAATGTACTTATGTGTTATGACTAGGCCTGATATTTCATACAGTTTGAGTTATATGAGTCAATTTAATAATTGTTACAGCGAAATTCATTGGAAAGCTGCGAAAAGAGTTTTAAAGTATTTGAGTGCGACTAAGACCTATGGATTAAAGTTTATTAGAAATAATAAAATCCTAGAGGGTTTTGTGGACGCCGACTGGGCTGGCAATGCTATCGATAGAAAATCATATACTGGTTTCTGCTTTATGCTCTCAGGATCCATTGTTTCCTGGGGGAGCTCGAAGCAGACATCAGTTGCGTTGTCAAGTACGGAGTCTGAATATATAGCGATTAGTGAGGCTTCCAAGGAAGCAATCTACCTTAGAAATATGTATTGCGAGATCATGGGCGGTTCTTTATGTGTTACCTTGAATAACGATAATCAGGGTGCTCAAAAACTTTGTAATAATCCAATGCTTCACAAACGTTCAAAGCATGTGGATGTTAGATATCACTTTGTTAGGGAAATCGTGAATGATAATAAAATAAAACTAAATTATATACAAACTGCTGAAATGCCGGCAGATATTTTTACTAAGGCTCTTGATGTTGTTAAACATAATAGATTTATGAAATATTTGGGAATCGTTGATGTTAGTGTTCTGTAATATTTTTCTTTGTAATTTTTTATTTTTTTTTGTATTTTTAAATGATGCTTTGAACTAGTGGGGGTGTTGTTAAGTTCAAAAGCATCCCTATAACGCCAGTAACGCCGTCTATAACGGATGTAGTATAGTTACCATTCAGTCTGTAATAAACCGTCTTAGGAGAGTGGTTTGTTATTTCAACTTGCCATATTCGTGCATTATAACATTGACATGGAACCTCAGTTCACAAATCCTCAAAATAAAAAATTGTAATATTGGCAACAAATTGCCAATAAAATAAAAACCATTGGGGGTGTTGCAACTACAGCTGACGCTTGCAACACGAAATACAGAAATTTATTAGCAACGTACAGATCAAACAAGAGACGGCAACAAGCAACGGGAGAATCTGCAATTTGTTGGGAATATTTTGAAATATTCGATCAAACCTTAGGTACGAAAGTATCGAGTGGGCTTCCTCCTTCGGAAATGGTTGGAGGAAGTCTGGCTAGCGAACTTCATAATGAAAAACCGAGTACTTCTACATCCGTTCCAGAAGTTCTTGCAGAATCTGAGCAAAGTGAACCACCTACAAAGCGTTCAAAAATTTTAAAGAAAGAAAGAATTTCTGGAATGTTTTTTCAGAATTACCTGGTAAAAAAATTAGAAATAGATGAAAAGGAAAAACGTGAAAAGCAGAAAAAGGACAATTAGGAGGTAATTTTCTGTAATGGCCTTACAAATAGGAGAATGCCGCCAAACAGTTATATAATGTGTTGATCCAGGCCAACCAAAGTAGACATCTATGAAACTTAATTTCGAATCACAAATTCCTTGTAAAATTCAATAGGTACTGCTGGCCTTCCTTTGCATTTAATTTCTGATATTCGAAGTTCTTGAATCAATCCTAAAATTAAAATTAATTAACAAAATTACTAAAAGGGCCATCTTCATATTGAATTTTCAAATGTATTTCTTCCACCTACCTCAACAGACACCCGTTGGCTCAAATTTACTAGTTGGCTGAAATTTCTACCCGTTTAAGTCGAAAATTACTTTTAAATTCCTCAGGGGTGTAGCACTGTATAATATTTATGAAATCTGCTATTGCATGAGTTTTATTGATTTCTTTGTTTATTAAAAATAGTTCTAATAACTCATCACTGCCACTGTTATCTGAGGACTCTTCACTTTCAGGTTCCGATGATGAATATAACATATTTTTTGCAATCAAATAAAACTCCATTTTTTATAATTTCTCTCACATTTAAAAATTCAAATTAAAATTGTCAATGTCAACGTCAAAATTTCCAACCATCCAGCAATTTGTTCCTATATTGACATAAATCAATTCCATCAGGAATCAATCATGACGTCATTTGACATTAATCATAGGTGAAACGGAGATGGAAAAAAGATCATACCTAATACATATAATATAAATTATATTTCGTCGCTTCATCCTTCATAGATTATTTACGAGTAGTAGGGTTTTTGACACTGCGGTGAGCACATACCTTTAGAGGTAGTCTGAAAACTACTAGCCAAGCATTCCTATAACAGGAGCTTCAAATCAAGTTCTAGTAGCAACAGGCAAGTCGCCTATGGAACTGGAGGTTTCACCCCTCCTCATGACGATCTGGAAGTCCCAGATTCTAACTTTGGTACATAAGGCTTCACCCCTTCTAATGCAATTTCGGAAAGTTCGGCCTTTCCATCTAACTCCAATAAAATAAACACAGAGGAAATTCTAAATCTAGAAGTTTTGAATTTTCTCACGTAGAAATGTAAACATTGATAATTCAATGATTAATTATTAAATGAATTGAAATCATTTTAATTTTATTAAGTGCGACGTATTTTCTCGACTTTGGAATCACTATGTTCGCCCTTTCCAGTTTCGCTGAAAACGCTGCCTTAGCAGGACGTCCTTCGCTATACAGAGCAACAAGTCAGGGTCGACTCTAAACACTTCTAGCAGTGCCTCCGCCGGAATATGGTCTGGGCCCGGTGCCTTGCGCAATTTCATTCTACTTATCGCCACTTCTAGTTCTTCTGGGCTGAACTTGTGTCCCGTTTCTCGCTCGTCCTGGTATTGTTCCTGGTAATCCCTGACTACTTGGAACAGCTCGTTTATCGCTTCGACCTTCTGCCGTGTGCTCATATCTGTTGGGCTGTGCCTGGCTAGTCTTCCTGTCACAATCTTGTACCCGGTACCCCACAAATCTTCCTCCGCCTCTTCGCATACTTTCCCCCACTCCGACCTCTTCGAGGTCCGAATGAGGTTCTTGAGTTTCGTCCTCATGCCCCTGTATATTTCCATGTCCTCGTTTTGTGAGTCTCCTCTACCCTTTCGCCTTGTTATTCTCCTGCGCACTGCTATGCATTCTTTCCACAGTTCCTCGATAGCCTCGTTCCACCAATAAGGTACATGCTTGGCTCTTCCTTTCACCTTGACTGTGCTGTTATGGTATATCCCACTAATAATTTCCGATCCTCTCTACGTTTTCTCCAATGTATCCTTATTTGCTAGCATGAGCTGTAAGCTAATTCTAAACGATTCCCAGTCTACCCAATGCGTTGTTTTCTGTTTCTGTGTTGTTCGTTTCGTAGGAACATTCCCTGTAGCCTCGAAGTAAATGTATCTGTGGTCGCTAAGGCTTTCCACACATAGGACTTCCCATTTTTTAATCTTTCTAATTAACTGTCTTGTTGCACAGGTTATATCGATGTACGTTTTATTTCCGCTTATGAATGTAGGTTGGTTCCCGTCATTTATTACCGTGAGGTCAAGCTCCGACAGCCATTCCAAAAGGTACTCGCCTCTTTTATCCGTCTTAGGGGCACCCCATTCTAGTGCTTTCGAATTAAAATCCCCCAGCAGGACATATTCCTCCTTGATATTACGGCAAAAACTCATTATATTATCCAGGTCTTCTTTAAACTGGTTTAATCCTACGTTGGGCGACAGATAAACATACCAAGCTAATGGATTCGAAATTTACAAAAAGAAAACCTTCACCGCTAACAACACTTTCGACATTTAATTTCCTGTTGCCACACAATAACGATATATCTTTTCTTTTGTCAGTTAGCCATTTACCCCCCTCAATCAGTTTTTTGTTCGGCTCCCCTACTGTATGTCCGTGTATGTCCACATCCCTCTTCATCATTGTGGAAAATGCTAGGTCGTGAGCTGCTCTCCCACGACCTAGGTTGGTCTGAAGTATTTTTAGAGTCATCGTTAAGATGAGGGAGTCTTCAGGCCTTCAGCCCCCGACTCTGGCCTTTTCTCTCCTCTGACTTCGCTTTTTTTTTCTTCGCAGTCTTTGGCCAGGTGTCCTGCCTCATTGCACTTCATACAATTATTTGACCGGTCCTCGCCTTTACATTCCTCCCTCCTGTGCTCATATTGCAGGCATCTATAGCACCTCATAATCGGCGTCCATTCATTTATCCTGCACATCAGCATGCCAATCTTAATCCTTCCCTCTTTGATTAGGTATTCCGCTGTTCGTCGGCCAATTTGCACTATGGCGGCGTTATTCCCATCCTGTCTCTCCCTAATTGACCTAATCTCCACTGACTCGCCAGGACTCGTTTGCCTTTGGATGGCCTCTATTATTTCCTCTTTGTCCAAGTGGGCTGTAATGTCCAGCACTTGTATTGTTTTCGTGTCCTTTTTATGTATCACCACCGTATTCGTCATGTTTTCCTTTAGCGCACGCTTCAAAACTTCTGAAGAAAGAAATCGGTTTCATAACCTCAAATAAAACGATTTTATTTGTTATAATTCCTGATTCCCGGTTTTTTCGGCTGAAATTAACGCCTTTTTGGCATTCTACGTAATTACAATCGTGCCGTGAACGTGACCGTTGGAAGTTGTAACAATGTCAAAGCGAGCTACTAATTTTTCCTTCACGGATAAAAATCAGCTATTAGATCTAGTTAAAAAGTAAGTACATACAAATTTTTTACAGGTACTTTAGTATTTTGTTAGGTCTACGTCTTATATGTCGGATACCTTCGACTCTCACGCTCAAGACTTGCAACTCGTGTTTGACCGTCTTCGCGATTGTAAATTATCGGCGCGACGAGAAAAGTGTTGGTTTTTTCGCGACTCCGTAAAGTATCTGGGACATATTATTACTCCGTCGGGAATCAGAACTGATGACGGGAAAGTTAAAGCGATCCTCGAGATTTCCCCGCCGCGAAACAAAAAGGAGGTTCAAAGTTTCTTACAGACTTATTCGTGGTATCGCAAGTTCGTTTCGAATTTTTCGGATATCGACGACCAAGGAAGACCGTTGCACCCTGTACCACTTCGGAGGACCGTGATCGTGGTCCAGAGGGGGAGAGTGTAACGCGAAGGGTTATTCGGCCACCTCAGCGGCTTGACCTGTAAGGTAAGAGGCCACTGCGTGTAAGAGAGGAACGTGACGCTTGCGCAAAAGAGAGAGAAGACACAGTCTCTAGATGAGAGGTTTTGAAGTTGTCGGTTTACTTTGTTCTTGTGATTGCATTGTTTTGCGTTGTTTTATTTTAATGACATGTCTTTCATTCATTATATTAATTATTGCTATGACCATTTAGTAAACAAATTGGAAAATAAAAATATAACTCACCTCGCTTTATGTTGCGCTCATACAGTGCATTTCTTTAATGCCCCCCCTTTTATTTTTTGAACGGGTCAACTTAGAAAATTGAAATTTGGGAAGATGAAACTAACGCATGATTACTATATTTTGGAGTGAAATTGACAGATAAAAATTTCAAGATGGCGACTGGGCGCCATCTTGGGAAATAAATTTAAATGGAAAGGGGGTCTTGCGACACATCATTTTGAAGCTCCTGACAGTCCTGACAAATACTGTACAACCCTGGAATACAAAGTCAATATCTGCACCTGCTACAAAATGGCGAACATTTAATAATTACCTGAATAAAAACAAATTAATATCAATGTTTCTAGAAATATTTGTTTATCTATGCCAAATAGCAATCCCAACAAACCGATAAGGTTTAACAGGTTATTTTTGGTTAAAAAATAATTCCAAAAAATTTAAGTACTACAACAAACATTAATTGTTTAGTCAAAATATTCTCATTTAGTTTTTGGTTTTCCTAGTATTCAAAATATTCTCTTTAGTTTTCGATTTTCCTAGTGTTCAAAATATTTTCTTTTAGTTTTCGGTTGTTTAGTTTTCATTGTAGTTAGGTACCACGTGAACTAACTCTAAAATGGCCAATTCTCGTCCATTGGAAGAAAAAATCGAAGCGATTTTTATTTACGGTGCAACGCGTAACTTTCACGAAACCGAAAGAATTTTTCATGATCGTTTCCCGAATCGTCCTATCTGTAGGAAATATTTAAGAGAACTTGTATCCAAATTTACAACCACCGGTAGTGTACAGAACAAAAAGCCTCCAGGTCATCCGCCCATTCCGGAAGAAAACCAAGTTTAAATAATTGGCGAGATGACAGTAAATCCTCAACAGTCTACTTCCTCCGTCGCGAATATTTGTGACGTGTGTCCTTCTACTGTGTGGAGACTTTTGAAGAGGAATAAGTACCATCCATACAAAATTAAAATCCAGAAAAAAATTAACGTTTGGGCAGGAATATTGGGAAACCATATTGTAGGACCCCTGTTCATTGAACAAAATTTAACAGGGGAACTGTATTTGAATATGTTGGAAACTACTGTTGAGCCCTTAATCACCGAAATCGTCGAAACAAATCCTAATGAATTCGATATGGATATTGTATTCCAACAAGATGGAGCACCACCACATTACTCCAGACAAGTAATGAACTATTTGGATGCTATTTTCCTTGGTCGTTGGATTGGTCGTCGAGGTCCTACGGAATGTCCAGCCCGCTCACCAGATTTGACACCTTTAGACTTTTTTTATGGGGCTATTTGAAGCAAAAAGTGTACGAAACTGAACCTGCTTCAATATTGGAAGTACGAGAAAGAATTACAAATATTTGTAGAAATATCGACGTTACTATGTTCGAAAATTTTCGGCGTGAAATATCGGATAGGCTGTTCTTATGTCAAGAAGAAGTTCAAGGCAACCATTTCGAACATCTTCTGAACTGAACTCAGCTTATTTCCTCAAATTATGACGTTAAACGTCGATGTATTCAGGTAATTATTAAATGTCCGCCATTTTGTAGCAGGTGCAGATATTGACTTTATGTTCCAGGGTTGTACAGTATTTGTCAGGAGCTTCAAAATGATGTATCACAAGACCCCCCTTTCCATTTAAATTTATTTTTCAAGATGGCGCCCAACCGCCAATTTTACTCAATTTTACTCGAAAATATAGTAATCATGCATTAGTTTCATCATCCCAAATTTCAATTTTCTAAGTTGATCCGTTTAAAAAATAAAAGGGGGGGGGGGCATTAAAGAAATGCACTGTATAATGAAAATATTTTCAAACAATGTTAATAATAATTATCAAAATAATTCTGTTAATATTAAAAGAATCTTTGGCTGCTATATCAAACATGAATTCTATCAAGCAAATTGAGCAATATTTTATGATTATTACGTGTTCGAAATACGAGGGGCTAGCAGTTATAAACGCGACAGATCAACTTATTAAACTCACGGTCGAAGATACAATTTCCGCTGAAAGTATAAATTTAAATCTTGAAAACAAGCATGATCTTCAATTTGGTTCGAAATATAAAAGCTCGTTATTTTACCAACATTTTAATTTGTTAAAGGAAAGCTTTTTAGTTGGAGTTAACAATGACGGTAACGGTATTAAAAATAAATTTTACAATCCAACATTTTTCAATGATACCTTAATTCGGTATATCGCGTATTTACCATTGTGGACGAGCATCGTACACATCGTACAAAGATCTTGCAACGCACCAATAGAATCTTATTTCGGTATTTTAAAAACTAGTATTTTCGGAAATAATTTGCCTCAAAAATGTAGTAGAGTCATTAGATCCTTAAGAAATTATATCAATTAAGTATTTTTAAAAGTCATAAATTTAATATCGAGAAAACAAATTGCGCATCTAAAAAACGAAAACGTGAAATCTGTGAGAAGGGCTGGAAGAGAAAGTCGAAAAAAATACATTCTTATTATAAAGCTCTTTGTTCGAGCAAATTAAAACTGAATAAACCTGATCAACTAACTAAATGTATTTCTTTTAACTTTTATTCGAATGGGTTAATTAAAGACCAAAATTATTATTCTCAAAATAGATCCTAATGATATTTGGCTTGATAATTTTGTTATTGAATTTTGTATTTCACTTTTTATTAATAATAATTCAGAATATGTTATTTTATCTAGCGAAGTAAGCGGTTTAATCGACAATCAAAAACGTCGAGTGCCTAATGAAATTCATCCATAAATAATAATAACATATTGTTGGAAAAAGAGAAGAATTGAGGTTAGGTATGATGAGCGGCGCGAAAAACAGAGAGATCCGGCCTGCATGCCTGCAATGTATTCTTGCGTTTAAAAGTTGTAATAGAACGTTTGTGTTAATTGAAAACTGTGTGACTTTCATTAAAAATCAACGATAACAATATCAAAAATTTTTATGATTTTTAATTTGAGGGGCAATCACTGATTACGTTTGGTTATTTAGACCCGTTTAGTAATACTTGCGGTATAAATTATTTTAATAAATTCGTTTCCTTTTTTAATAAATATAATTTGATCTATAAGAATTCGGTAATTCGGACGGATTTAGAATTTATTGAATTACAATATCCGTTACAAAACGACAATTTTAATTGCGGTGTATTTTCTACTTATTACGCTAATTGTTTAATTAGCAGCACAGCATTTTCAAAAAGTTTTAATTCGGGAGAATATCGCTTAATTTTGCAAGACGGGATTAAGGATATGCGTTCTATTTGCTTGTATTGCGAAAATGATGAAAGTTTTCGGGAAATGATTTTTTGCGAGATGTGTCAACGATTTATACATGTGCGATGTATCACAATAAGAAACATTTCCTTAAAAAAACCAGAGAAAGAAGAATTTTTTGTTTGTCAAATTTGTGATGAATTTAAAAGTAATTAGTACAGCTTCTGTTTAGTCCCCGGAGCGTGTGGCAACTGCGCGTTTTGTGAGCGGCAGTTAGAACGGGAGCGAGGGTGGCTGGCAACAGCGCCTGAGAGACGTGTGGCGACAAGAGAGCTTGCGAATGCGACGGTTAGAAAACTCGTGCTAGTATAAGCAGTTATTATTGTAAATTTTCGCTGTAAAAATACAACTTTGGGAAACTTAGTGCCTGGAATTATTTATTCTACATCAGCGAGTCAGTTCATGGTCCATCGACACGGATAGGCACGGGTGGAAACACGAGTAACGGGAAATCGACGTAAGCAAGGTGAATCGACGATCGACACGAGGGTCGATAGAAAATCGAGACACGAGGAACAACGTGGAGCAACGACAGGGAATCGACGGTTCGGCGAATCGCACTGGAACTCGGCATATTTGTGAGTACCTATCTTTCCTTGATTCCTATTTATTCGTTTTATGCATGCCTTGATTTGACCGAATAAAGTAGATTTGGGATTAAAAATGGCGGATGAAAATTTGAAGCGTAAAAGGGGTATTATGAAGGCCAATATGAGCCGGGTGGTAAAGTTTTTGGATAAATTTACGGAAGATCAAGCGCCGCAGATTGCTGCTAGGCGTAAGGTTTGCGAGGAGGCCTGGCTTGGTTTTAATGAGATTCAATTGGAAATAGAATTGGCTAATTTGGAAACGGAAGATGAAAGTGAGATAGAAAGAAATGCGTTCGTTGAGGTTTACTGCCAAAATGTTGCAAAATTGGACACGTTAAGTGTTAATTCGCTGTCGGGCGCTTCGGGTACGGGCAGCGTGAGCGTGAGCAATGGGTCGTTTGGGACTAGGGGCGCGCATGCGCAAGGGATAATTAGTGAAATTAACTTACCGGCAATTGAGGTACCATCGTTCGGCGGGGCATTCGAGACTTGGCTCGAATTTCGGGATATTTTTGTTGGTATGGTACACTCAAACGGGAAACTGTCGGACACACAGAAATTTTATTATTTAAAAAAGGCGTTAACGGGCGAAGCCGCGGACGTAATACGATCGCTGGATAATTCTACGGTAAATTATGATGAGGCGTGGAACTTGTTGACGGAAACGTATGAAAATAAAAAACTGATTGCGCTGAGTCATGTAAAGGGGTTGTATGAATTTCCAGTGATGGAAAAGGAGTCTTACGTGGATTTAAAGAAGTTTGTAAATCAGATTAGAAATGATGTTAGGGCATTGCGTAGCGTGGAGGTACCAGTCGACCAATGGGATATAATTCTAGTATTTTTATTGGAAATGAAGTTGGATAAAGTTACTCGACGGGAATGGAGAAAAAGGGTTCCTTTAAAGGAGTTTGCGACACTGGGGAGTTTTGTTGAGTTTTTGGTACACAAAAGTCAATATTTGGAGTCTGAAAAGGACGATAGTGTTGCAAAAAAGGCGACCCAGGCGGGAACAAAGACTGGACCGGATAAAGCCAAATGGCACGGGGTTACAAAGAGTTTTGTCAGTGTTGCCGAGCAGGAATGTCCAGTGTGCAAGGGTAGCGATGGACACGGGTTGCAGAATTGTAAAGGGTTTATGGATATGACCATAGAACAAAAAAGAGAGATAATTAAAAGGGCACGGTTGTGCTGGAATTGTCTCAAAGGAGGTCATGGGGCTAGATTTTGTGGTGCCAGGGGCTGCGCAAAGTGTCAAAAGAAACATCATGTATGGTTGCATGTCGAACGGGCGACACGGGCTTCGGATGGGTCTGGTGAAGCCCTCCAGAGGCGAGGCCAGAACAATGCTTCCTCGGATATAGACAGGGTATTCAGCGGACACGCGATGGGCATCGGTACGGACAGGAAATTAAGTGGGGTATTGTTGTCCACGGTAATGGTGCGTGTATTGGGAGATGATGGTGGTTATCATGAGGGTAGGGCGTTGTTGGATTCTGGGTCCGAATCAAGTTTTATTACTAGGGAATTCAGGTGTAAGTTGGGATTGCCACTGAAGAAGCTAAATATGCAGGTCTTGGGGATAGGGGCAGGGATGACGCCCATTGAAAAATATGTGCATGCTACGGTAAAGTCTAGATTCTCGGAGTACCAATTTAGGGAGTCGTTCTTGGTCATAGATTCAATATCTAGTGGTGTGCCTTCTCTAACGGTCAATGAGGGAAGTGTTTGGATACCAGAGAGCGTCCAATTGAGTGATGAGCATTTTGGGACGTCTCGAAAGGTGGATATGTTGCTGGGTGCGGGTGTTTTCTGGGATTTGCTCGAAAGGGATAGGATTAAATTGGGATCGGGCAAGGCTGTCGCTCAGAGCACGAAACTGGGATGGGTTGTAGCAGGACCAATATTGGCTGTAGATATTAGAAGGGTCGAAAGAAGCACGTGCAATATGTCCACGAACGCTGAGGTGGTTCAACAATTGGAAAAATTCTGGGTAATGGAGGAGTATCCCAATGAAAGACAGTTGACTAGGGACAAGGAGGCCTGCGAAAGTAGGTTCTTGTCAACGACTACCAGGGATGGGACGGGTAGGTTTGTCGTGGAAATGCCCTTTAGGGAGACGGGTATGAAGCTGGGTGGGTCCTATAATGTGGCAAGAAAAAGATTGATACAGTTGGAGAAAAGGTGGAGAACTGATTTGAAGGCCAAGGAAGAGTATCGGAAGTTCATAGAGGAATACGCCGCATTGGGGCATATGACTCGGCTGGGGTAGGAAGGTGACTTGGGGCCGGAGGCTCGAGAAGTTCTCAGAGGCATGAACGATTTGAAGGGCGACGTATGCTACTTGCCTCATCACGGGGTATGGAAGACGGACTCGACTACGACTAAACTTCGGGTGGTGTTTGACGCGAGCGCATTGACCAGTAATGGGGTCTCCTTGAATAGCAAATTACTGGTGGGACCCAGGTTGCAGGATGATTTGGTCAACATTTTAATTCGGTTTAGAGAGCATCGGGTCGTGATAGTGGGGGATATCGCTAAGATGTATCGTCAGATTCTGGTTGTACCTGAGCATCGGGATTTTCAGAGAATTCTTTGGAGATTAGAAGAGAACGCGGATATTGAACACTACAGGCTCAACACGGTGACTTATGGTACGGCAAGCGCGCCTTATTTGGCGGTTAAGTGTTTACAACAGTTAGGCGAGTCGGGTTGTTCGGAGTTTCCGGAGACCAGTGAGGTCATTCTGAGGGACTTTTATATGGATGATTTACTCACGGGGGCGGAATCTGTCAGGGAGGTACTGAAATTAAAGGTGGAGGTTAGCGATCTTCTGGCGTCGGGAGGGTTTTGCCTTAGGAAATGGAGATCAAATTCTCGGGAAGTGGTGATGGATGAGACAGCCGTGTCTGGCGTCGATCATTATATTTCTGCGGAGGATGATTCAGGAAAGGCGCTGGGGTTATTATGGAATTCGAGTGTGGATGTGTTGCGTTTCCAGGTAAGGTTGGATGAGGGAGACAGTTTGGAAAGGATCACAAAGAGTTTGATCCGTTGGGATTGGTCGGTCCGATAGTCGTGCGAGGCAAGTTAATAATGCAGGCGATTTGGAAATCAGGGATCGGTTGGGACGAGGAAATGGACTCGGACTTGTTGGCATGCTGGCGACAGTTTACGGAGGGTTTGGCGGGATTGGAGAGTTTGTCGGTGCCTCGGCATGTGAGATGTCCTCATCCGATGGAGATACAGTTGCATGTATTCAGTGACGCATCTATGTCAGCTTATGGAGCGTGCGCATACGTGAGAAGCACGGATGCATTGGGAACAAGGAAGGTGGCTTTGGTGGCATCCAAGTCAAGAGTGGCGCCATTAAAAACGATATCTCTGCCTAGACTGGAACTGTGCGGGGCCGTATTGGCAGCGAAGCTGGGCCAATTGGTGCGTCGATCTATGAGATCAGCGATCAGTGGAGTATTTTATTGGAGTGACTCAACGATCGTGCTGTGTTGGTTGGCGGGGGAGCCCGCGCAATGGACTACCTTTGTGGCGAATCGAGTGTCCGAGGTTCAAAGATTGACTGCTGGGGCGAGATGGAGTCATGTGGTATCGCAGGAAAACCCCGCGGATTTAGTTTCTCGGGGAATGGATGGTCGTCTGTTGCAGACTTCGGAGTTATGGTGGAGCGGCCCTAGTTGGCTGAGGCTTGAAGAGGAGGGGTGGCCGCAGTGTCGATATGAGGTTCCGGAGATACCGGAAAGGGTGGGCATCAAGTCGTGTTGGGTGTCGACTCTTTCATGCGATATTCTGTCTAGATATTCTAGTTGGGTTAGGTTGCAGAACGTTTTGGGAATGTGCATGAGATTTGTCAACAATTGTCGCGATCCACGGAATAGACGGGGCGGCCCGTTGACAGTGGACGAGAGAGAGGCGGCAATAACGATAGCGATTGGGATTTCTCAGCGGGATTCGTTCGCAACGGAGATAGAGTGCTTGAAGAGGGCGAAAGCGTTGCCTAGGGCAAGCAGATTACTGGGACTGAACCCGTTTCTGGACCGACAGGGTCTAATTAGGGTGGGCGGACGTTTGGAGAATTCGGATTTGGCCTTCGCAGAGAGGCATCCTTTAATATTGTCGGATAAAAACGCATTGACTCGTTTGGTGATCAGGTATGAGCATTATCGTATGTTGCACGCGGGGGCTCAACTGCTGTTGGCTCAGATCCGACGGAGATTTTGGTTGTTGGGAGGTAGACGAACTGTGCGAAATGTTTTGCGGGGATGCGTGGTTTGTTTTAGGGTAAAGCCGCGAGATGCGAGTTGGTTGATGGGTAGTTTGCCAAGGGATCGGGTCACACCTTCGCGACCCTTTTCGCATTGTGGGGTGGATTTTTGCGGCCCATTTGAAGTTAGGGTGCCTAAGGTTAGGGGTGCGGTTCGGAAGAAATGTTATTTGTGTGTTTTCGTGTGTTTTGCCACTCATGCGGTGCACTTGGAATTGATCGAGGACCTTACCACGGAATCGTTTCTGAATGGTTTAAAGAGATTTTTCTCGCGACGAGGGGTGTGTAGCGACATCTATTCAGATAACGCCACTAATTTTCAGGGGGCGCATAATGAAATTCAGGGAATATTGCAACATTTTGGTAGTTCTAAGGTTCGGGACGTTTATTCGGAGTATTTTGCGAGTATGTCTATTAGATGGCATTTTATTCCACCCAGGTCTCCCCACTTTGGCGGCTTGTGGGAATCTGCGGTGAAATCAGCCAAATATCACCTTAAAAGGGTAGTGGGTGAACAGGTATTATCATTCGATGAATTGCATACAATTACGGTTCAAATTGAGGCTTGCATGAACTCGCGTCCATTGTTCCCCTTATCCTCCGATCCACTGGATTACAACGCGCTCACACCGGGACATTTTTTGGTGGGTACGGCATTGACAGCGTATCCACAGCCGAATTTGTTGGAAGAGGAGCCGAGAAAATTGAAGCGGTTTCAGTTATTGACCCAGATGGTGCAGGGATTTTGGACCCGATGGAGGTACGAATACATATCCGGATTGCAGCAGAGATCCAAGTGGAAGGACCGAGCAACTCCTATAGAGGTCGGCAATTTGGTGCTGGTGAAGGATTTGAATTGCCCGCCCTTGAAGTGGCCACTGGGACGGGTGGTGCAGTTGCATCCGGGTGCGGACGGAACATGCAGAGTGGTTACGGTGCGTACTGCGTCCGGAGTGTACAAAAGAGCGTTGGCTCAAGTGTGTGTTTTACCGGTTGACACCAATCAGTCTTAAGTGCGGTGTGGGAGTCGAAGATTGAGAAGGTTGATTATTGTAGATTCTCACAGAATGATGTAATTACAGTTATTGTTGTTAGTATTTAGGTTCATAGTTATAAGTTTGGTTTATATACAGTCCACTGCGGTTAAGCAATTACATTTGTCAGTGATTGCAATTTAATGTTTATGTTTGATTGAATGACAGCATTCAAGGGGGCGGTATGTTTAGTCCCCGGAGCGTGTGGCAACTGCGCGTTTTGTGAGCGGCAGTTAGAACGGGAGCGAGGGTGGCTGGCAACAGCGCCTGAGAGACGTGTGGCGACAAGAGAGCTTGCGAATGCGACGGTTAGAAAACTCGTGCTAGTATAAGCAGTTATTATTGTAAATTTTCGCTGTAAAAATACAACTTTGGGAAACTTAGTGCCTGGAATTATTTATTCTACATCAGCGAGTCAGTTCAGCTTCTTTTATTTTTTTATACCTATATAGTAAGCATATTCGAGCCCGGAGGCATATCCGTATCGGACGTAGCTTATTGCATGCCGAAATTAGCCGAAACTGCATTCTTATCGGACGCGCGGTATTACACAGTTGTGTGCAATATCAGTCGCCCGTTCCCTATTAGTGCATGCCTCCATCGCATCAACTTGTTAGTGCTTGTTAAACTATATTGGTTTTTATTTATATTGCAAAAAATGAGTAGTATTTATCCAGATAGTTGTGATTATTATCTAGCAAATGATGATCATATTCTAAGAACAAAATTTACATCTGATGAGGAAATAAATGTAAGTTATTTATTTAAAGCAAATAATAATCTTATGTTGGTATTCTAAGAATTTACCTATAAGCTACAGAATCTGTAAGATATGCAGGGTGGCACATTAGTATGGAAAAGCTCATTATATCTGTTTTTGCAAGATATCAAAAAAACATTATTATCTACAAAAGTTGTAGATCTTTTTAAGCTGCATATTTTACAATTTGTTAAAAAAGTATAAGTTTGATCTACCACGGAAAAACGAATGAATGAAGTTTTATTGATATCTTCTACAATAACAGACATATTGAGCTTTTCCATACAATGTGCCACCCTGTAGATTCTGTAACTTGAACCTTTACATATTTGTAAATTTGTAATGGAACCAAATCTGAAGTGTCAAAGTTACAGATCTTTATCTTATACCTTACTGCTTACGGTGACAGATGTCTAGCCTGTAAATATTAACAGGTTTGTTCCAACTCGATACAAAACTATTCAGTAACGGTACACCGCATGCGCATTACGATCATAGCGTTCCAACTTAATTTGTACGATTATGAGTTGATACATAATTCGTTCCAACTAAAAAATGAATAGTTCCGAAACCGTTTCTGTACGGTCAAATCGATTCACAAATTTTTGTGGAACTGTTGGTACTGACATGCGCAAAACGATCGTTGATCGATTTGATGTTTATGGTTAGCCTAAACACCTAACCTACAAATTTTCATATAGTATCAACAGTTTTAAAAGCGTTCCAACTTCTTTCCGATTCCAAAACCATTCAAACCTGAACATGCGCAATATATCGTTCATGAACCGATACAGGAACGATACAAGAACCGTTAAGAGCATCAAGTTGGAACAAACCTAACGAATCTGTAAGGGAATCTGTAAATAACAGATAAGGTTAGAATCGCATTTCTTGTAACTTTACGGATTTCGGCTTATAGATCTTACAGATGTTCTCAGAATTCCACCATTATTGTTAGTAATTTAGTTGTTGTAATTATTACTTAAAAATATACACCGTGTTTCCATTTAAGTCGGCACTATTTCTAACATTGTTATTATTGGAAATACGAGGTCGGTAAAATTAGTAAACAATAGTATAGTCGGTGATTTGATGATTAATTATAGTGAGCCCCTGAATAACGTCCGCCGTTTAGAAACGTGAAAATTCTTGGATTTTGTAAACTCTATAAAAGTTCGGCAACATAGCCTACTTGTGACGTAGTAAATTATAGGTGACGTGCATTAATATTTGGTTTGCACCGACTATAGCAGGATTTTTTCTGCTAAAATAGCGAAAAAAGAAAAAAATGAAAATCGCTTTTTCGAGTTATTTCTAAAAATGTGTATGTTTTCATTGGAACACCCTGTATATTTTTTGATGGATCGATTTAATTTTTTTTAAACGAAAGCCTCTATGCATTATGATCGTAAAGTAATAACTAAATGAATTAATAGACATCATTTAAAAATTGAAAAGTAGGCTGCGATAATTACAATTTATTGTATGTAGGGTGAAAGAGAGTTATTTATGTTATAAAGGGTTTAATTTTGGATGAAAAAATAACACTACCTGCCGTCAATTTAATGAATCAATGAATTTGTTGAACCTTATCACGTGTGTTGTTTTATTTTATAATTCCTGAGTAACATCGGGCGTTCTTGGAGGGCAAGGAACAGGGCCATTTGTGGTATTTTTAAGACAAGTAGTATAATTTTTTCATCTAAAATTAAATCCTTTTAAAGATAAGTAACGCTCTTATTATTATATTTCTCCCTAGATACAACAAATTGCAATTGTCGCAGCATACTTTACAAATTTTATAATGCTGACTAATTTTATTCATTTATTTGTTATTTTAGGATCATAGTGCATAGAGACTTTTTCGTTTACAAAACATTTGCAACCGATCCATCAAAAAATATAGTGTCCATTGAAAAAATACATATTTTTTGAATTAACTCGAAAATGCGATTTTAATTTTTTCTGTTTTCGCCATTTTAATCTGCAGAAAAAAACTACTAGTTTGTTAATTTAACCGACTTCGTATCTCCAATAATAACAAATTTAGCAAAAATGTCGACTTAATTTGAAACACGGTATAATGCGTTAGCTGATGATGGCTGAGTTTATATGAGCATGTTAATGATAGTTCTGTTGTCGATCACTATGATAGAATGATAGATGTTTCAGACTGATACAATTTCAACTGTTATTAAAATGACACGTTTAGTATCAACCATGTCTTTCGTGTCAGCTTTCATGTCAGCACGATAAATGTCGTCAGGATGGATTGAATGCATGTTTTTTTAAATTTATTATTTCAGGAATGGATTTCCAAATTATCTGAATTAACCAAGATCACTTGGTCCATAACAAGAACCATAAGAACGCCAGTTGATAAGGCAAGAAAACATGTCTTTAAGAGAGAATATCATTGTCATTTTAAAACCATTGTTCATAAGTTAAACCAACCTAGAAAACGACCTCATCCATCTAAAAACTAGAAACTCTAGAGTGCCCAGCTAAAATGGTTATAACAATTTGCCATGTTTCAAAAAGAAGATCTCGTGCAAAATGTCCTGATAATCTTGCATGCGAATGGCCGTGTGTAATTGAGTTTGAATATACACATAATCACACTACTGAGAGTGCAGCCGCATTAATTAAGAGACCAATAAGCAGAAAGAGATAATTAAGAGACCTAAAGCAGAAATCATAGAATATTTTGAAAGGGGGCATTCTGCAGCTTCTGCGTACCACAGCTTTTGTTTCAAGAAGATGGAGGAATTTGGTGAAAAGTATGACAATTTGTCATCAGATCGTTATTACTTTCCCAAAAAAACCGATTTCGAAAATTTATGGAGGCGGCATTTTAAAACGTTCTACGGAGAGAGGACTGGAGAAAACATGTTAGCGAAACTGGAGGAAAATCTATCTAAAGCGACGGGGGATTCTTACAAGATTAGTCAAATCGGAAATCATTACAGTGTATCCTTTTGTACACCATTAATGAAGAGAGCATGTGAGAAAATTTGGCAATCGTCGGAAATTTTATTCGTGGACGCCAGCAGTAACTGTGATGTTCAAAATCATAAAATCTACTTTTTTGCTACGCATTCAGTTGCTGGAGGTATACCATTAGGATGCATTATTTCTACCAGCCAAAAAGAAGAAGTGTTTGAGACTTATTATTACCGATGATGATATGACCGAGAGAAAAGTTCTTCAGAAGTACTGGCCCTCTTCATCTTTGCTACTATGCATATTTCATGTATTAAAAGTTGTTTGGAAATGGCTAAACATTACAAAAAACTGCATCCCAAAGGAATCTCGCCAAGGACACTATCGTTTATTTAGAAATATTCTTTATTCCAAAAGTCAATTAGAACTCGATTCGAATTTAGAAACGTTTAAAAGAGAATGCAAATTTTCAAATTACGCAAAATATATCAAAACTAAAATTGATTCTGATTTACAATCTTGGTGCCTATTCGTTAGAAAAGGACAACTAACTCGTGGATCAGATACAAACAACTTTATTGAAGTAATGTTTAGGTTATTTAAGGATATTCCACTTGAACGCACTAAAGCCTACAACTTACCACAGCTTACTGATTTTGTTATTAGTGACTTTGAAAGTTATTACAAGCAAAGAATATTAGACTTGATTTTCAATAGGATTACCAGCGCCAGTATTAAAAGGTTTTATCCTTCACATGCAGATATGAATATAAATCAAGTACAGCAATTAAGTGATATGCAGTTTACCGTAAAAAGCAACAGTAATTCGGAGGAGTATTTTGTTGATATGAGTTTAGGGATTTGCAGTTGTTGTGTTGGAGAAAATGGTAAAATATGTAAACATCAATCTTTTATTATTAACCATTTTGGTTTTCAAAGTGTATGCAACTATCTTACCCAAGAAAATAAACTGTTATTTTATGAGATTGCCACTGGATCTAAACCTGAAAAGGAACTTTTTTTGCCATTGGAACTTACGGGAGTTTCAGAAGAAAATACTGCCACGTATCAAAGCGAAAATATTACACACAGAAATAGAGGTGGCATTAACCCCACTGGGATATCGAGTGCCCAAGAAAATTGGACAAAGTTTATTCAAAAAATCGATCATGATGTAATGGAAGGGTTAAAAGACGACCCTCATGGTTTCTCGGCAGCAATAGATTCATGCACAACGTCATATACTAAAAATATAACATCATCTTCAAGCCTAATAAGTGAACTTTTTCAAATGTTCAAAAATCAACAATTTAGTACCCAAAAACATTTAAGAAAAACCCAAAGAAAAGGCAAAAAGATAAACGTCCAGCCAACATCTATCGCAAGACGGAAAACTTTAGTAAGTGGAAAAAGGCGCTGCCAAGCAGGTAGAACAATGCACTCTTATAAAAAAAAGAAGCAAAGCCTCCCATTCTCTAAATGAATGTGTTAAACTAAATATTAATTTGGGTGACAATAAATTTTCAAAGTAGGTAGTTTTTTTTATTTTTGCTTGTTGTTTGTGATTGTTCATACCAAGAAATATACAGTACATTTCTTTAATGTCCCCCCCCCCCTTTTATTTTTTGAACGGGTCAACTTAGAAAATTGAAATTTGGGATAATGAAACTAATGCATGATTACTATATTTTGGAGTAAAATTGACAGATGAAAATTTCAAGATGGCGACTGGGCGCCATCTTGGAAAATAAATTTAAATGGAAAGGGGGGTCTTGTGATACATCATTTTGAAGCTCCTGACAAATACTCTACAACCCTGAAATATAAAGTCAATATCTGCACCTGCTACAAAATGGCGGACATTTAATAATTACCTGAATACAAACAAAATAATATCAATTTTTCTAGAAATATTTGTTTTTCTATAGCAAACAGCAATCCCAGCAAACCGATAAGGTTTGACAGGTTATTTTTGGTTAAAAAAATTCCAAAAAATTTAAGTACGACAACGAACATTAATTGTTTAGTCAAAATATGCTCATTTAGTTTTTGGTTTTCCTAGTGTTTAAAATATTCTCTTTAGTTTTCGATTTTCCCAGTGTTCAAAATATTTTCATTTAGTTTTCGGTTGTTTAGTTCTCATTGCAGTTAGGTAGCACGTCAACTAACTCTAAAATGGCCAATTCTCGTCCATTGGAAGATGGAGCACCACCACATTACTCCAGACAAGTAATGAACTATTTGGATGCTATTTTCCCTGGTCGTTGGATCGTTGGATTGGTCGTCGAGGTCCTACGGAATGGATTTGACCAGAATTTGACCAGATTTGACACCTTTAGACTTTTTTTATGGGGCTATTTGAAGCAAAATGTGTACGAAACTAAACCTGCTTCAATATTGGATATACGAGAAATAATTACAGATATTTGTAAAAATATCGACGTTACTATGTTCGAAAATGTTCGGATAGGCTGTTCTTGTATCAAGAAGTTCAAGGCAACCATTTCGAGCTTTTTTTGAACAGAACTCAGCTTATTTCCTCAAATTATGACGTTAAGCGTCGATTTATTCAGGTAATTATTAAATGTCCGCCATTTTGTAGCAGGTGCAGATATTGACTTTATATTCCAGGGTTGTAGAGTATTTGTCAGGAGCTTCAAAATGATGTATCACAAGACCCCCCTTTCCATTTAAATTTATTTTCCAAGATGGCGTCCAGTCGCCATCTTGAAATTTTCGTCTGTCAATTTTACTCCAAAATATAGTAATCATGCATTAGTTTCATTATCCCAAATTTTAATTTTCTAAGTTGACCCGTTCAAAAAATAAAAGGGGGGGGGACATTAAAGAAATGCACTGTATGTGTTAATTTTATGTGATATACAATAATCTGGTTTCATTTTGTATTCTTTTATTTACTTTATAATTTAGAACATCCCGCTAATTTCTTAAAGCAAAAAAAAAAGTTAGGCTGCTGGACCGTATCGAACAACTGATACTGCACAGCAATGTGCAATAACGCGCGTCCGATATGACTTTAGTTCGAGTTGACGAAGTATGCAATAAGCTACGTCCGATACGGATATGCAGCCCGGAGGTAAGGGAAATGCTAAAAAGGGAGATGAGGAGGCCTTCATTAAAATATACTTATTGTATTCTTTTATTCACTAAAAATTCTTTTTCGTTTATTTCTCGCTAGATTAGTCAATTAATTTTTCAGTTCTCCAGTTAGCAAGTCATGCGGTAAATATATTATTATATCTAATAATTTAATTTTCTTTTCGAATAGGTACATTTAAATTTAAACATAAAAATTCGGCAGTTCGGGCGTATTTGAAGTAATAATTTCTTTAAAAAGACGGGATATATGCGGTGTAATTTATTTAATTATAAACAATTTAATTCGTCTAAATTTTACAGTTATTCAAATTTTTTATGGTTGTAAATTTATGCATTCTAATCTTTTTACGAATGATTTAAGCAAACTAATGTTTTTCTGCTTTGTTTACTAACAAGTGGATTATGCCTATCGGGGAAACCAGTATAAAAAACGCACTTAGTACCTCACCTCCGGGGTAGTGTGGAAGAGGGTGCATATTTGAAAGTTTCAACATCTACTTACCTATTTATTAAAAACGTTGAAAACCTTTTTTTGTTTTTTTCTACCCTCCGTAGGGGGTTTATTTGAAGGCAGCTATGAATTTGGTATTTGAAAAAAAAATTGCAAATAAATTATCTATCAAACGGTTTTTTAAAATTAAAAATCGGTTAATTTTTTAGTCCAGCCACCGTTTTTTGTTTTTTTCTACCCTCCGTAGGGGGTTTATTTGAAGGCAGCTATGATTTTGGTATTTGAAAAAAAAATGTAATTAAATTATCTATCAAACGGTTTTTTAAAATTAAAAAAATCGGTTAATTTTTTAGTCCAGCCACCGTTTTTTGTTTTTTTCTACCCTCCGTAGGGGGTTTATTTGAAGGCAGCTATGAATTTTGTATTTGAAAAAAAAATGCAATTAAATTATCAATCAAATGGTTTTTTATAATTAAAAATCGGTTAATTTTTTTAGTCCAGCCACCTTTTATTTTATTTTTACACCCTTCATAGAGAGTTTGTTAGAAGTTGGATGTGAATTTTATAATTACAAAATTATTAAGTTTACTATTTTTTACCTCTGTGTACAATAGATAAAATTTTAAACCTTTTTAAATAAAACGGAATAATTGTAACATCACTAGTTGTTTACCATGCGCCCGAAAAGTTCGCTGGTTAGTTGGTGACTAACATGACACGGGTCTAACCAGTACGTACCCGTACCTTATTGTTTTCTCACGCTGCTTTCAACTGTGTATTTATATTAGTTTTTTCGTTTGCTTATCGTTGACGTTGTTATTGACTATTGTTGTGTTACTGTTATTTTATTAATTGAGTTGTTCCATTTTTGGATGGATTTTTTAAACAAAAATGGAACACCCTATTGAATCTCCCCAAAAAACGTGAAAAAAAGGAACCACATTTCTGTTGCTGAGAAGACGGTGATTCTTAACACCTACAAAACGTTTCAAGAGGAAAACGCCAGGTTTGGTGTCGACTAAGTAGTTACTTTAACGCAAAATACGCTGGTATGTACAATTGTAATATTTTATCTACATTATATACAATAAAAAACTCAAGGCATGCATTCATCCTAATTCTAAACTTGCCTTTATAAATAAATTAAAAGAAAACTGTTTTATTAACATTGTCGGCAAATCATCGGTTTATAGAATACTTAAAGAAGCTAAAGACACTGGCCAAGTAGCTGAACCAAAACCTATCCCTGGAAAAGTTTCCACCTGGACAACGCTGGACAGTCCATTCGTTTTTTTCAAGAATGAATTACCAACAGTAACTAAAATACAAGCCGCTTTAGAAGAGAACGAAGAAATACCCTCCTTAAAAGAATCCATGCTGCGGAAAGTCTTGAAACAATTAAACTTTAGGTAAGAAATGCAGTGTTATTGTACTTGCACATAAAATAATTGTAACTCTAGCTCGTAGATACACTTTGAAAAAATAAAAAATAAATTATAATTTTGCTTCCAGATTCTTGACTGAGAGGAACGATCTTATCATCTCGACAAGACGGAACTTCGCGATATAAAAAGGTTAAAGGACGGAAGATATATTTCATGGACGAAACTTGGCTAAATACTGGCCACACGAAGTCCAAGGTTTGGGTTGATGAAGCAGTTAAATCTTCGCGCCAGGCTTTTTTCGAAGGGTTGTCTCCAGGACCTAAAAGTCCTAGCGGCAAAGGAAAAGGGAATTGGAAGAGGGATTTTTGGAAGGAGGTCTCCTCGTGTTTTGAGAGTAACAAAACAGGAGACTATCACGAGGAGATGAACTCCTCGTTTTTGAAGAGTGGTTCGGTAAAATACTAAACCTTATTGAAGAAAGTGCTGTTGTTGTTATGGATAGCAGCCCTTACCACTCTCGAAAGCTTGAGAAAATACCAACATCTACTTCCAGAAAAGCCGAAATACAGGCATGGATTACCGCAAAAAATATCACGTTCGATGAAACACTACCGAAGGTGGAGCTCTCAAGAATCGTCAAGCAGCACAAGGAAGTATACAATAAATTTGTAGTTGATGAGATGGCGAAGGAACAAAATAAAATTGTTTTACGCCTGGCCCCTTATCATTCTGAATTAAATCCCATCGAACTTATTTGGGCAAAGGTTAAAAACAAAGTGGCTGCTGTTAACCAGACTTTTAAATTGCCGGAAGTAAAGCTCCATTTACAAGAGGCAATTGAAGAAGTCTCAATAACAAACTGGTACGATACAATAGAACATACAAAATTGAAAAAAAAAATGTGGGAAATGGACGGAATTATAGAAACCCAAATAGAAGCACTGACCATTAATTTAGGCGAATCTGAATCTGATTCAGACTCAGATTGTGAGTAATTTTATATAAATAGTGATTACTTTTAATAGGTTAAATAAAACAGTGTTACCTTTAGCAAAATATGGAAATATTTATAAATTTATCATGTGTACATTTAGGAATTAAAGGGTGTTTCAATAAGACCTCAAGATTTGAATTGCCTGTCATGTGTCTGTCATAATAACACGTGATTATAACCAGGGTATGGGAACTCGTGGCTACTGGCTCCACCTGTTTCGAGCGTCCATGAAACAACACTGCGCATGTTTTGCTATAGATGGCAGTGTATGAAAATGGCCTCAGGGCCTAGACAGCCTTATGAGAAATTTTAGACGTTCATTTAGTTTATTTCAGGCCACTGCAAGCAACCCGCTCAACGCCGTATTTCAAAAACAATAATGGCGTCTTGTATTGATTCGCATCGATTCTGCATATTTTCTCTTGTAGTAGTGCAAGATGAAGTTAAAACCGAAAAGTTTTTTTTCATTTATTTCGTTTGTTTTCGAGTGAGTTTAAAGGGCATTGTTATTGCCTGTAAGTTGTATAAGTTTTGTGTATAGTAGTGTTAGTGAATTGTTAGTGAAGAGATGACCCTTCTTGTTTATGTATGTTCTGTGAATGGCCTAGTAAAGTCCCCGTCAAGTTAGTATGTTATCTATGTAAAGTCCATAGGTCCTATTGGTCCGTTCCGCCCTTTAAGGCCGGATTCGCGTTTTTATCTGTATAAAACACCCGTATGAAACAGACTTAACGACTTCCTTCTTATTTTCTGTCGTTTTTGAGTTTTTGGTTATTTTATGCCATTTATGGTTTAACTTCGGACATTTGTGTCTTTATTGTATTTTTACGTGCGTGTTGTGAGTTGAATAATGCTATCGAAATTCGTTACAGTTAGTTATCCTTATTATTGTTTATTAATAGGTACCGTTCTAATAGGTAGTAATGAATTATTTAAAAGGGCCCATGACGAGTATCAAAGAAGAATACCTAAATTTCAAAAAAAATATACCTTGTGAATTAGACCATTGTAGAATATACCTATTTAGCTATAGAAGGTTGTTGTTTCTTTTATTTTTTCTACTTCAAATCTACAATTTCATAATAAATTTAGAGGAATTATTTTTAACTGACCTACTCATTTTACACTAACTACATTTATAAAGTAAAATGTTTATTTCAGTTAAAAAGGTTTCCCTCTAAATTTATTATGAAATTCTTATTTAAAAAGTAATAAGTAGGTACACATTTTTTTTAAATTTTGGCGCCAATTGCAGAACACTGTAAGTATAATTAGTATTCTGCATTTAATGTATAGACGCGCGTCACAGGTGTCGTTAGTAAAAAAATTGAGTTTCCCATCTATAGTGTAGGTTATCTGTGATTATAACATGACAGATCGAAAGTTAACAGTTGGGAGTTAGTAAATATGGAGCATTGGATATGGATATAAATCACAAAAACGTGGCGGTCAATTCTGGTCACCAAACCGGGAAATGACCCGAGTCCGGGAGTAATGTTTAACAATTAGGGCGCGATAATGTTCCATATCCAGATTCATATCCAGATTCAATGATCCATATTTACCACGGTCCTATTTTATAAGGTCTGGAATCATGGGTCGAAAAAGTGTCCCGTTATTTGAGGATAAAACAGGGTTCCTAAAACGGCCGCTAGGAGGCGATGTTGTGAAGGACCCCGGTTTTTTGCATACGAATTATGTAGAATTAGCATTAAGATTCCAGCATTAAAGAGCCTTTATTATAACTAAAAATAGATACAAAATATAAAAATATACTTAAATCAGCGATGAACTTGTTCTTAACATCATGTCTCACGTATATTCGGTTAATGTATTTCTCCATTTTCTCCTAGAAATGTCAAATAATAATTTTTGAAGTTTTGACAGCTTGAACTGTCATTTCACACAACCGCGATTTATATGTAGCGCGACGCTGATTGGCTAAAATAAGTTGGTCCTCCGATCGTTCGCCGCGGTGCGGCGAAAAAGAGAGGCTCAAAAAGTCCTCAAAAAACGGGACACTTTCTCTAATGCATAAGCATAGGGAGTTTCCAGACCTTGTAAATATAGGGCCGTGATATTTACTAACTCCCAACTGACAACTTTCGATCTGTCATGTTATAATCACGGGTCATTATGACTGTGAAACGTGACAGGTAATTCAAATCTAGCGGTCTTATTGAAACACCCTTAATATAAAATGTTTCTTTAATGTAAATTTAATGTTTATTTTTAATTTATTTGTAATATATTGTAATTTTATAATTGAATGATTATTATTTCTACTAAATATTGACAAACATCCTGATTTAAAACTTATGATATACTTATTATACAATGAAGTAGAGACAGTTGCAGGTAGGCTTAAGAGAAATCCTTCAATGAGAATAAATTGGTGTAGATGTCAATAATTCAGGAGCGTATAAATGACATCAAAATAAGGGTACAACTTCATATAAATTTTATTAATTTGAGCCCCATTTATGAGATGGAGGCCTTTAAAGTTAAAAATTTAAAACTTATTTTTACGTTTTATTTCCAAGTTATACATGTGAACAATTTGGTGATAAAATGAGTCCTACACTATTCTCTGGAAGGCAGTGGCGGCGTGTTAACAGTGGTTAACAATTCGTATCTTTTATGGGGACAATCTGTATGACACAAACGTATCGTAAATATATTCTTTAATCGATAAACTAACAAAAATGTATTCTTGTTTGAAGTCGATAAAATTAACGGTTTTAGAGAAATTTAAATTTTTAGATTGACATGATAGGTAAAAAGAGATTTTTGGATAAAAAAAATTCTGGATAAACTCCTATTATTTGTAACTATTTAGTAAAAATATTGAAAGACAACTATATAGAGATGATCTTGGAATTTCTTCAAATTGATTAACCACCTCTTTTATGCGAAATTCTACTAAATCAAGTGATGAATTTAAAGGGCAGAATATTTTTTTATTGTGTATCAAGAAATGCCTTTTAGAGTACAAATAAATATTCTCCTTATGTTTCATAAGTGTTTTCAACGAAAGAGTTCCCATATTAAACATTTATTATAATCTTTCGTTTGGCGATTTTCTTAACATCCTGATTTAAAAATTGAAATTTCTCTTGAACCGTTAATTTTATCGGACTTCAAACAAGAGTAAATTTTTGTTAGTTTATCAATTAAAGAATGTATTTACGATATGTTTGCCTTATACAGATTGTTCCTAAAAGTTACGAATTGTTAACTACTGGAAACACGCCGCCACTGTCTCCCAGAGAATAGGATTTATTTTATCACCAATTTGGGCACACGGGAAAATAAACGACAAAAAATCTATATTGTTCCCATGTATAACATGGAAATAAAGGCTTGCATTAAGAAGGCTATGGCCAGTATTAAGGTGGAGGGACAGACGCTCAAGATTATTGAGCAGTCGGCCCTCCAAAGGCTCAAGAGGACGATGGTTTGGGTACCAGCGCCGATCGAGACGCCTTCCCAGGAGGTCATTAGGAGAATCCGGAGTGGCAATTCGGCCCTTAGAACTGAAGGGTGGGTGATTCGGGTCTCCCAGTGGGATGCTGCCTCGTTGAGGCAGGGCATCGTATTGGGGCTCGATCCTTAGTCGGTTGAGATGCACAAACGCACGAAGGGGAAATCCGGTATGGGCTCGGGGAGATAAAATTTATCTTCTTGGGAGTAAATTGGTAAAGGAGGTACCTCTTCGGACTCTTGATGTATGCTTGTAGGGACCTTAAATTTACGCAGATAAATAAACGCAAAACTGATAAGGGAACTCTGTTTCAGGGATTTTGTTGCCGTGAAGGTGGATTTACCGGGTGAGAATAACACAAGACGTACCTTGGTCGTGTGCTCTGCTCACTTGCCCTACGATTCACCGGGATTACCGCCTACCGAGGAGCTTCGCAAGACAGTGGACTACTGCACGGTTAGGAAGTTGCCTCTCCTTATCGGCTGTGATGCCAATGGGTATCACACTATGCGAGGCAGCACAGGCGTTAACAGCAGGGGAGAGGCCTTACTTGACTACCTGGGCACCACCGATCTTCAGCTACTTAACCGAGGGATGAAGCCGACTTTCCGCAATAGGATTCGGACTGAAGTCTTAGACGTGACGCTTGCGTCGAGTGCCGTAGTAAGTATTGTAAAAGACTGTCATGTTAATGATGATCCGTCCTTATCGGATCACAGTTACATTTGTTTCAGTTCATAATGCTGCTGTTGAAAAACAGGCAATGAAGTATAGGGACCCTAGGGCCACCAACTGGGAACGGTATAAACTGGATCTCATGGGTAGGCTCCAGCGGTTCCCTAGGAGCCTCCGAAATAACGAAGAGATTGATTGGGCCGTAGCGGAGCTGGGCTCGATTATTGTCTCATCGTATGAAGATAATTGCGTGGAAAAAACGAGGAAAGAGGCTAAGGGACACAAAGTGGTGGAACAACTCTCTGGACTCGCTGCGAAAACAAACCCGGTGTCTATTTAATAGGGCTAGGAATAATACCGCCAGAAACGAAATGAGTATAAGAGTGCTGTTAGGTTGGCTCGGAAAGATGCTTGGCGGACCTTCTGTGAAGATATCGTCTCGGTACCTCAAATATCAAGGCTGCTTCGTATCTTGGCGAAGTCTCCTGGCAGTTCTCTTGGCTGCCTGGAAGTCGTATCGGGTGTTTTCACGGAAACCCCGGGTGACACCTTGCAGCACCTATTAGAGACTCACTTCCCGGGCTGTAAAGCAGTCGGGAAGGAGGGTCTTGACATGGGATATGTGGCAACACGACGATCATGTAAGGAGGACTATCTTCTGGCAAAAGAAATAGTTACTTAGGGACCGAGTACCTGGGCTATACGTACGTTTAGGTCCTATAAATCTCCGGGGAAGGACCAAATCTTCCCGACTCGGCTTCAACAGGTCTGGGAAGCCATTGGTCCAATCTTAGTGCATATCTTTCGGGCCTGCTTGGCAAGCAGATATGTTCCTGAGGAGTGGAGACAAGTGAGAGTTGTCTTCATACCAAAGCCAGGTCGTACTACCTACACCGTGGCTAGGTCCTTCAGACCTATCAGCCTAACATTTTTTGTGCTAAAAACACTGGAGAGGTTGGTTGATCGGTATATGAGGGAGAAGGTTGGGCTCAGGTATCCTTTGCACAACAACCAGCATGCGTTCCGGTGTGGAAAGTCAACGGAAAGTGCCTTACACCAGCTGGTAACACAGGTGGGAAAGGCGCTGGAAAATGGCATGATCGCACTGGATGCATTCCTGGACATACAGGGAGCTTTAGACCTGCACACCTGTAGAATCAATGTGTAGAGCTGCGGTAAATCATGGAATAGAGCCAATGTTAATTCAATGGCTTGGGGCCATGTTACACAATCGCTCAGAACTCCTCCTTGCAGACTCCTAACGGGGCATTGTTGTCTGAGGAAACACCTCTACAACCTAGGTTTAGAGGGAAGTCCCCTTTGCAGGGGCTGCGGCATGGCGGATGAAACATCGGACCATGTTCTTTTGGAGTGTCAGAATTGGGCAGCGCTACGCAGGCGAACCTTTG
The DNA here is from genome assembly GCA_918026865.1 of Phyllotreta striolata. Lineage (NCBI taxonomy): Eukaryota > Metazoa > Arthropoda > Insecta > Coleoptera > Chrysomelidae > Phyllotreta > Phyllotreta striolata. The sequence goes on from OU900100.1 coordinate 2,573,997, forward strand.
GAGTCCCTGTTATGGCCCCTGGAGACACAAACATGGATCCATTGAAAATGACTGAGGCCTTCATCGAGGGACTCGGCTTCATGGATGCATAAGCTGCAGGAATGGCACAATGGGCCCGCTAGAGGCCTCAGTGCCTGAACCTTGGCTTGAGCTGTCTCGGTCAAGGTTCGCCTGCGAACTATCTAGTAGCAGTAGTTTTAGGTGTCTTATGAAAGTTGTCTTTATCGCACCCATGGATTATACATATAACCTATATTGCAATGAAAAATGGAGCAATCTGTATAGGTGTTCTCGCATGCATCGTCAGGATGAAAACCGAGTTTGGTTAATCGAGAAATAAATCTGACAACGCCGTAAAACATTTATTAAAAGGAGAATCTGAGAGAAAACCACCGACAAATTATTTTGTTTTAAGAGGGGCGTTGAGATTTGGTAACCCAATTTCAGTTGGCAGCAATGAAAATGAGCCCGATTTTTCGGTGTACAAATATCAAGTTTTACTTGCTTTTGAGATATAATATGAATCGCATCTGATAGAGTGAACCTTCCTGTAGGTCCTAAAGGTTTTTTTTACAGATATATACAAAAATAACGAAATTACAAGCGTTTGAAAGTGGACATTTTTCAGTTTTTTTTTCTATCGGACGATAACCAAAATCCTTTATGACCTAGCGATGGGTAATAGAAATGTATTGTGAAAATTTGGAAACGATATTCTTTATATTTTTTGAGATTTGTACACCGAAAAGTCTGGATTTTGGAAAAACTTGTTGTACCTGTAAGGAAAAGAATTCAAACATTTCATTTGTGTAAAAATGTTTATTTTAATACTACTTTAACAATTTTGATATACAAGTTGATATACAGGTTTCATCGTTCCACTTTTCTTCTTCTATATCGGGTATCTCATAGGGCAGGTTGTTGACTAAATCTATGCTTGAAAATAGTCCTGGACAGGTCCCCACCCAAGTTCTACGACCCAGAGTGACTGTACTAAAACTATTTCATTTAGGCCCAGTTGCTCGTATGCGGATCAAAGTCGTATCAACTGATCTCGAATCAAAGTCGGATCAATAGTTAGTCCTGGAAAAGGGCGGCCATATTTGATCCCGATTTAATCTCGGCTTAATCCCGGATCAAAATTGATCCGCGTACGAGCAACCGGGCCTTACAATTTCATCGGAGGCATTGTCATTATCGGAGTGTGTGTTCGGAGTACTTATTGTATCGGGCCTTTATCAATATATTCGATCGTAGAATCGCATCTCCCATTTTGTCGCCTGCACGTACTTTTACAATATTACATAGTATATACATTGTATATACAATACAATACAGGGTGTTCCAATAAAAAGTACCCCCTTTAATTAGCTAATAATTTTTAAACGCCTAATCATAAAAACATGCGGTTTTCTCAAATATGTTTTATTTTATTATAAGTTTTGTTACAGTGATACAGAAATTATGCATTAACAATACATGGTGTTTTATCAAAACCTCCTCTTTTAAATTCACAGTAACCATATTAATTTAAATGGAACATCCCGTATATACAGAGGTATTTTAATAGATACACTCTTCTACTTCTACAAAAATATATTATTTGTAGATATTATTCTACAAAAGAAGACGTCCTATTTCATAAAATTTAGTTATTGCGAATTTAAAAGAGGGGTTTTTTTATGAAACATCCTGTGCAGGCGATACAAAATTTTTGTCTCACTGCAACAAAAAGTTATAGAAAAATAAAATATATTTGTCAAAACCGCATGTTTTATCATCATTAGGCGTTTAAAAAATATTAGCTCACTGAAGGGGCTACTTTTCATTGGGACACCCTGTATTTTAATGAACACTATATCATAACTTTATTTACTTTATTTACAATGCGACAATAACAATACATTTACTTTGAAAATAGTCTCTTAGATCCACTGCACTTGCGCCACCTGTTAGAACATTTTCTGAAATATCACTGGTTAAAAACCTGGGTAAAAATTTAATTTTTAGACAGCTAACGCCATCTGGTTCAATTAATGAAACTACAAAAAATAACTAGATTCTAGGGGCGATTGGCACAACTGATGAAGTGCTCAACGCCCCTCTTAATAGAACATTTTATTAAGTACTTACGATTAAAACAACTAATACTTTTGAATAAAAGTAAATACTCTTGTAAAATGAGTAATCATTATTGCTGTGTACCTCAGTGTTCTTCATGGGGCAAAAAAAATCCTAAATTAAGTTTTCATTCGTTTCCAAAAGCAGGAACATCCAAAATTTTTTTTGATACCAAACTTGGAAATAAGGAACTTACCGATAAAGAAAGTTATGGATTTCAAAATTAAAAATTGGAAAGAAAGTTTCGAATACCATGAGGGTGTGTTCTCTACATTTTACAGAAATGTACCTCTAAAAGATCAGTGCAGAGCAGTGTTGATGCAATTTCAAATAATGTTGGAAATTAAATAATGCCGGAATTTTTACCTTGTGAAAATATGCTTGTTGAAGACGATAAGGACATAGAAGTAGCAGAAACCTTAATTTCACTACTTAATACTTAAGTCCCAACAAGTCGATGAAATGTAGACAGGTCCAAGTTTTAGAGAGATTGCATCTGCCGATGATGAAAAACTTAAAAATTTCACAGGCATCAATAATTTTATTATATTTTACTCTATAGTAGAACTTTTTGAGAAAAAACAAAGATAAAAGAATCCATCGTTTAAATATTCGGCAAAGAATCATATTACTATTTACAAAATTTAAAACTAGCTTGACTTATGTAACTTTGGGTTTACTATTTGGCATTAGTGCGGATTTAGCTAAAACATACATTTATGAACTAATCCCAGTTTTGGCCAATCTTTTAAAACCACTTTTACATTTTCCTCCTAAAGCTGAAATTCTTTAAAATATGCCTATTTGTTTCAACGAGTTTCAGAATGTGAGAGTTGTGCTGTAGAATAAAATTTTATTCCCAATATAAATCGCACACTACAGTTAAATTTATGACTGGAGTATCTCCAGGGGGCTTATTACTTATGTTATCAAACCATATGGGGGGAGAGCATTTGACAAAGTAATTTTTGAAGAAAGTGATGTTATATCTTTGTTAGATGCTGGGAGAGATGCTGTAATGGTCGATAAAGGATTCAGAATTGAGGAAATTTGTAATTTAAATAGGATTAAATTAATTAGGCCGCCATTTTTACAAAAAATGTCTCAACTGACTGTAGAGGAATCCATTTTTAATGTGAAAATTGCGTCAGCTAGGGTGCACATCGAACGGTCCATCAAGGAATATTTTTTTTTTTAAATTCTAAGTGGCAAATTAAATTGGACAATTGTACCAATGATTGAAGATATATTTGTCATTATTTGTGCAATTACAAACCTGTCCTCGTCCATTTTAGCGGATGATAAATTTTTGTCATAGTAAATATTTTTTTTCGTAGGCTCGTAGGATATAAAAGATATTTTCCGTTTATTTAATAATTGTCCAATTGTTTGTTTAGAAATTAAATTATGATATACTTTGTGCTGCTACAAGAATATTGTTGGTAGATTGTGGTAGAATATTGTTGAACGTTTCTTATTAATTATATATTTGTTAGTAGGTATTATACCAGGTAAAACTATAAACAAATGTTTGGAAGCATGTCGTAGGGCTCTTGGCGAGAGACATGTCTAAAATAAACACAACGCACCATGGTTTTACCTCATACTGATTACTTTTATAACGAATAATTTGCACTTTTATAATACATTCGTTATGAAAATGTAGAATTAAAGGTGGTGTGGAAAGAAACTATATTAACTTAATTAGAATGGAAAAATGTAACTTTGAATTGTATTTTGAAATTTCTGTACTTTCTAAATCGGAATTGTAGGGTGGATCTTCAAGAATATTTTACAATGCATTTTGTCCCAAGTTTTCTTGAATGAATGCAGCTGTGCGTGGCAGAACGTTGCCATGGAGCAAAATCGCATTTCGAATATGCTTGTATTGTCTTTTTCGTCGATAGTCGAGCTTCAATTCATCAAAAAGTTGACAGACTACATTCCTTAATTCACGTCATTCATGAAAAAAATCTATGAGCTATATGTTTCCTGCAATCCCAAAAAAATATTGCAAGAACTTTTCCAGCAAAAAGACGATTCTTGTCTTCTGGCATTCCTGCTCTTCCAGTTTTTCACATTTTTCTTTTTACCAATCGTAGACATGGATCCTTGAAAGCATGTTTCCAGTGAACTGTGTAGTTACTTGACCCAAAATTTTGGCAAATTTTAAGCTCTTCCATGACAAAAATTTAATATTAATCCGTTGCTCAACAGATCTGTGCACCTCTTGCTCAGACATGATGGTACTAACAGCCAACCGGCTCTAACGAGGCAAACTGATTTACTCACCTTTACTTTACATCCCCATGCAACATGTATCAAGACGTCATAAAAGTTAAAGGCAAATATGACATAAATTTTTAGACTTCATTACTTAGTTGTAAGTGAAATATATTTTACGTTAAGTAAAATTGGTTGCCTATTTTATATATATTTAACATTTGGTTTTTAGACTATATATTTTTTTATAATTAACCTATTTAATTAAAATTAGCATTTATTTCATCATATATCGTAGATATTTCCAAATAAACGATAGAAAATAATATACCTTCTTAAAATTTTGTTTTATGCTTGACGTTGACATTCATATTGAATGTTGAACCGGTAATTAAGCGTATCCGAATATTTTGATATTCGAGCATCATTCTTAGCAGGAGAAGGGATACTGTCAGTACTAATGATGGTATAAAGCGGGGCATCATTATTTCATCATTACTCAGGTCAGTGCGCATTGTGGAAATAAGATGGACGTAAACTCTTCGTAATTTTATAGAAACCTATGAAAGTCTTCCTGAATTGTGGAATTCATCACTAGAAATGTACATGAACAAAACAAAAAGAAACGCAGCTCTAAATAAGCTGTTAATAATTTATAGAAAATTAAAACCAGAAGCAATGCTTCCTGACGTCAGGAGAAAAATAAACACGGTGAGGTCGAATTATCGTAAAGAATTGAAAAAAATTGTTACATCGAAGAGATCTGGAATTAGTACAGATGAAGTGTACCAACCGTCTTCGTGGGTATTCTACGCCTTAAAGTTTCTATACAAATGGGAACAACCTATCAACGCAAGCATTTCGGTTAATGAGGTAAGAGAAAAAATATACATTTATTATTTTTCGTAAGAATAGTAATTATAATTAAGGTGAGATAAGTAAATTATAACAAATGGCGATTCTATGTATAAGAGTATACCTACTTATTATATTTTACCTTTAGTGTTGTAATATGTACAAACATTGTCTCGAATTCTTTTCGCATTTATGGTACTATTTTTATTCAGTGTGCTTCGTAAATTTGTAAGATTACATTCATCAGAGGTTCTCTCACCCGAATTAAAATCCAAATGTTTCCTTTCTTTTGCAAGAAAATTATGTACATAACAACAGGGCATTGTAACTACAGTGGCCTTCTCTGGTTCGAGATTTATGGCTTTTTGGAATACTCCGAACATGGAAGCTAGCATACCAAATGAATTTTCTACAACAACACGAGCACGTGATAATCTTTTGTTGAATTCTTGTCGAGCTTCATTGGAAAATTTTTGAGAATACGGTTTCATTAAATGCATGCCTAAAGCAAAAGCCTCATCAGCAACAAAAACATATGGAAAATCTTCATTATCATTTGGAAGAGGTGTAGGTTTTGGTAAGTGGAGGCGATTCTGCTGCAGTAGTTTTCCAAATTTTGAGTGAAATAGAACTAATTACTAAATTATTAAACGAATGATTATAAATCATTGTAAAATACCTTACCTTCATATACATATACACTGTGTTATTTATAAGATGCGACATAGGGATTCCTGTACAAATGTGTCAAAAGCAAGCTAACTTTTTTACCAAATAACGTTCATAAAAAATAATAACAGATTTGAAAAGATCGTAAAAAAATATGTCGAAATGGACATTTAATTTTCTTAAATTCGTTCTGATTTATTAAAAAAATGTATAATTAAGTTGAAAAAGTTATACGCCATAAATAATTCCTTTTTATAACACTATCTAATTTGTTGCAAAAGGGGCGGAGCTAACAGGGTTGGTTGATGCTCTGAAATTTGAAAATTTCGAGGTGAAGGATTGAGGTTCAAACCTCAAAAACTGCTTTTTTTTGGTACTTTTTGTTTTTTTTTTTAATGTTTTTAATTGTTTTTTTTTATTAATAAAAATATTGCATTAATTTAAAGGCTCTACCTACTAACGAGATTTTGCGTTATTAAAATTGACAATTGATTGTCGGAGCTTTTATTTAAATAAAAATAAAATTAAATCTTAAATAAGCTTGTCTTATTTTAAATACTTTCATTTAATATTTTTTAAACAAAAACATTAAAAAAAAAACAAAAAGAAACAAAAAAAAACTTTGGCCCAAGCGCGGTTTGAACCACATAACTTAAAAATTAATTATTCAAATTGCAGAGCGTTAACCATCTCTGTTAGCTCCGCCCCTTTTGCAACAAATTATACTTCATCCATCGAACCAACGGAGTAACCAAAACAAATTTAGACGCGTGATCATCAAGCACATTCGCATCTATTGGGTAAAATAAAAAAGCCTCCTTACGCTGACCAATCACTGATGATCACGCGTTGATCCAGCGTCTAAACTTGTTTTAGTTACTCCATTGCTTCGATGGATGAAGTATAGATAGTGTTATAAAAAGGAATAATTTATGGCGTATGACTTTTTCAACTTAATTATACATTTTTTTAATAAATCAGAACGAATTTAAGAAAATTAAATGTCCATTTCGACATATTTTTTACGATCTTTTCAAATCTGTTATTATTTTTTATGAACGTTATTTGGTAAAAAAGTTAGCTTGCTTTTGACACATTTGTACAGGAATCCCTATGTCGCATCTTATAAATAACACAGTGTATAATATTTCTTACCTTTATATAATCTTGAAGCACAGATATAAGTACTTAACTCATTTCAAGAACAGCTATACTTATTGCAGCCGGTGAGATTGCAACTGAAAATTTCAAATCCTCGAAGCTTCTTCCGGTAGCCAAATATCTCAAAGTTAACGCCAATCTTTCATTAACGGGTAAACTTCTCCGCATGACCGTGTTAAAATTGGTGCGACCATACGCAATAATGCATTGAAAGCGTCTTCGTCCATACGAAAATAATTTTTATAATCACTCACTTCCTTCGCATAACTTATTTCCTTCAATAACACCAAATGTGAATAATTTTCGCGTTTTTTCAACCATTCTTTCATAAAGCATATAATTAATTTACATTCCTTATTATAGTCCATCTCCAAAATAGTAGGCACTAAATTCTCAGAAATATTATCGCTTTAAAACGAAAACTTTGTTATCAGGTTGTGATTCTTAAATGGTAGAGGGAGATGCGGGCAGCGGAAGAGAGCAGACGTGTTAACCGAAGCAAACCGAAGTGATAGTCGGCCTGTAATCACCGAAAGGTAGGAGCAGCGAGTAGAGCCGCGCGCAACTTGAGAAAGTGCCCGAAGCAGATGAAAGCAGGGAGCCCGTCACTGCACAGCACACAGGCCCCAGACGCGGACCAGCGGAGAGCACCGATCGACAACCGCAAAAAAACAGTTTGTATCATTACTAACAAATTTTTCGACAAAGTTACCGGAGTTAATAGCTCTTGTACCGTGAGGCTGCGGTACGCTTTGTCGAAGCCACCTCCCGCCTACTAACATGGGTCTCTCGAAGAAACCCACCCCATCCCGGCCTCCTAGTCAGGCCAAAAGCTTCTCCACAGCCGTCAAAAGCCCTCCCCAAACGCGGATGCGAACTGCCACCAACCCCAACCTTTTTAGCACAATGAAATCCGTCAAGGAAACCAATTCCAAAACATCCATCGCCTCAGATTCGTCATTTGCCATCACCCCATGCTCCTCTCTCCTAACTTCCGCCCAAAACTCCACCACCCCAGGCCCATCCACCATCTCTAGCTCGAACGCGAGCGCCATCTCGAGCGCGAGCTCGACTATCACCCGCCCAAATCCAATACAACCATCAACATCCGGAACTTACCCCAATTATACAGATCCCAAAAGGAACTGTATAATCTCCTGAACACGCAGGAAATCCTGCGTAACAAAATTGTTAGCCTAAAGGCTAATTTCAATCAAACCGCTCTCCTCAAAACCTCCTCCTCCAAATCACCGGCCCAAATACAGTCCCTCATCCGTCACCGAACAGGTGACAACAATATTTCAATAGTCCCCCTATCAAACGTCCCCCAACCCACCGCCAATGCCCCCAATCCAAAACCAAAACCCACATTCTCTTTCGTACTCAAGTACGTTGACAAGGACAACTCCACCGAAGAACTGTTTACAAGAACTGTTCACAAGAACTGTTCGAAGAACACCGAACAAGTGTTCGCGGATCTCGAATTCCCCACCACTAAGTTCTGGAGAAACATCTCCAAGGCTACAAGCCAACCCACCACCCTAATCCGAGTACTGACCCACTCGGAAACCCACTACACCCTCCGCCGCGCAAAGTCCGCGCAAAGTCCACCCCGCCGAGCCGTCCAACTCCAACCCAATACCCCCAATCCCCAAATATTGTACCCAGTGTACTCAAAATGGTCATTCCGCATCTGAATGCACCAACAAACCCTCGTGCCCGACTTGCGGTGAAAGCCACAAGAAAGGCACCTGCCCCAAAACCGAAACCCCCAAATGCCCCAACTGCTCCGGCGATCACCCGGCATTCTCTTCAAAATGCCCCGAACGCCAAAAAGTCCCCCCCATTCCCGAACAAGTCGCCCCCGTCCACCCTCCCAAACCCGTCGCTTCCTACGAGCTAACTTCCGAAGCTCCGAAAGCTTCCGAAGCTCACCATACAAATAACCACCACCCTACTCCTTAACCTATTCCCTAGCAACCGAGAACTGATAGTGAAAACTATCGGTTCCATCATCCCCGTCCTCTTCGGCCAGTCCTGTATTGTTACAGGCAGCGGTAACCTAGCCCACTTTTCCTTTGCCCCCATCCCCCAATGATGGATAGTGCGATTGGGACGATTGGCACGATCACCTCCGATCACCTTCCGCTCCTCACCGAAACCTCCCTTTTCTCCACAAATTCACGCCCCAAAACAACCCAAACTTCGACCAAAGATTCCACGCCCAAAACAGAACACATGATTCAATTCATACTCCGACACCCTCCCCCCCTGCCCCAGCACAGCTCCCCCCTCACCGAATCCTTTACCCTTGAAGAAGTCTCCCTCAGCGCCAAATACGGCAAAAATTCCGCCCCCGGCCCCGACTCCATCAACCGCCGCACCATTAAGAACCTCCCTGATTCCATCTTTCCACTCATAACCTCCCTCTTCAATGCTTGCCTCTCACACTCATACTTCCCCTCAATATGGAAAACCGCCCATACTCTCCTAATCCCCAAACCAGGCAAAGGCCCCACCGATCCCAATTCTTACCGCCCAATTTCCCTCCTCATCGTCCTGGGGAAACTCTTCGAGCGCCTGCTCAAAGAGCGAATCTGGGACTTCCTCGAGACCAACAACACCATTCCTCCCATCCAACACGGCTTCCGCTCCCACCACAGCACCCAGGACGCGCTCCTGAAACTCCTCAACCACATCACCACCACCTTCAACCGAAACCATCTCTTGTCCGCTGTCCTCCTGGATGTCCAAAAAGCTTTCGATCAAGTCTGGCATGCCGGACTAGTGAGGAAGCTAATGGACATTCATTTACCTCTTCCTACTATCCGTCTCCTTCACTCCTACCTCACCAACGGCTCCATCAAGGTTAAAGTGGGCAACCACTTGACTGATCCCTTCCAACCTCTAACCGGGGTCCCCCAAGGATCCGTTCTTGCTCCTCTCCTCTACATCATATATACATATGATGTACCCACCCCCCAATTTCCCTACAGCCACATCCAACTTTACGCCGACGACACCATCCTATTCTCCTCTGCCCCCAATACCCTCCAACTCTCCAGCCGAACCCAAACACATCTAGACCAATTCTCCTCCTGGTGCTGCAGGTGGAGAATCACTCTAAACCCCCACAAAACCCAGGCAATTCAATTCTCCCGAACTAAGTCCCGCAAAAAGAATTCTGACCTACTTCTGCTTCGTCTGTTGGGAGAGAGACTCGTCCTATCGGACTCAGTGGTCTACTTAGGGGTGCGATTTACTCGCTCTCTGAACTGGACCGCCGACGTCCAAAACACCCTCAACAGGATGAGGCGACGGGCCGCTCTCCTAAAAGGCCTAAGCGGAAGAATCCTCAAATGCCACCCACGAACCCTTCTCCACACCTATAAAATGTTCATCCGCCCAATTTTCGATTACCGATCGATCGTCTACTCTACTCTTCCAAATATCCACCTATAAATAACACAGTGTATAATATTTCTTACCTTTATATAATCTAGAAGCACAGATATAAGTACTTAACTCATTTCAAGAACAGCTATACTTATTGCAGCCGGTGAGATTGCAACTGAAAATTTCAAATCCTCGAAGCTTCTTCCGGTAGCCAAATATCTCAAAGTTAACGCCAATCTTTCATTAACGGGTAAACTTCTCCGCATGACCGTGTTAAAATTGGTGCGACCATACGCAATAATGCATTGAAAGCGTCTTCGTCCATACGAAAATAATTTTTATAATCACTCACTTCCTTCGCATAACTTATTTCCTTCAATAACACCAAATGTGAATAATTTTCGCGTTTTTTCAACCATTCTTTCATAAAGCATATAATTAATTTACATTCCTTATTATAGTCCATCTCCAAAATAGTAGGCACTAAATTCTCAGAAATATTATCGCTTTAAAACGAAAACTTTGTTATCAGGTTGTGATTCTTAAATGGTAGAGGGAGATGCGGGCAGCGGAAGAGAGCAGACGTGTTAACCGAAGCAAACCGAAGTGATAGTCGGCCTGTAATCACCGAAAGGTAGGAGCAGCGAGTAGAGCCGCGCGCAACTTGAGAAAGTGCCCGAAGCAGATGAAAGCAGGGAGCCCGTCACTGCACAGCACACAGGCCCCAGACGCGGACCAGCGGAGAGCACCGATCGACAACCGCAAAAAAACAGTTTGTATCATTACTAACAAATTTTTCGACAAAGTTACCGGAGTTAATAGCTCTTGTACCGTGAGGCTGCGGTACGCTTTGTCGAAGCCACCTCCCGCCTACTAACATGGGTCTCTCGAAGAAACCCACCCCATCCCGGCCTCCTAGTCAGGCCAAAAGCTTCTCCACAGCCGTCAAAAGCCCTCCCCAAACGCGGATGCGAACTGCCACCAACCCCAACCTTTTTAGCACAATGAAATCCGTCAAGGAAACCAATTCCAAAACATCCATCGCCTCAGATTCGTCATTTGCCATCACCCCATGCTCCTCTCTCCTAACTTCCGCCCAAAACTCCACCACCCCAGGCCCATCCACCATCTCTAGCTCGAACGCGAGCGCCATCTCGAGCGCGAGCTCGACTATCACCCGCCCAAATCCAATACAACCATCAACATCCGGAACTTACCCCAATTATACAGATCCCAAAAGGAACTGTATAATCTCCTGAACACGCAGGAAATCCTGCGTAACAAAATTGTTAGCCTAAAGGCTAATTTCAATCAAACCGCTCTCCTCAAAACCTCCTCCTCCAAATCACCGGCCCAAATACAGTCCCTCATCCGTCACCGAACAGGTGACAACAATATTTCAATAGTCCCCCTATCAAACGTCCCCCAACCCACCGCCAATGCCCCCAATCCAAAACCAAAACCCACATTCTCTTTCGTACTCAAGTACGTTGACAAGGACAACTCCACCGAAGAACTGTTTACAAGAACTGTTCACAAGAACTGTTCGAAGAACACCGAACAAGTGTTCGCGGATCTCGAATTCCCCACCACTAAGTTCTGGAGAAACATCTCCAAGGCTACAAGCCAACCCACCACCCTAATCCGAGTACTGACCCACTCGGAAACCCACTACACCCTCCGCCGCGCAAAGTCCGCGCAAAGTCCACCCCGCCGAGCCGTCCAACTCCAACCCAATACCCCCAATCCCCAAATATTGTACCCAGTGTACTCAAAATGGTCATTCCGCATCTGAATGCACCAACAAACCCTCGTGCCCGACTTGCGGTGAAAGCCACAAGAAAGGCACCTGCCCCAAAACCGAAACCCCCAAATGCCCCAACTGCTCCGGCGATCACCCGGCATTCTCTTCAAAATGCCCCGAACGCCAAAAAGTCCCCCCCATTCCCGAACAAGTCGCCCCCGTCCACCCTCCCAAACCCGTCGCTTCCTACGAGCTAACTTCCGAAGCTCCGAAAGCTTCCGAAGCTCACCATACAAATAACCACCACCCTACTCCTTAACCTATTCCCTAGCAACCGAGAACTGATAGTGAAAACTATCGGTTCCATCATCCCCGTCCTCTTCGGCCACTCCTGTATTGTTACAGGCAGCGGTAACCTAGCCCACTTTTCCTTTGCCCCCATCCCCCAATGATGGATAGTGCGATTGGGACGATTGGCACGATCACCTCCGATCACCTTCCGCTCCTCACCGAAACCTCCCTTTTCTCCACAACCCCAACATCCGAATTCCACATCTTCCGAAACCACCGAAAGACAGACTGGAAAAAATTCCAAATCCTCATTTCCGCCAACCTACCTTCTCTCAACGCACCCTCTTCCACCCTCGAAATCGAAACTCAGGCCCATCAAATTCACTCACTCATATCTTCTTCCAGTGAATCTTCCACCCCCATAACCACCATCAACACAAATAGCAGACTACTCCCCGCTTCTATCCTTACCCTAACCCGCCATAAACGCAAAATCTATAGACAACTCGTCAAAACCCACGACCCGGTTCTAAAGACCGAATGGAACCGCCTCAACGCCCTAATAAGGCGTTCGGTGAACCAGTTCAAGGAAAAAAAGTGGCTGGAAGCCATCAATGGACTGGATTACCGGGACGGTTCCAGGTTTTGGAACAAGTTCAAGACCCTCACTGGACAAAAATCCAAGACCCACTCCAACTTCCATGTCAATGGTCAAATCCTCGCGTCCAACGAATCGAAAGCCGAGGCTTTCAAAACCCACCTCCAACAAATCTTCACGCCCCAAAACAACCCAAACTTCGACCAAAGATTCCACGCCCAAAACAGAACACATGATTCAATTCATACTCCGACACCCTCCCCCCCTGCCCCAGCACAGCTCCCCCCTCACCGAATCCTTTACCCTTGAAGAAGTCTCCCTCAGCGCCAAATACGGCAAAAATTCCGCCCCCGGCCCCGACTCCATCAACCGCCGCACCATTAAGAACCTCCCTGATTCCATCTTTCCACTCATAACCTCCCTCTTCAATGCTTGCCTCTCACACTCATACTTCCCCTCAATATGGAAAACCGCCCATACTCTCCTAATCCCCAAACCAGGCAAAGGCCCCACCGATCCCAATTCTTACCGCCCAATTTCCCTCCTCATCGTCCTGGGGAAACTCTTCGAGCGCCTGCTCAAAGAGCGAATCTGGGACTTCCTCGAGACCAACAACACCATTCCTCCCATCCAACACGGCTTCCGCTCCCACCACAGCACCCAGGACGCGCTCCTGAAACTCCTCAACCACATCACCACCACCTTCAACCGAAACCATCTCTTGTCCGCTGTCCTCCTGGATGTCCAAAAAGCTTTCGATCAAGTCTGGCATGCCGGACTAGTGAGGAAGCTAATGGACATTCATTTACCTCTTCCTACTATCCGTCTCCTTCACTCCTACCTCACCAACGGCTCCATCAAGGTTAAAGTGGGCAACCACTTGACTGATCCCTTCCAACCTCTAACCGGGGTCCCCCAAGGATCCGTTCTTGCTCCTCTCCTCTACATCATATATACATATGATGTACCCACCCCCCAATTTCCCTACAGCCACATCCAACTTTACGCCGACGACACCATCCTATTCTCCTCTGCCCCCAATACCCTCCAACTCTCCAGCCGAACCCAAACACATCTAGACCAATTCTCCTCCTGGTGCTGCAGGTGGAGAATCACTCTAAACCCCCACAAAACCCAGGCAATTCAATTCTCCCGAACTAAGTCCCGCAAAAAGAATTCTGACCTACTTCTGCTTCGTCTGTTGGGAGAGAGACTCGTCCTATCGGACTCAGTGGTCTACTTAGGGGTGCGATTTACTCGCTCTCTGAACTGGACCGCCGACGTCCAAAACACCCTCAACAGGATGAGGCGACGGGCCGCTCTCCTAAAAGGCCTAAGCGGAAGAATCCTCAAATGCCACCCACGAACCCTTCTCCACACCTATAAAATGTTCATCCGCCCAATTTTCGATTACCGATCGATCGTCTACTCTACTCTTCCAAATATCCACCTTCACTCCATCCTCGCTACTGAGAAAAAAATCATCCGCAGAACCCAATACCTTGACCCATATTTTCCCAGCAACCTTCTCTACAAAAAAATAAACGAAACTGGCATAATTTCTCGTTTTCAGAAACTTCAAGGAAGCTACGCCACCCGGACACTCCAAGGGCCGAACGTCTCAGCCCGCCAAGTCCTTGGAGCCCCACCGCCACAACGAAGACCGAAGATCCCCAAGAAGAAACTCCCGCAACCCAACGCCAGGATTCTCCAAGCCGCCAACACCGACGACCTTCCAGAAGAACTCCGGACGCTAATGGATGAATTTCCATTAGCCTTTAGATAAGATTCCGATACCTAAGAATATGTACAGGACCAGACCATGGGTTTTCTGAGGTTTCCCTATGGTTCTCACCGAATGGCTGGACCTTAAACGGGAACAAAGCGGCCTCAGCCTGCTCCCTCCACAATATTCAAAATTTTTCTTTTTTACTTTTTTTTTAGCTAGCTAATATTGTAATAGGACCATGCCCTGAAAAGCAAATGTATTCCTACAGCAGGGACTATAGGGAAATATAATAACATATAATGTACAATGTAATCAAACCAATAAACATATTTTAAATTGAATTGACATAGGTCAGGATAAAATTCATGAGCGTAACATTAAAATGCAGGTAATTAATATACACTTTTTTTAACTGCATTCAATTTGATGTTTTTTTAATTTATAGTTAGATGTTAATTTTTGAAACAACTATAATAATTTAAATTAAATATGAAATGGTATTTATTTGTATATTTGTAATTTAGGAGTATTCATTTTAAATAATTATCAATTTCTTCAATCAAATAATATACATTATTACTCGACAACAGCGCGGTCGGATTGGCGTTGGCGCTTTCTTACGGGTGCACACTGCAATATTACTTCAATATGGAAGGTGAGAGCAGTCTAAGTCTAAGTAAACGCCGTCGTCCGAACTTATCTGAAGGAGAAAAAACTATTATATACAACGTGTATCGTGGACTTCGGGAACGCAATGAAAGTATGTTGGTCAACGACGTAGTTAGTCTATGTAGCGATTTAACTAAAGTGTCTGCAAGAAGTATTCACAGAATTCTTAAAACTTTAAAAACAAATAAACTTCAATCTGATAATGTATCTAAACACATTGAAAACCGAGGAAGAAAACGAATTCAGCTTGATGATCACAGCAAGTATGCTATCCGTAGTAAATTCCATTCGTTCTTTTCCCGAAATGAAATACCTACCTTAAAAAAAGTCGCAGCCGAAATAAGTTAAGATGATTCGATGCCCAAAATATCACAACGTGTTTTATTGCGAATATTAAAGCAAATGAACATTAAATTTATGAAAAGGGGTAGGAATAGTGTTCTTGTAGAAAGAGATGAAATTGTCTTGTGGTGGAGAAAGTTCTTGCAAAAAATCCGGGAGTATCGTTGTGAAGGAAGAAAAATTTATTATTTAGATGAGACTTGGGTGAATCAAGGCCATACTGTCTCAAATGTATGACAAGATTTAGAAATAAAAAGCGGTCGACAAGCTTTCAATGAAGCAACAGGTTTAAAAGCTCCAGCTGGCAAAGGACGGAAATGTACTCACAAAAGTTCGAAAGTTGGTTTTCAAAGATTTTACCAAGCCTGGAGAAAAATTCTGCCGTCGTCATGGATAATGCGTCTTACCACAGTAGACAATTGGAGCCGTCAACAACAGCTGCCTGGCGAAAAGCAAATATAATTAATTGGCTATCTCAAAGAAATATCCAATGCGATGAAAAAATGTTAAAAGTCGAATTATTATTATATTGCAAGGGAACATATACCTGTGTTCAAAAAATATGTTGTCGATGAAATGGCTCGCGAGAAGAACATAATTGTATACCGCCTCCCTCCTTACCATTGTGAGCTAAACCCGATAGAGGTAATATGGGCTCAAATAAAAAACCAAGTGGCGAGAGAAAATACAACTTTTAAAATGGATAAAGTAAAAGAACTGCTAGATACTGCGATAAAAAATGTCACGCCCGAGTCATGGAAAAATTGCATCAGCCACACGATAGAAAAAGAAGACAAAATGTGGGATCTCGATACTAGAATGGATGTTACTGTCGAACCAGTGATCATCAACTTAAACAACAGCGATGGGGATTATAGTTCATCATCCGAAGAGTTTTCCTCAGAAGATGATTATTAATATAATATTTTTATAATAAATAATATATTTGTATACAGTATGTACGAACTGATCCGCTGCAAGCATATAATGAGAATAATGAGATAGCTAATTGAACTTTTGCTATGTAAGGAATAAAGAGAACATACGAAATAGTCACGCCCGCTATCCCCGCTATACGCTAGTGAACGAATCGAAGCGAATTGACGAATTCTAATATCGGCCGGCAACCGATAAACAAGTTTCTGTTCTTTACTATCTTATAGTATTGATTGAGATTCTAATTCTAACGCTTGCAGCGGAAGAATTCGTACACTCTGTGTAAATATAATATAATAATTTATTACATAATCCTTGCTCTGCCAATTATTAGTCTCCTGCTGATTTTCCTGTCGAACAACTTTGTAGCATACGATATTTTCCGTACGCCACTGGGAGAGACCCATTATCGCAAATTCTTGACGATCATTTCTGAGAATTTAGTGCCTACTATTTTGAAGGTAGACTATAGGTACAAATACAAAGTATATTCATCAATTTAATTTAAACTAGTCGGACAATTTAATTTCAGTATAATTTTACTCATAATCTTCAAATTGTATCGTCATTGTCACAATAAGTAGGTATACTTTGTGTATTCTAAATTCTATATTCGCATAGATCGAACGAAATATACATATTTGTATATTATTCTTTATATTTATATTCTTTTCTAAAAAAAATATTTTTATAGAGTAAGCCGAAGCAAGAATTTTTTAAGTATAGCATGGAGAAACACGCAGAAATGCCAGTCGTTAAGGGTAATTATTCAAATTTCTACAGATTTTCTGGTATTAAAAATTTAAAACGAAATTTTTATTTTCTATAATTTTTCCCAGAACTATCCCAAGAACCAAATAACCAGAATTCGATTTCGACACCGGCGGATAACACCTTTGCGCCGTCCACCTCTTCCTCCACACCAAGTAAATATTTCTAATCTCATATACTGAGTCAATATGACAATCGGATCAGACTGTTATTGCTATCATTAATCGATCAAAAACGAATAGTTGAATTGTCCAAAATATTGGAGCTATTATTCATTTCCGAAACAACCGTTTAATACGTATCGTAATACATTCTTTTTTAATGTTATTAACTTTCTATTTTCTGATTGTCATAGAACCACTTAGTATAATAAACCGAACGAAAAATCCAACTTCTTATATTACTCATTAAATGATTGCGCTCATATCATCATGTATCATCTTTCCTTATCTATTATCCTCGTTACCTAAACATTAATTCTATAAAAATAGTGTATCAAATTAAAAATCAACTGTGATTAATAGACTCAACAATACAAAATATTCCTCGTAGACATTATGTAATACAAGAAGTTTCAAAAAAATGATACATGTTCTAAAAATATTGCTATTTTAAATTGTTTTTAATAGATACAAATGTTAACAAAGAAATACAGGCCACATCGGCCCATATTTTATCCAAAAACAAAAGGGGCAAAGAAAAATCTAATCCGCAAAAAAATCCATCAAAAAAAAGAGCGTCGGGCAGGCGGAGCCTACGAAGAAACTAATATTATTAATAATATTAGTTTATTATTAATTTATTATTATATATATTTATATATAATAATTTATATTATTTAATTTATATTATTATATATTTATTTATAATATTAGTTTACTAATATTATTAATATTAATATTTATAATGCCTAAAATATATGCACCAATAATATTAATCAATTGTACCAAAAATCAGACGTGAGGGGTCGACTCGGAGTAGGCACGAGGAAACGAAAGATCTAGAGGGCGAGCGGGTCGGGCGATCTACAATGGTGCGGCGAGAATCGATACGGCGATCGATTCTCAGTGCGAAGCTGACCTTGAAGGCTGGCGTTATTATAGGCTTTTCTGATTAAGATCGCAGCGCCACGACGTTGACAAGTGAAAGCTTGCTATGGGCCATTATATTGTTTGTTTACATTGTGAATAGGTGGTCGGCAGCAGTTTTTAGTTAATTTATTTGGTGTAATTCGTGTATTTTAAGTGTTTTTAAAAAAAACTATTTTGTTTTTAGAAATTTAGTATTACCTGATTGTATTTACAGTGATCGGTAAGAGTTGGCACTTGTTAAATCATGAAAAAAGATTGTATACTTACCTGTTTTTTAATTTTAGAAATGAAATTGAGCATTGTGGAGTTTATGACATATTTGGAAGGTTCAAAGAATTCTAAATGTGTCACTGAGGGAGAAAATGTTCTTAATGGAGGTGTTGGGAACGGCGCTCGTGTTTTGAATATTTTGTTTGTTTTAAGACAATCACGAGCCGCCCATGGTCGTTTAGAGATCACAAGGTCGAGTGCACCGACTTTTCTCCTTCTTCATTTTAATTTATTGGACTCTTGCTTTTTTGCGTTCAGCAACTATTCTTAATTAAACGTTCAGTTGAAAAGAGAAGAAGAGTCGATGTCAGATTTTGCAGAGTTCGTTGAAAAACGTGGTTTCGAAAAGTAGATTTTTTTGCTTTTGAGTATTTTTTACGTTGTTCTTTTGTGTAAAAGTTTTGTTGTTTTGTTGTAATAGTTAGTGACCGCCGAATAATATTTATAGTCTTTTTAAGCGGCTCGCGATTTACTCAAATTCACTTCTTCAACAAATTACATAGTTGTGTTTGTACAGGGGTGTTTTTATTTGCACGTCCGAACCTTCGTGGCAGCTACAAACGGGTAGTTGGTAGTGTGCGCGACAGCAGGCCATCTTATTTTGGCTGGAAAATTCAAGAAAATTTTTAAATAATTGAATTGTATGGGTTATGTCTGCTGTCTTTGTTAAAATAAATCACATGTTTTGCAGTTGTAAAGCTGGAAATGGTGGTAGATGCAAACATATATCAGCTTTCCTACTAAAATGTATAAGGTTTATTTAAGAACCAAAGAAAAAAGCACTATCATGCAAAATCGATTTTGAGCAATATATGAGTAAAATCTAATCTAGTTTTTCTTTGTTTCTGCTATTTCTTTTTTGTTTTAGGGAAGATGTGGAGAATCTGGAGCATGTTTCGTCACTGACAAAAAATGTGTTTGGTCCTCTCAAAAAAACCTCACAAAGGAGAAGTACAGGGCCGTTCCAATTGAACAAATGCCATGTTTTTCAGATAAAATACCACATAGCAATATAGTAGTCAATAGTAATGAGGGTTTAAACCACTTTTTAAAAAAATTACCAAATTCTGCATTTGCTAAACACAGGTTTGTATTGTAATATTACAAGTGTAATATACTGTTCCACCTTTTTGTCTGTTCTAAATCCATTTGTTTTGTACATGTATCTATACACTGTGTCTAAAGTCGAGCGCTACATTCGTCCTCCGATTCATCGCGTCGAAGCCGCGCCTCTCCACAATTCGACTGATTCTCTCTTTCTACTGTTTGCAGCGCTCAAACATAGACACTCTGTATATAATATGTATATTAAAAGTATATTTATTTTTTGCATTTTTTGCAACATTTTTTGGTCCTTCGAACGCGAATAAATCGTGATAATTGTGCATCAGACTTTTAAAACGTTAGTGTTCAACAACGCATCGACGAAGCTCGCCACCTTTGACTCTTCCCCGGTCCAAAGCAAAGCAGCAGGAGCGCTGGCAGGCACGGAATTCGGAGGTGAGAGGTGCCAATTTTTTTCTTCATTAGTTTATTTCCAATCGTTATTCCATATCTCGCTCAATCTGAATTAAATCAAATATAATAAACATGGCAAATGAAATAAAACTATTTATCAAAAAACGCGGACAAATAAAAGCGTCTCTAACACTATTCAAAAAATTCGTCGCGAGCATAGAAACTGATTTAGCGGCTGAAGACAAAGGTGAAGCTGAGAAAGAGCTTATTTTATACGAACTGGAAAACAGAATCGCCACAAAACAAAAAATTTTACCACACTTCGAGGAGATTCAAAACGAACTTGAGCTCTTAAAAATAGACGATGTCGATGATTCCGAAGATGATTTAACAACAAGAGAAGAATTCGAAACGAACTATTTCCAGACCTTCGCCAAGGCTAACCAAATTCTAAACAAACGTAAACTTGCCGATCAACAGTCTTCATCAGGCCCACCATCAAGAAACGCGTTACAACAGCAAACGACCACGGAAGTTCCACAAGCCAGTTTCTCCTCACATCTTCAATTGCCTGCAATCAAACTTCCAACGTTCAGCGGATCCTACAGTACGTGGCTGGAGTTCAGAGATTCCTTTCTGTCAGTGGTTAACAAACGAACCGATCTTGAGGATGTCGAAAAGATTCAATATCTTCGGTCACATATGGCTGGTGAAGCCAAAGAATTAATAAACAATTTGGAGGTAGCATCTGAACATCAATCGCGTGGGATATGCTCTGTGAACGGTTTGAACGGAAGGATATGCTCGTCAGGAATCATTTAAAATCTTTATTAAACACGCCAAACGTAACTTCGTCAACTTCTTCAGAACTGAGACATTTTGCGCATAACATTTCTAAACATCTCAGAACCTTGAAACAATTAAATGTTGATACTTCCAACTGGGATATCTTGCTAATTTATGTCTTAGTAGCTAAATTCGATAAAAAAACTCGAGAACGACTGGAAAGCATTTAAACCAGCAGGTGATTGGCCCACTTTAGCGGAATTCACCAAATTTATTCATTCTCATGCTGATTATCAGGAAAAACTGGAAACCAATCGAAACGAATCTAAACAAAATACAACCAAACAAAACAATTCAAATAATCAACCAAAGAATCAAAATGGTTCTGGTTTTTCCTGAGGTCTAAAACAAACATTCAATCAAACCAAATCATACTTATTCGCTTCCACAAATAAACCTGTATGCGTCGTATGTAAGGGCGACCACTACATTACTCGTTGTTCTCAATTCTTAATACTCAGCAGCTCGTCTAAATTCGAAAGGGCTAATGAGCTCAAGCTCTGCGTTAACTGCTTGCGATCAAACCACAAGATAAGCGAGTGTCGCTTCTCTAACTGCAAAACATGCAATGGGCGTCATCATACACTGCTCCATACTGACGTAGTAGTCACAAATTTATCTGACAACCCTCAACAAATATCCAGTATTTCAACATTAAGCTGCAATCTTGCACAAACCAACGAAATCTTATTATCGACCGCAATCGTCCATTTTCTAGATTCCATAGGTCAATCGAGACCTTGTAGAATATTGCTGGACAACGGTAGTCAGTCCAATTTTATATCTGCTGAATTCTGTAAGCGGCTCAATTTGCCTACCTTCGACGTTTCTATATCCGTTTTTGGAGTCAACCAATCCTTATCTAACATTAACAAAAAATGCAACCTAACAATAAAATCGTTCCATAACAATTTTAAGTCATACCAAGTCATACCTTGTCATACCAAGAATCTGCGAAAAACTTCCAAACAATTTTATTAATTTATCAACGCTGAATATTCCGAGTCATCTGCAACTCGCTGACCCAAATTTCAATACTCCTGAGAAAATAGATGTGCTCTTTGGAGCAGAATTGTTTTACGACTAGCTCACCGATGGTCAAATTAAAATAGGCAGAGGTTATCCCATTCTTCAAAACTCAAGGTTTGGCTGGCTGATATCTGGTCCCATTCCTATTCATAGTAAATATTCTAGAGTACACTGTAATCTTTCTAAACCATTGATATTCAAGAACAATTAGCAAAATTCTGGAAGATAGAGGAACTAAACAGTGAGGCCTCCGTTTCAGATGACGATTCTTACTGCGAAAATCTCTTTACACGAACTACTAGGCGAGATGACACCGGGTGATTTATCGAATTCGATCCGTCCGTACTCGGAAACTCCGAAAATCATACTCTTAATTGTTTTCGTTCTATCGAGAATAAACTTCAAAGGGACTTGCCTCTTAAGTCGATGTATTCATCCTTCATGCAACAATATTTAACTCTAGGCCATATGACTGAAGTTCCCATCACTTCTTCAACTAGTCAATCTTATTTTCTACCTCATCACGGAGTGAGGAAAGAATCTAGTACCACAACGAAACTACGGGTGGTGTTTAACGGATCAGCCCAGACTGATTCTGGTCTATCTCTTAACGATATCCAAATCGTTGGTCCTACAATTCAGGATGAATTGATTTCTATCATACTCAGGTTCAGAATGCATAGGTTCGTTGTTTGCGCTGACATCGAAAATATGTATAGAATGATTTTAATAACTCCTGAACAGCGCCGTCTTCAGAAAATCTTCTGGCGTGATAATCCTACTGATCCTTTGAAAGCATTTGAACTTAACACCGTTACTTACGGTACGACTTCGGCTAGTTTCTTGAGCACCCCATGCCTCAAGGAATTGTCCATAATCAACTCTGACAACCATCCAGAAGCCTCAAGAGCGATATTGCAGGACTTTTACGTTGATGATTTTATCTCTGGGGGAAGTAGTTTCAATGAAGTCTCTCAACTTTGCGAGAATGTGTATTCTATTCTCAAATCAGCAGGATTTAACCTTCGTAAATGGGTTTCTAATGAAACTGAAATATTAAAAAACTGTAACTTTTCCACTTCTACGGAAAATCATTCTGATCAAAAACAACTCGGCGAGGCTCTCAGGAACAAGCTTTTGGGTCTCTATTGGTCTCCTGAATCAGACCAACTTCTTAATCATATAAGTGAAACAAATCAAACGACTCACACAACAAATCGATCTATATTGTCTGAGATATCAAAGGTTTTCGACCCTCTCGGACTGCTTAGTCCATCTATCATTATCATAAAAATTCTTCTTCAAAAACTTTGGTTGCTTAAACTTAACTGGGACGATCGTCTCCCAATGGATGTAGTCAATCAATGGATCTCTTTTAAACAGGCTCTTCCATCCTTTAACGATATCAGAATAAACAGACACGCCCTGTGTATTGAACCAAAGCGCATAGAACTACATGGCTTCACCGATGCATCTCTTAGCGCATATGGAGCGTGTATATACCTTCGATCAATCGATCAATCAAACCACATTTATACTCACCTGTTAATAGCTAAGTCTAGGGTAGCGCCCTTGAAACCCTTAACTATTCCGAAACTCGAATTATGCTCTGCATTGTTACTGTCCAAATTGATGACAAAGGTGACTAAGTCACTAAAACTTCATATCGACTCCACCTATTACTGGTGTGATTCCACAATTGTCTTATATTGGATCAGATCTCAGCCCCATAAGCTCAAAACATACGTAGCTAACCGCATCACTCAAATTCAATCTCTTACCGACCATGAATCCTGGTTATACGTTAACACCAAGGAAAACCCATCTGATCTAATCACAAGGGGTGTCAGCCCGGATCGTTTAATTGGGAATTCCCTTCAATCCGAAGATTGTTGACCCATTACCCCTTACTTGCAACACGCGAAAAAAGAAACACCAATCCATTAACTCCTTCTGAATTAAACAAATCATTCAACTTACTTTTGAAATTATCTCAACTGCAGTCTTTTCCTGAGGAGTTAAATCAGCTGGTAAACCATAAGCCCCTCGATAAATCGAGCAATTTACTTAGTCTGAGTCCATTTATTGACGAACAAGGACTAATAAGGGTAGGGGGAAGGTTGCAAAATTCAAAGTTTGACCTTGATAAAAGACATCCGATTTTACTATCTCACAAGCATCCGTTGACTAAACCAATAGTTCAGGACGAGCACATTCGACTTTTCCATGCCGGGCCACAGTTGCTTCTATCCTCCATCCGGGAAAGATTTTGGCCAATACATGGCAAGACTCTTTCAAAACAAATCGTCCATAAATGTGTCAAATGCTATCGAGCCAAACCTAAACTTATTGAGCCTCCCATTATGGGATCATTACCAGAATCGCGCGTTACTGTTCAACCTCCATTTTATACGACTGGCGTCGACTATGCCGGTCTTTTGTCTATCACTGGCAGGAAGGGTCAAGGAGGCAAGACCCGGAAGTGCTATATCAGCCTGTTCATATGTTTCACCACGAAAGCGATCCACATGGAAATTGTTTCGGATCTAACCACCGACGCTTTTTTAGCTGATCTCAATCAGCTAGAACACTTCAGAATCTTTTACAACTATTTAAACCCATATAGAATTTTTTAGAATCATTTAGAATGCTCCAGTAACATTTATAATATTTCAGAATCATTTAGAACTGTTCAGAATTATTTAGAATACTTCAGAATCTTTTACAACTATTTAAACCCATATAGAATTTCTTAGAATCATTTAGAATGCTCCAGTAACATTTACAATATTTCAGAATCATGTAGAACTGTTTAGAATTATTTATAAAACACTTTAGAATCTTTTACAACTATTTAAACCCATATAGAACTTCTTAGAATCATTTAGAATGCTCCAGTAACATTTACAATATTTCAGAATCATGTAGAACTGTTTAGAATTATTTATAGAACACTTCAGAATCTTTTACAACTATTTAAACCCATATAGAACTTCTTAGAATCATTTATAATGCTCCAGTAACATTTACAATATTTCAGAATCATGTAGAACTGTTTAGAATTATTTATAGAACGCTTTAGAATCTTTTACAACTATTTAAACCCATATAGAACTTCTTAGAATCATTTAGAATGCTCCAGTAACATTTACAATATTTCAGAATCATGTAGAACTGTTTTGAATTATTTATAGAACACTTCAGAACCTTTTAGAACTATTTAAACCCATTTAGAACCTTTTAGAATCATTTAGAACGGATCCAGTTCGTCATGAACGGTTGTAAAAAAACCTTAAGGACATCGATCTTCTGGTAAAAGAATCAATCAGAGCGAAAATCCTACTATTCAGTTGTATTGATTAAGTTGTAAAAGTCTGTAGAGATTTCAGAATTCCAAAATGTCTTTAAAGTTGGGTTGGTTCTCTCTAAATAGATAATTAAAGCTTGAAACGGCTTCAAAATCCTGAAAAATAGAAAAAAAAATCAATAAAAATGTGGTCATTCTCATAAAAATTTCAATTAGTACCTTTTCAGTATTCATTTTGAAGACAGAACATTCTGGTAAAAGATAGAAAACGGTAGAATACTTCTCTCGGAAAGCTCGAAACAGCTTCAGGATTCCTAAGAATATAGAAAAATCGTTAATAAAGGGCTCCTTATAATAAAAATTCAATCATTACCCTTTCTGTATATTCATTTTGTAGGCAGTTTGTATATCATAATGTAAAGCAAGTTAGTCGAGCTCGCGTAGCGAACAAGACCATAATTATTTAACTATGCTTATGAGAATTTCGTGGGCATTTTCATTAATATTTATTTACCTCTAAAGCATATTATTCAACGTTTTTTACGTTTTTAGTAGTAATTTTCTTCTTATTTCCCGTGCCAATCCTACAAAAAATAAAGAAAATTTAGATAAAATAACAATTTAAACCAACTTTTCATTCTACTGGTAACAAAAAAATCATTCGATACTTTGTTAAATATCAATAAATTTTTACGATTTTCGTATAAAACAATCTTAATCGAATTATATTATGTGTTAATAGAACATTTTATCAAGTACTTACGATTTAAACAAGTATTACTTTTGAATAAAAGTAACCACGTAGTTTCTTCGAATGAAGGTAAAAATGATTCATTAAACCATTTCTTCGTTATTTCTTGACCGATTTTTATCATTTTTTCTTTAAAACGACTCTTACTTAGTCCTCTTTCGACTTATCCATACTGTTGAAACTGTATTTACACCCAAAAAGTGGTATTCCTGCTAATGTAACACCCTGTATTGAGGTAGGATTTTCTACGTAGACCATTCTTCGAATCCAAATATTGACCGAATAATCGAAGGAATTTAGCACAATATGCTTATTGGGACCTTCTTTTCATC
The DNA here is from genome assembly GCA_918026865.1 of Phyllotreta striolata. Lineage (NCBI taxonomy): Eukaryota > Metazoa > Arthropoda > Insecta > Coleoptera > Chrysomelidae > Phyllotreta > Phyllotreta striolata. The sequence goes on from OU900100.1 coordinate 2,600,586, forward strand.
TTCAGTTAGGTAATTATCGTGAAATATAGGCCGTATACCTTCTAAAAAGTAAAATAATTTAGTTAAAAAGCGGCTTCTTGCAACTTAACCTCACAATTTTTAAATGGTTTATTTCTTGTACGAGACCATTTAAATAATCGTAGATTGTTTGTAAAGGTTTAAAATTGTCCATAAAGCTCACTTACCTTGAAATTAACACTGAAAATCCAGTAAAAATGCGAAATTTGGCGAATCCAACGGCTGCTTCTCTTCGCGACGGCCAGTGTTGTTCCGGACGGCAGTTTCAAATGACACTGTTGACGTTGACAGTTTTGACATTTTCCAAATTTTTCGACGAAAATTTTAAACGGTTTATCTTGTTTTGTAACCGTGAGGTCAGAATTTTATTTGTAGGTTCCAGGCCCAAGAGTAACTCGATTCGATTTTATAATATATTCCGGTAAAACTGAAAATACAGCAACAAAACTAACGAATTTTCAAGACAAAACACGATGTCAACAATGGATCAATGGCCGGGTGACAGCTCTCTCTTCTTACGTCAACTGCCAACTGTCTTATTTCTTAGGACTGGCCTCGTACATACCAGGCACGTGGGCGACATTAGATGGGCCTGGTCTGCAGTAGTACGAGGAAACGGCGGAGTAGGAGTGTTCGGCTCATAGAGAAAGAAAGATGAGAGAGTTCGATCCTTTACTAAAAATTGGCATAACGTTGACGGTGCTGCCTCTCATCGGATAGCAACATTTTTCGCGAACTAAGCGTAGATTCCTTCTATATTTAAAACAAAAATTGGCGGAAAATTTAAAATTAATTTTTGTAATTCTACTCTATTTTCTTACATTTTGACAATTGTGTAGTCATTTAATAGCCGTTTCTCAAGCATGAAAAACGGCTATCAAATGCATACACAATTAACAAATTGAAATATTTAAAATACAATTAAAAAATAATAATAAAAGTGTTTCATGTAAAATTTTATTAAAAATTATGCACAATACAATACACTAAATACACTAAATTTAAATAAAATTGTTTGAGTAAAATTGTGGCTATTAAAAAATCTAATTGTACAACAAAACAGTTGGTCGGATCTTTAGCTTCTTATATTGCATGTAATCTGAAACAAATAAAAATATCAGCAGCATCGAATTCAGTGAAAATAGCGAAGAGTGAGAAAGGGTGCTAAAGGAAAAGCAAATTTATTTAGACGTGATTTCAAAGTGCTAGTGAAACTATTATCATGAAAATGTACTTCACAAAGTCTCAGCTGTTTGGATGTATGGGACAAACCTAAAATATCGAACCACCTTTTCTTTCGCACAATATCGGAAGGAAATTAAAAAAAATGCTTTTGAAGATTTTTATCCGAAGAAGTAAAAAAACAAGCTATTGCACCTTGGTGATGCACATTTATGAACCTTTCTTCGCATTGGGGTTGACATTTTAAACAAGCAAACACAATTAGAAATAAAAAATATAAAAACTCACAAACTTAGGTTATACACAATAATGGCGTCTACACTAGTTACGAGTCACGAAACATTCTAAAAAATACAACTCGACTCGACTGTCGACAAGAACCGTACAGAACGCTAAGTTCCAATCCGTCCAATCTTTATGACCAATAAAAAAAATTTAAATATGTTTAATTTTTCGATAGCAGCGCCTCTCGAAGGATAGTAGGGAATTATCATACGTGGTCTGATATTTCCTATGCTTTAAACAGTCTCTTTTATTTTGTCTATGGTTCGGCTGTTACAGCCTCCCCCTGTACTTCACCTGGCCGTCCCGCTGGTGGAGTACAACGGATGGTCGGTGCCGGGTCCTCGCCTTGGTTGGGGCCGGAGGCTCCCTCGGTTTCTTCGGAGCTGGCATGGTCGGAGTCAGGGCTCTCGTCGTGGACGGCGTCTATTCGAGTCTGGGGGGCTACCTTCGGCGGTCGTCCTCGCTTCCTGATTGGCCTCGTCGGGGTCGGCAACGGCATCTCTGCGCCGGCGCGATACGGGGTCGGCGCTGACGCGTGGTATTTCCCGTATCGTCGTCCGGTATCGTCACGTTTGGTTGGGTTGCGGACGAGATTTCGTACGTGGTAGGAGAGTTCATTTTTGACACCACATATGGTCCGTCGCGACGCGGCGCGAATTTCGAAGTATATGACTTCGACGAGTCACTGAGCGCGTGAGTGTTAACGAATACTAGGTCACCTATATTGCATACGGGGTCGAACGACGGTGAGCATCCTTTACTAGGTTGCGTCGGTCTTGGGATCTTTCGTGGCTTTCGCGAACTGAGCGGAGAGTACTACCGAGGTTTAGTAGGAACGGGGTAATTTGCGCGTTGAAGTTATCCCCTTCTACGATCGAACGAAAATCGCGAGACACATCATCCGGGGTGCGTAATTCGCGGCCAAAAGTCACATACGCGGGGGTATATCCGGTCGAGGTGCATTTAATAGTGTTCATCGCGAACCGAACTGCACTTAGATACTCGCTCCAAGAGGTATGATTCTCTCTGGTCAGTATTTCCAGCTGTGTCTTGATATCCCGATTTTTGCGCTCCACCGGGTTCGCTTCGGGGTGGTACACCGGTGTCAGGCTTTGTTTGAATCCGAGGCTGTGCGCTACCTGCTGCATCACAGCGCTGACGAACTGTACGCCGTTGTCACTGATAACACGGCGGGGTACACCATAACGTAGGATAACTTCGTTAATTAGGCATCGGGCACACGCTGAAGCGGTGGCGCTTTTTAATGGGAATAGTTCCACCCATCTACTAGACGTGTCTTCGATCACCAGGATCCATGTATAACCTTCCGGTGTCGGTGGCAATGGTCCGAAAAGGTCCATAGCTAGTACTTCAAACCGTTGGGTTTGAATAGGCGACTGTAACAATCCAGCGGGTTTCAGGTTCGAACATTTATATCGTTGGCACGCTACACATTTCCTCACATATTCGGCGATTGTACGTTTCATACCGGGCCAGGTATAACGTTTTAAAATTCGTTGATAGGTACCTTCAACGCCGTAGTGGCCTGATGTTTCGATGTCGTGATACTCCCTCAAAACGTGCGGGATCCTCGACTTTGCCGCCACCAGCTGCGGTTCCTCGTCGTCTATTTCTGGGTCATACCTGTACAGTATCCCATTGGATAGCATGTAACCTCGCTCGCTCCATTTTGCGACGTCCGGAGTAGGGTTTACAGCAGTGTCCTCCAAGCATTTAAGGATTTTCGCAACGTCTGGGTCGTCTAGTTGCTCTCGACGAATCTCGGCTGCGCTTAGTTTCGGAAAATCTACAACAATTAGGTTTATTACGGTCGATTCACTGTCTGGTCTTCACTGAGGCCTGGACGACGACAACATTCTTTCGTCCAGGGATATACTCTACCGTCAAGTCGTACGGCATTAATTCCAATGCCCACCGAGCCAAGCGTCCAGAGGGTGACTTTAACGACATCAGCCACCTCAGTGCCTGGTGGTCGCTTTGTATTGTGACGGTAGCGCCGTCCAGATAACCGCGAAATTTCTTTACTGCCCATACAACCGCAAGAGCCTCCCTCTCGGTCGTATTATAGTTCTGTTCGGCAGCACTTAGCAATCTGGACGCGTATTCGACCGGCCTCTCGTCTTCACCTTTTCCTTGCAAGAGACAGGCACCTAACGCGTAACTGCTCGCGTCCGTCCTCAGGATATATGGAAGACTGCTATCGGCTTGTCGGAGAATTGGGGCGGAGCACAGGCGTTGTTTCAGACCAGCAAAAGGCTGTTCTTGGTCGGATCCCCAAGACCATTTGACGTTTTTCCGGGTAAGTGTCGTTAGAGGTTTCGCCACCTGTGAGAAGTTCTCGATGAACCTGCGGAACCATGAGCAGGTTTGTATGAAGGTCAGTAGCTGAGCAACGTTCGTAGGCGGCTTCATTGACAGTATCACCTCTACCTTCCCTTCGTCTGGACGGATAGGGAACGAAGGGGATAGGATGATGATGTCATCCAGATATGCCAGAATGTTCACCTCCTGTAATCCTGCTCGGAACTTGTCTATCATACGCTGGAATGTTGGACAGACGAATGCAGTCTTATCCCGATCATTTGGATGGACGGAGATTAGGTGATATCCTTGCCGAAGGTCCAGGGTGGTCATCAACTGGGTACCTTTGGTGGCATGCAGTATCTCTTCTATCCGCGGTAAGGGATAGCGGTCTGCACGAGTTACCGCGTTCAGTCGCCTGTAATCCACGGTTAATCGTACCTTTCCATTTTTCTTTGGGACCAAAACTACTGGTGCAGCATAGGGTGATTCGCACTCCTCTATGATTCCTTCCTCCAGTAATCGATCTAATTCCTTACGCAGCTGCTCCTTCTTGGGCTCGGACATGCGATACGGGGGTACTGCAATAGGCAACTCATCCATCAGTACAATCGTGTGTTCTGCGTAAGGGGTTGGTTCTCGGCCGTGTTCGAAGAGATCATTATTTTCTTCGATCAGCTGGGAAAGAGATAACCGATCTGCTTGGTTGAGTGCTATTCCCTCTTCGGGTCGAAGCTCCAGATGCGCCAGTGTAATTGTCTCAGTGTGGGCATTGAGGCTAGGATCTCGTACAAAAGTATAACAGACTTCTAGGCAATCACCGTAATACCATAGATTCCGGGGAATATCCAATATCACGTTGGCTTGTCTTAGAAAATCCGCTCCGAGTAACGTTCTGCTTTGCTTGTGTGAGGGAACTGATAACATAGAAATTTTATGTATTTTATTCTGTAGACTCACCGTAACATCAAAGATTAGGGCGGAAACAGACGTAGTGTTGCCATCAGCCAGTGTCATTTGGATTTCCTTCGTGCCATAAGGGACCTTGTCCTTAATGAGTATTTCCCTCAACATTGATCCCGCAATACAGCATTGGGCTCCAGTGTCCAGGTACGAGTAGCCGGAATGTCCATTCACAGATAATCGAACGATTGGTTTAAACGATGTGGGATCCAAAAGTGGAGAACTTGCAGGGTTTCCAAGTTCATGGGCTTCCGTCATCATAAATTCTGCAGTTGGAGTTTCTACCTGCTTGGCACATTTAGGGCAGTTGCTTCGAATGTATCCCGGAGTGTTACATCCATAGCATGAAAACGAAGGTTTCCCATACTCACTAGGTGGGTTAGGTGGTTTGTTATTACGAATAGGAGGTTTCGATGAACCTTGACCTGTTGTTAAAGGTTCGTTCTCCTTTACTCTTATTGCGGCCAGTTTTCGACAAACTTCACGTGTGTGTCCCACGTTTTTGCAAAATGTGCACTTTGGTGGTTTGCTATGATTAGTTCCATTGGATTCCTTGGTATTCGATTCGCACAGCTCGAATGTATCTTCGAGTGTTCGGGCTTGAGTAAGTAGCTCTTCGAAGGTTCGGATTCTATCGCGAGGTATCTTTTCTCTGATACTCCGATGTAATAATCCATATACCATGTGTAGTTGTACTTCCTCTGTTAATATTTGTGCGGGCAGCTGGGCAAGTGTTGCGCGAACTTGGCAAATAAAGGTATCGCAAGAGGTCTGTCTATCTTGCTCCATATCGAAAAGTTCCCTAAAAACGCGGTGTGGCGGTTTCTGCGGGCCGAAACTGTTTCTCAGCGCACGTAAAAATTCTTCCCATGTCGTTATAGTCCCTTTTACTCCTTGAAACCATTTTGCCGTAAAGCCATCCAACAGCATGGCCACTCCCTTCAATGCATTTTCTTCGGAGATTGCAGTGCAGTCTTTGTATATGCAGATAGCATCTATAAATGCTCTCACGTCGCTGTTATTCGATCCGTCGAAGCGTGACGCACAATTGCAGGTAGCAACGGGATAATAAGGGATAGAAGTAATGACGGCGGTGTGTCACGCGGCGTATCGGCGAACCGGCGATATTCGAGGCGATTATTCCGGGTGTTATAAAGTGAACTAAATAAAATCATTCTTGGCGAAGAAAGTGTCCTTTCAATTCTTTAATCATTTACAGTAGGCGCCGCTTATAAGGTTCACTGGTTATAAGACTCAGCCGCATATAAGAATCAAATTTGGAAAACCCGATTCGTTATAATATAATACTGTTGAATTTGTTTCGTTTATAAGAATAGCATTTTCGGCTATAAGACTCAAACCTGGAAATAGCTGAATACTAATGATTAAAAGATTACTGTTTTCACTGGAACAATTAGTTCCAATATCATTAAAATGCTATTTATATGTTTCACCCTCTCTGTGTAAGAATTCTTACAGGTTGTTTACTTATTTGGGAGCGGATTACTAAATCCTTCTTGATTGGTATAAATTTCTATAAATGCCCTGTTTTTGAATAAACATAATCCAGTACGTTTTTCACGTTTGAAAAAATCGCTGTTCGAAGTTCGAAGTTAATAATTTACGGTAAACTATGGCCGACAAACGACAACGGATAACTTTAAGTGTCAAAGAAAAGTTGCGAATTAAAGACACCTACGAAAGGTTAAATTTAAAAAGTGTTTCCCAAAGAGAAGCTGCTGTAAAATTAGGAGTTCCTCTGTCATCCTTATCAAAAATTTTAAAAGTTCAACATGAAGCCAACAATGGACAGATGAGTGAAAGCAGGAAAAGGAAACGTGAAGGAAAATGCCAAGAAGTGGACGAAGCTTTGTTTTTATGGTTCAAGCAGGCAAGTTCATTAAATGCACCCATAAATCGCGGTATCCTGCTCCAAAAAGCTGATGAGTTTGGAGTTAAATTCAATGTTGAATTCAAAGCAACTGATGGATGGCTATCAAGGTGGAAACAACGACATTCCATTGTTTATAAAAACTACACGGAGAAAAACAGGATTCGGATGGTCCAGCTGCGGAACACTGGTTAAGAACTGTTTGGCCAACAGTCCTGGAGAATTACAAGACGGAAGACATTTTCAACACAGATGAAACAGCTCTGTACTACAGAGCTACACCAGACTACTGCATGGTAATTAAAAATTCATCCGTGAGTGCCAGCAAGAAAATAAAAGATCGGTTGACGGTGTTGTTAACGTCCAATATGAGTGGAACAAATAAAATAAAGCCGTTAGTGATTGGCAAAAGTAGAAATCCGAGGTGCTTCAAAGGAGTTAAGCATTTGCCAGTTGATTATGCCAACAATTCGAACGCATGGATGACATCACAATTGTTTGAAGACTACCTAAGGAAGTGGAATCAAGAGCTGATCAAAGACAGGAGAAAAATAGCCTTAATTTTAGACAACTATCGAGCTCATCCGAAATTGAAGCTGCAAAACATTGAGCTAGTGTTCTTACCTCCGAACACGACGTCAATAATTCAACCGCTGGATCAAGGTGTGATAAAAACATTTAAAACTTATTATCGTTCTGAAATGAGACGAAAAATAATTCAACACATCGACGATGGTTTGGGCACATCTTCTGAAATTGCCAAAAAGATCACTATTTTGGACGCTCTTCATTTAACTGCACAATCGTGGCAATCGGTTTCTGAGACATGCGTGAAAAACTGCTTCCGAAAATCTGGATTCGTTCGTACTATGGACACTTACGAGGACTCCACTATTGATGAAATTGAGCCCGAGCTACAACGTAATGGAAACGACCAAGAATTCATCAATTGGGTTAATATGGACGATAATTAATCTACCAACAACACAAGTCCAAACAGAAGATGAAATTGTGACGTCATTACAAGAAACATATTCTGATAAAGAAAAACTTCAACCTAACGATGATGATGATGATGACGATGAAATGCAGCGGATACCGGTTACAAAGCGGGAAACTCTTGAAGCCATTGCAATTTTAAGAAGAGCATTAGAAGAAGCTGGTGGTGGTGATTTGGACTATCAACATCTTTATTTTGTTGAAAAATCTTTAAATTTTTTGTATGATTCTAAAGCTGTTCAAACTAAAATAGATGATTATTTTAAATAATTGTTAGTATAGTACTTTTTTATTCTTGTAAATATGTATTTAATCGACTAAAGACTAAATAAAAATTATTATTTTTCGTAAATCGTATGCGTTTTCTTTTAAAAATTGCTTTCCGGTTATAAGAATCGCCGCTTATAAGAATCAAAACTAGCTGGACAAACGTGATCCTTAATTAGCGGCGCCTACTGTACTTACATTTACATAGGTATCGTAAGGTTTATATGTAGACACAGACCCGAATGATAAAAGGCCTATGAATTTTCTTCTTTTACTTAAAAATTTTTCACAATTTTTGTATAAAACAATCGTAATCGAATGATATTTTCAAAAATATATTATTTGTAGATATTAATTCTAAAGAAGATGTCCTATTTCATAAAATTTAGTTATTGTGAATTTAAAAGAGGGGTTTTTTGTCTCACTGCAACAAAAAGTTACAGCAAAATAAAATATATTTGTCAAAACCGCATGGTTTACATATACCTATTAGTACCATACCGCTTACTACGGTCTAAAACCCGTAGCAAACATTATACTGTGGTGTGCCTGTTTATTTATGCGCATGCTCAAGTGAAAGATTTCTTGATTGGCTACTTTTGACAGAGCAAATGAAACGTCAGAAACGTGCTAGCTTTTATTTTGGTATATTTTTTGATATATTTTTAAAATCGACTTCGACCATAGACCTATTAACTATGGACGCGGTTTAGACAAAGAGGTAGTGTTGTCGATGAATGAGAGAGATGCAGCTAGTTTGGATAAATGGTAATGAGAGATTGGACAATGCATTAGCCAATAGTAAGAAAGAAAAAGACCACGTGAGTTACGTTTTCAGAAATGCAAGGTAGTTGGGGCAGAGGAGGGTAGATTATGGTAGAATAGGGTTGAGGATTTATAATTTTTTTACCGAGCAAAATGCATTTTTCAGCTGAGCCTAAATTCCCACACATTTGCAAATACAGTTCTTATTTTGTATTGTTATTTGGAACCTCCTACCTATTAGCCTGTACAGATTTCGCAATTTAAGACCTAGCTGTTTTCTCTTGTAAAAAATATGTTTCTTCCAGGTCATTCTTCTATCCAAGTGAATACCAAGATAAAAACAATATTTAAATATTAAGCGTATAAATAATTTAACAGATTAATCGCCTTTTTCCACACACCCTGTATATATTTTATATATTTTTTGGTCCCGCCTACTTTTAGCCCAAACTAGCTCCATCTCTCACGGACCTCTCTCTCTATCATTGGGAACGCTGAATAACCTCAAAATAACGATAGTGCCGCGTCCATACTTAATAGGTCTATGACTTCGACTTGCTTGTGTAAATATGGCAGGTTACCGAATTTAAACACGATTTCAAGTATTATTTTCCTTCTTTTCGTTTTAGGCCTCAGCTACTCGCTATTGGTCCTTTTGAAATTAACGCGCTTGCGTATAAACGACTAAGCACACCACGGAGGGTCGGATCTCTCTCTTTAATCGCTACGATTTTCTCTCATGGAATAGATAGGGAGTTAGCAGTATAGTACTAATAGGTATATGATGGTTTATCATCATTAGGCGTTTAAAAAGTATTAGAATAAGAATAAGAATAAGAATATATTTATTTGTCAAAAGTTTACACAAAACGTCAGGTATATGTATAATAAAAAAGTAAGTAAGTATCAATATTCACACATTTAAAAACATTTTAAACGAATTATATAATAATTTACGAAAGGGTTAGGTTAAAATTGTATGTTAAAAAATTCATTCAGACTATATATTGGATTTTCTATTAATTTTCTTTTCAGATCAACGAGAAAGCTGCGTTTATTCATTGTCTTCATTTTTCTTGGCAGATGATTATAGAGCTTAACTCCCCAACTATCAATACTTTGTTTCGTTTGGTTAATTCTATGGAATGGAGTTACTCACTAAAGGGGCTACTTTTCATTGGGACATCCTGTATTTTAATAAACACTATAAGATAATTACACGATTTTTTTGTGATACCTGATACCATTGTAATATACAGTGCATTTCTTTAATGTCCCCCCCCCCTTCTATTTTTTGAACGGGTCAACTTAGAAAATTGAAATTTGGGATAATGAAACTAATGCATGATTACTATATTTTGGAGTAAAATTGACAGACGAAAATTTCAAGATGGCGACTGGGCGCCATCTTGGAAAATAAATTTAAATGGAAAGGGGGGTCTTGTGATACATCATTTTGAAGCTCCTGACAAATACTCTACAACCCTGGAATATAAAGTCAATATCTGCACCTGCTACAAAATGGCGGACATTTAATAATTACCTGAATAAATCGACGTTTAACGTCATAATTTGAGGAAATAAGCTGAGTTCTGTTCAAAAAAAGCTCAAAATGGTTGCCTTGAACTTCTTGATACAAGAACAGCCTATCCGAACATTTTCGAACATAGTAACGTCGATATTTTTACAAATATCTGTAATTATTTCTCGTATATCCAATATTGAAGCAGGTTTAGTTTCGTACACATTTTGCTTCAAATAGCCCCATAAAAAAAAGTCTAAAGGTGTCAAATCTGGTCAAATTCTGGTCAAATCCATTCCGTAGGACCTCGACGACCAATCCAACGATCCAACGACCAGGGAAAATAGCATCCAAATAGTTCATTACTTGTCTGGAGTAATGTGGTGGTGCTCCATCTTCCAATGGACGAGAATTGGCCATTTTAGAGTTAGTTGACGTGCTACCTAACTGCAATGAGAACTAAACAACCGAAAACTAAATGAAAATACTTTGAACACTGGGAGAGTCGAAAACTAAAGAGAATATTTTGAACACTAGGAAAACCAAAAACTAAATGAGCATATTTTGACTAAACAATTAATGTTCGTTGTCGTACTTAAATTTTTTGGAATTTTTTTAACCAAAAATAACCTGTCAAACCTTATCGGTTTGCTGGGATTGCTGTTTGCCATAGAAAAACAAATATTTCTAGAAAAATTGATATTATTTTGTTTGTATTCAGGTAATTATTAAATGTTCCGCCATTTTGTAGCAGGTGCAGATATTGACTTTATATTTCAGGGTTGTAGAGTATTTGTCAGGAGCTTCAAAATGATGTATCACAAGACACCCCTTTCCATTTAAATTTATTTTCCAAGATGGCGCCCAGTCGCCATCTTGAAATTTTCATCTGTCAATTTTACTCCAAAATATAGTAATCATGCATTAGTTTCATTATCCCAAATTTCAATTTTCTAAGTTGATCCGTTCAAAAAATAAAAGGGGGGGGGGGACATTAAAGAAATGCACTGTATAGGTATCACTCGACAAAGACTGGTCTTTCTAGCAATGATTGTACGTCTATTATTAATATATCTTTGTAATTAATTATAAAAATTAATAAATAAAATGTTTCAAATTTACATAATTTATAGTTTACAAAGTTAACTATATTTCATTGCAATAAGAAATTGAAAGATAATTAACTAATAAACTATATCGTTTGCTCCGACGAACGAGCTGAAAACGAATATGAAATAAAAAATATATCATTGGAATCATTATGGAGTAAGTAATTTAAATTAGTCTCTGAAAATTGAGTTCTAGAAAATTCAATATATTCATCTTTGAAGTGAATTTTTTATTGATTATCTGGTTGATACAATGTTTCACAACACAAACAAATTTAATAAGTAAATAGTTTTAAAGTATAGTGATAATTAAAGTGATAATTATTATCAGATATTCTTTATCATATTGAAATGAAAATCTCCTTTGTCTGAATTTAAATTAGATATGCAAGATGATTAAATTATGACACTGATAAGAAATGTAAAATTTCCAAACAAAAACTACGTATTAGGTTTAAGTACCGGGTGTCCCACCAGATGAGGTAACCGGCTGTATCTCAGAAACTAATAGTCGTACAGGTTTGGGGTAAAAATTTTTTTAATTAAAACGACCAATAGAAATTGCTGGAAATATTTTTTAAGTTTGTAGGGTTACCGCTAGGGGTCGCAACGAACACACTTCAACATAATACTGTGATTATCTCCATAAAATACAGAATAAAGGTGTCAAAAAACAAATAAAATTACAAAAAAAAAATATTTAGCACTTTTTACCCCTACTCTTCAAATAAGGGGTGGGGGAAGGTTCAAACTTGTCAGTAACAAATGACATAACTTTTTTGATTTTTAACCGATTTCAATGATTTTGGCGTCATGTAAAAGAGCCTTTTCCGTTTAATCAGATCCATAACAAAAATATCAAAATTAAACAATTTTGTCACCGCTAGGGGGTGCTACGTCAAAAAGGCGGTTATTAAAGCATTTTTTTATATAGACGGAGAGAGAATTAAATAAGTTATAATTAAAGTTATAATTAAATAAGAATTAAATAATTAAATTAGTCTAAATCTTAATCTTAATTATTTATATCTTGGGATAGAATTGAGATTTAGATTTGCGGTTTTTACTAGACCCTTTATTTTTTTATCCTCTTTTCATCTGAATTAAAAAAATGCACCATTACATTTAAAATTTTCGAGAAAAATGCACAAGGGTAAGGTGAAAAGTGTTTAGCCTGACAACAAAGGACCGCTGTTTTCAGTTGAAAACTTACGTTATTCTTATTATTAAGTCTAAATCTTTACAGTTCAAGACGCTTCTAAATGATTTTGGAGCGTTCCAAATGGTTTTCGACAGTTCTAAATAGTTCTGAATCGTTCTAAATGGCTCTGGTTTATTTCCATTGAAAATAAACACCTAAGCACGAAGATAAAGATACGAAGACTACTCTGTAGCGGCTACAGTTCAAACGTTTGAAGCTACCAGTAGAAGAAATGTTACATTATTAATCAGAAGAATGTTTCAGTTTATTGACGTTTATTTTGTTTTCTGTATACCGAGCGGCCAAGTTCGAGCGCTGGAGTTATTAGAAAGAGAGAATCAGTCGAACTGAGTAGAGGCGTGGCTTCGACGCGATAAATCGTCGGACGAATGCAGAGAATTCCAAGGTGACCGATCGGTATAACTTGGTTCGCTCGTTTCATATTTATTTATTTCAGCAGGAATAGTGAGGACACTCTCTCATGTCAGGAATAGTCGGACGTTAGATGTTGTTCTATCTTTCGACGGTTGTACGACAGATGACAATGAAGTCAATATGTCACGATATGTCAAGTATCGTAGCGAGCGGTGAAGCCCCGGAGAAAAATAAGAAATGGCTATCTTTATTAATATTTTTGATATTATAATAAAAACCCAAGAATACAAGAAGAATGTAATGCCTTTCGTGTAACGTTTTATTGTTAAATTTTGCTCTACACACCATTTTCTCATTTTTTCGATCGCTGTGAACACTCGTTTTGTTTACCCTCTTTAAGACTAAAAGATGTTGTATGTCGATATTTTTAAACACTGTCTTAAATACGACCATGTATTTTTGTTATTTATTCGATACTAGCGATACTCAACATCAACAGCATAGAGACTATCGAACGAAATAAATTGAAAGTCATTCTATTATTCATTTTTTATTATTTAGTTTATCATTCATAATAGATTTATAGATTTACTGATTACACTTACTGATTAGCCGATCATTTTTAATCTTAAAATGTGAGCACGAGGAGATACCTACTGATTTTAAATTCAATATTTAAAACGTTCGTTAATAGTGTTATCAACAATGAAATATTACTTAAAATTGGTAATATTTTTTTGTAGCGTTTCTGTAGTGCTTATGGATGTAGAGAGAAAATTAAAACATGAGTAAGTTTTCCAGTTTGACTCGCTATTAAGAGTCAAAAATTAACGATCAAAAAAATGAATTTAAATTTTAGAGTTGAGAAATTCTTGCTCTAGAAAATCTCTGCTATACGATTCTCTGCTTTATTTGTTTTTGTTATACAGAGTCGCGCGAAAGTCCTTAATAAAATTATTATTATTATTTGCAATAGAGGTATTTGTTACCAATATGTTCCTTACTATATGCTAATATTAAAGGGGGTGATTCTTGAACCTATTCCAAGGAAAAAACTTTATATGAATCTATGTACTAAAGGTATTAACTTTTGAGATAAAGTTTCACAATTTTCGACTTATACCACTTTTCCCATGCACGAGCCAATTATCCGAACAAATGGATTGGAAGAAGAGGTCCTATTATGTGGCCACGGAGACGACCAGGCTTAACGCCACCTGATTTTTCCTATGGGTGTTACCTCAAGTCATTCAATTATTGATTTACCTTGTACAATTAGTATTTATACCATTGGACAGCGTTTTTATAGACTTTTCAGTGATGTATCTCATGTATTACAAGTAGAGGTTTGCTTAAAGGGTGTGTTAGGGGTATGGGAGAACTAAAATTTAAATAGCAATATTTTTTATTTTTAAATAAATTTTAATGCTTCGGAAAATTTGATCTTCAGGATAAATGAGCAAAAATAACTGTTTCTGCACTTATCTTAAATGGAGTAATATTTCTTATATTCTCTTATCCTAATATTTCAGACAAAACTTGCTTATTTGTTGCCAGAATTCCGAATCTTCAATAACAAATAGGATTTTTTAATTTAAAATTTTTAAGTTATACCCCCGTTCCCCACTTAAGGGATGGAGTAGCTATTTGATATTGGTATCAATGGATACCCCTTGAAAAAATATTACATACGTGTTTTTTTTAATTTTTTTATTCGGATCTTAATTTACCAGAAAATCGACCATTTCTGTACTTTTTGAATACACTATATAACATGTTATGATTACATTTATTTGTCAATTTAATTGTCATGAACGTGTTGTTTAACTAAAGACTTTTTTTTAGAACGGTTACGAATAGAAGGTTGTTTATCCATCAAAAAAGGTTTGTGGATGGTGAATCTGTTGGAAAACCCCATTCATATCATTTCTTAGCAAATCTTACCATCTTAAATTCTGACAATACTATCGAAATATGCGGAGGGACTTTAATAAATTCAGATTGGGTATTGACAGCTGCTCATTGCATTGATAAGTAAGTAAATTATATTTATTTTTTATATGGCAAATTTGTTTTATCAAATTATTCCTCTCCGTGTGCAACATTCAAAGCTATGCTGGTCTAATATTCTATCTACATAACTACCTCTCCGAGAGTTAAAATAATTTTCACAATATCTTATGACATATCTTATGCCATGAAATGGCCCCGAAAAGCCGTTGATTAAGTGAAATACATTTTTTTTATTTAAATCGTTTTCTAATCAAAGAGTGCACAATATCATAAAGATTTGAAGTAATTTAAATGTGTTACTGGGTATTTTAATTTAACGCGATCGTAAGAAATTATATTACAAATCTAAGTTATCTATGTATCAAACGATTTCATAAAAAATATTTTATTAATACGGAGATGTCAGGTAAACTATGATCGCGTAATAGACCAGCACATTTTAAAACATTGACTGTTTTTTTTGTAGAAACCCTTCATATGCAGTTGTGGTCTTAGGCGAACTTAATCGCAAATATCATTATTATCAGATATCTGAAGCAGAAACTTTCTTCGTTCACGAAGATTGGAGCACCAATACACTCCAGAATGATTTAGGATTAATAAAACTGTCAGAAAGTACTATTCTTAATAAATATGTCGATACAATACAATTAGATTCAGGTAAAGAAAATTGGAATAATATAATAACCCTTTTCTCATCCTCTTTTCTACCAGAAATATTCTTGCCCTCAATTTACGTACACAATTAAAAATTCTCTTTTAATCATCAGGAAAAAAATATAATTTACTTATCTGTTAAGATACGAAGAATACGTACGAGGGACAAATTGGGACTATCATCGTATACGGCAAAACCAAAAGCGGTGAAGAATCTGATAAATTGATGGAAGTCAACGAAACAATTATGTCGAATGAAGCATGTAAAGCCACTAATTCTCATTACGATGAAGTAAATATTGATAAAAAAAAATGTTTAAAAAGAAATTTTATAATGAAATATTTTTTTTCAGTATATTAAAAGCACTCACATTTGCACTGACGGTACAGGAGGAACGGGTTTTTGTTCTGGCGCTTCAGGTGATCCTTTAGTCGTAGGAAATATCTTAGTTGGCTTGGCCAGTTTCACAGAGTCGAATTGCACGAGAGAACATCATTGGGTATTTACAAGAGTTTCGAGTTATTCACAATGGATAAACAAAACAATATTTAATAATAGCAGCAGCCGAGAAATAGTAATTACTGAAGGCGGTTTTACTAAGAAGCTGTATTCCTTCGTGCTCGGGTCAATGTTTGGCGTACCGACGGTGTTAATGATGCTAATCGTATGGTTGTACATTGTGATCAAATTTAGAGGGGAGAAGGACACTCGGTTACATTTACAGAAATTTGTAAAACTTCTCGTTTTGAAAATAACAGGTCACAGATATGGCCCGACGAAACACTTTGTCACTGATGATGCATTAGAATAACGAAGCCAATTGAGCACCGAGTGAAGCAAATAGAGCTCCAACAATCTGGGATTTATCACTTTTACTCGATATAATAAAATTGTTATATAGATTTTTTAATTGCAGGCAAGAAAATTCTGATAAAACGCAAAAAATCCTCATTAATTTTTTTTATGTGATTCTATGACTTCTTATACAGGATGTAAACGATATGATAGTCATTATTTGAATGGGTGATAGGGAATGTCAAAACAAATCAAAAGTTCATATGGCTTTTTTCGCAAAACTTAATATATTTTTGTCTAAATGACTTTAAAGTTAAAAACTTTAAATGCTTATATCTAACAGAATCTTACGAATATTTATGTGTAACTTTATTCATTTTAAAATATGTTCATTTCTAAATAAATCAAAAGTAGTTTTTCAAAATTTGGCATAAATTCTCAAAAAATAAAAATAAAAAATTCCCTTAAGTTAAGATTTAAAAACACATGGCAACAGCGCAATGCACGCGCCAGCTCGTGAATAATAGAGAGAGCGCGAATCTTTGCCTAAACCGAGTTTTTTGTTTACGTTATTTTCTTGTGTTTCATTTTCTGTTGTGAAATTAAAATTTTTTTAAATGTTTTCGAATCAGGAAAACGCTGACATGCTATTAATTTATGGTGAGTTACCAACGGTTACCCAACGGTTTAGTTAAGGTTTATTAAGTTAATTAAGTCTAGAGTATTATGTTAATTTATTGTTTCAAAAATTAAAAGTTTTTATTTTGTAAAATCAACCATTATAAGCCCATTTAGTTTCCTTGTAATACATTTCTTATGGGAATAGATTTTTACTGCTGTGATCTGATCAGTTCGCCTTGACTTATGTCCTTTAATTATCTTGTACCTAAACAATACATCGCATCGTTGCCAAATTGTATTTAACTTTAAAGTCGAATTTTTCGAAAATCACGAGGTTTTTGCACCCATGTTATTTGAACTTTTTTGTTTGTTTTGACCTCCCCTATCTACCATTTAAATAATGACAATCATATCGTTTACACCCATTATAATGTAATCTACCATACCTGCTGGATAAATTTACCTACCAATGGCCCCCCAACAATTTGCCCAATAAAACGATTTATTTTGGGACTGTTTACATGAAGTGCGGGTTCGTAAACGCGGAGAGGGGAAATGAACCCGCAAGAAAAACCCCTCTCAGAAAATACTACAAAACATCTGACAATTGGTCAAACGACAAATAGTTCAAACATTTAGCGAACATCAACGAAATCATAAACCAAAAACCGTAGGTAAGCCCTTTCCATAAAACATTGATCGACAAATGATCGACTTTTCGTTTTCTTTCGTTATTAATTATAATTTTGGAAAGTAACGTTTATTTTCAAGGCAAGAATAGTAATGGAAAATTGAAATTAACAGTTTATCTACAAATAGTTCCAGTACAAAAAAGTGGATCTATACAAACAAATACACAGAGATAAATGTTTTAAATACATAGCACTCTCCCTGCTTTAATTAACAAAATTACAATAGAATAAGCGATGAACCTTAAACTCTAATAACATAATCTTTCTGGAGGTTTAATGATACGTTTTGGTCTCGAAAAATTTTCAACGGAATTTTGAGTTGTATCTGTATCAATATCAGCTGGTTGCTCGTTATTGTTAGATGGGGTTGGTGCAAGCACTTCAGTGTTTTCATTTAAATTTATATTTATTGGCAAACTACTGTTTATATTACTTTTTAATAAACTGCTCCACAAAAGTTAAGGAAATTGCATATGAAGGGTTTCTACAAAAAAAATCATCAATGTTTTAAAGGTGCTGGTCTACTACGCGACCATAGTCTAGCTGACATCTTCGTAGGTACTAATAAATCATAATGGCCCGTATTCAGCGCCTCACTTTAACTTTAGAGTGACTCTAAAGTCGCGTCTTTAACTTGACAGTTTTACATTGTTGGTATGAAGTAACTAGGGACTCGAGACGCGACTTTAGATTCACGCTAAAGTTAAAGTGGGGCGCTGAATACGGGCTATTATCGTTTGATTCATAGATATCCTAGATTTATAATATAAAATCTTACGTTTGCATTAAACTAAAATACCCAGTAACTAATTCAAATTACTTAAAATCGTTATGATATTTTGTACTCATTGATTAGAAAACGATTTAAACAAAAAATGTTTTACCTAATCAACGGCTTTTCGGAGTCATTCGGTTGTTATTCGTAATTTAGAGATGGTTATAAATTTAAAGCACTAAATTAAAAAAAGAAAGGTAAAATCCTACGTCATTAAATTAATGACAATTTGTATGTAACTACTTTCCTTTAAAAACGAAAGTTTTTATGAAAGCTCATATACCTAAAACTGTAATAGTTTTTGTTTAGATATTTACGTTTTAGGTTTCAGCAGTGTCCTAATTTAAACACAACTTAATAACTAATTTATCAATCGTGCAATATTCATCGTTGCAAGGTTCACTTGAATATCTAGTTTAAATTTAAACAAAGGAAATTATCATTTACATATGATAGGGAATCAGGTCGATTCTGTTTGGATCTTGTTATGAATCTTGCTATGATACCCATGCTGTTATAGATTTAAGTAATAACAATATTGCCAAAAATTTTTTATTCTGTTTCAATTAGTATAGCAATGTCGGTTATATTTTTAACGCTTAACCATATTGCTAAAAACATGCTGTCATTCGTAAAAAATAGAGCTGACAATACTATAATTACCTCAATATATGGAATGGAACTTCTGACAACTGGTGAATTTAAAGTTGTAGCCATATTTAAGTTTTATAAATTTTCCATTTGACAAATCAAAGGGGTTACTTTTATCTCGTATTTCCAAAAAAATGTAAACTCATAGCTCATATAGCAATGAAGAGAGATCGGATTAGCCATATTGCTCTCAAATAGCAAGTACAAAAATGACATTGTTCAATTAGCAAGGTTTATAACATGATATCATAAACAAATTATTTTAAATTTATAAAGATTCCACAATTTCCATAATGTCATAAGTCATAAGAGATTGTGGACATTATTACACACTTTAATTAGCTCCCGGAGAGGTAGGTAGATAGAATATTAGACCGGCACAGTTTTGAATGTTGGACAAGAAGAGGAATAATTTAATAATTAAACCAATTTGCCATATTAAAATTAATATAATTTACTTACTTATCAATGCACTGAGCAGCTGTCAATACCCAATCCGGTTTGATTAAATTTCCTCCGCATATTTTGAAAGTATTGTCGGAATTATGGATTTTAAGAGTTGTTAAGAAAGGATATAAAATCGGTTTTTCAGAAGTTTCACCACCGACAGCCTTTTTTTTTAATAAAACCTTCATCAAAAATGTGTCTGATTCTTTCAATAAATATCGTTTTGTTTATCCATTGTGAATAACTCGAAACTCTTGTAAATACCCAATGATGTTCTCTCGTGCAATTCGACTCTGTGAAACTGGCCAAGCCAACTAAGATATTTCCTACAACTAAAGGATCACCTAAAGCGTCAGAACAAAAACCTTTTCCTCCTGTACCGTCAGTGCAAATGTGAGTGCTTTTAATATACTGAAAAAAAATATTTCATTATAAAATTTCTTTTTAAACAATTTTTTTTAACAATTTTTACTTCATCGTAATCAGAATTAGTGGCTTTACATGCTTCATTCGACATTGTTGACTTCCATCAATTTATCAGATTCTTCACCGCTTTTGGTTTTGCCGTATACGATGATAGTCCCAATTTGTCCCTCGTACGTATTCTTCGTATCTTAACAGATAAGTAAATTATATTTTTTTCTGATGATTAAAAGAGAATTTTTAATTGTGTACGTAAATTGAGGGCAAGAATATTTCTGGTAGAAAAGAGGATGAGAAAAGGGTTATTATATTATTCCAATTTTCTTTACCTGAATCTAATTGTATTGTATCGACATATTTATTAAGAATAGTACTTTCTGACAGTTTTATTAATCCTATATCATTCTGGAGTGTATTGGTGCTCCAATCTTCGTGAACGAAGAAAGTTTCTGCTTCAGATATCTGATAATAATGATATTTGCTATTAAGTTCACCTAAGACCACAAGTGCATATGAAGGGTTTCTACAAAAAAAAACAGTCAATGTTTTAAAATGTGCTGGTCTACTACGCGATCCTAGTTTACCTGACATCTCCGTATTAATAAAATATTTTTTATGACATCATTTGATACATAGATAACTTAGATTTGTAATATAATTTCTTACGATCGCGTTAAATTAAAATACCCAGTAACACATTTAAATTACTTCAAATCTTTATGATATTGTGCACTCTTTGATTAGACAACGATTTAAATAAAAAAAATGTATTTCACTTAATCAACGGCTTTTCGGGGCCATTTTATGGCATAAGATATGTCATAAGATGTCATAAGATATTGTGAAAATTATTACAAAATTTTTTAACTCCCGGAGAGGTTAGGTATGTAGATAGAATATTAGACCAGCATAGCTTTGAATGTTGCACACGGAGAGGAATAATTTGATAAAACAAATTTGCAATATTAAAATGAATATAATTTACTTACTTATCAATGCAATGAGCAGCTGTCAATACCCAATCTGATTTTATTAAAGTCCCTCCGCATATTTCGATAATATTGTCAGAATTGAAGATGGTAAGATTTGCTAAGAAAGGATATGAATGGGGTTTTCCAACAGATTCACCATCCACAAACCTTTTTTGATGGATAACAAACCTTCTATTAGTAAACGTTCTAAAAAAAAGTCTTTAGTTAAATAACACTTTCATGACAATTAAATTGACAAATAAATGTAATCATAACGTGTTATACAGTGTATTAAAAAAGTACGGAAACGGTTGATTTTCTGGTAAATTAAGATCCGAATAAAAAAATTTAAAAAAACACGTATCTAATAATTTTTCAAGGGCTATCCATTGATACCAATATCAAATAGCTACTCCACCCATTAAGTGGGGAACGGGGGTATAACTTTAAAATTTTAAATGGAAACCCCTATTTGTTATTGAAGATTCGGAATTCTGGCAACAAATAAGCAAGTTTTGTCTGAAATATTACAAGAATTTCTCAACTCTAAAATTTAAATTCATTTTTTGATCGTTAATTTTTGACTCTTAATAGCGAGTCAAACTGGAAAACTTACTCATGTTTTAATTTTTTCTGCACATCTATAAGCACTACAGAAACGTTACAAAAAATATTACCAAAAATATTACCAATTTTAAGTAATATTTCTTTGTTGATAACACTATTAACGAACGTTTTAAATATTGAATTTGAAATTAGTAGATACCTCCTCGTACTCACATTTTAAGATTAAAAATGATCGGCTAATCAGTAAGTTTATTCAGTAAATCTATAAAATCTATTATGTATGATAAACTAAATAAACAAAATTTATAATAATAGAAAATGACTATCGATTTATTTCGTTCGATAGTCTCTATGCTGTTGATGTTGAGTATCGCTAGTACAGAATAAATAACAAAAAAACATGGTCGTATTTAAGACAGTGTTTAAAAATATCGACATACAACATCTTTTAGTCTTAAAGAGGGTAAACAAAACGAGTGTTCACAGCGATCGAAAAAATGAGAAAATGGAGATATTATTATAATATCAAAAATATTAATAACGTAAGTTTTCAACTGAAAACAGCGGTCCTTTGTTGTCAGGCTAAACACTTTTCACTTTACCCTTGTACTTAAACCTAATACGTAGTTTTTGTTTGGAAATTTTACATTTCTTATCAGTGTCATAATTTAATCATCTTGCATATCTAATTTGAATTTAGACAAAGGAGATTTTCATTTCAATATGATAAAGAATATCTGATAATAGTAATTATCACTTATACTTTAAAACTATTTACTGAAATGACACAAAGTTGCAATGACACAAATGTAACTCTTTCCTTTTCCTTTGTAAGTGTCTAATGGAAGTTGTCTTTATCGCACCCATGGCCTATACACTCTGTCCGTAAAGTATGGAACAAATTCATTTTTAGCTAAACAGACCATTTTATGAAATAATCCTGAAACACGTCGATTTTTAATTTTAATTTACCGTATTTTAAAATAATATTCTAATATACAGGGTGAATTACTTTCGAGTAATGACGTCTCAGTCATTTTTTTAATGGAACACCCCCATTTTGTTTCAAATTTCGTATTACTCTAGCTGAGCTGATTCCAAAAATGTATCACATGTTGATTCCAGTTGGTACAGGGTGGACAAAAATACAATAGTTTTGTATGTGCTCATAAAGTAACGTGTAACATTCTTTATTAGTTAAATTAACAATATTATCAAAAATACTATACTTGTAAATATGTGTCTGTTTTCTCGAAGGACCATTAGAAATGTTTGATTAACTTTACCTCATTTAATAAACTAAATTATAATGCACAACAAAATAGGAATGAAAAATACCGATGCCAAGGTCGCGACGTCTGCTCTTCGCTATCGTCTCGACGCGAATCTCTCGCACAAACCACTAACTCTTATAGACGAGTCACGACAATGTTGTTTTAAGAAGTAAAAAAGCTCCATCTGGAGGTCTGGTCTAAAACTGTTTGCCCATAAAAAAAGTTGGCGGGAGTTTTAAACTATATGTACCAATATGATTTTTTTATATTGATTTGAAATGAAACAGTAAAAAAACATTGAAAATTTATTTAAATATATAAAATAAAATGTAAACAATTATAAAATATATGTATGTATAAAAATATAACAAACAAAATAATGAAATTAAACGAAAAATACTTGTTAAGCTACCATGAAACTAAGTACATAACAAATATTTGCGCATTTAAAGATATATAAAATTATTTATGAAATATTTCATTAAATTTATAAACATACAAATTTATATACATACTTTTTGATGTTGATGGCTGCAACTCTAGAGATAAATCATTTTCACCGTAATTATTGTCATTTGATTCTAAAATGAAAATTGAAATAAGTTTTTATAATATGCGTAAAAAATGTTATTTTTTTCTCACCATTTAAATGTAGCCTATTTGATGTGGAGAACATATATGTTTCCGTATAATGCCTATTACAAATGCTTTTTCTCGTGAACACTAACATGGCATCCATTTCACGCAGTACCGTAATATTTAATGCATTTATCCATAGACAAATTACATATAAAGGGTGACCCAGGGTCGCGTTAAAGTCCCATAACTTTTTACCTAATTGAGATATCGACTTGATTTTTTTTTTCAAAAGGTAGGTACAATAATACTGCATATTATTAAAATAGTTTCGTCTATATACAGGGTGGCTCAGTATTAGAAATTCACTAAAGTTACCTTTTTTTTAATGGAACCCCCTATATATTATAACATTTTTGAATTCTTTAGTGAATTTTAGTGTGACTTTATGTACCATACATTGTACCTAAAACCAATCGTTTAGTGGCAATTCGAAATTTTCAAAAAAAGTAGAGGTTTGAAAAAAAAATGAATATTGCCGCTTTTGTAAAACTTAGAAGGTCGTGACTCTGGGTTATTAGTAAACATGAAATGTACTACTGTGTGACATGGATTCAGAATTGAATACTGTTTGTGTTCTTAGATATCGATAAGCAAATTTACAAAATTTCAATTAAAGGTAACTTGATTTTTTTAAATGAAACTACCTACTTTTTTGTACACCATCTTGTAGGAAATTTTATTGCCTTTCTAACGATATAACATTGTCAATATTTTTACCTGCTAGTTTTCTTTTAATTCCGAATTTTTTATAATTCGCGGTAATTTTCACGGCCTAACACTATAGACATTGTCCTTAACAAATCCCCATAGGAAAAAATCAATTGGTGTCAAATCGAGGGAACGGGCAGGCCAACAACAGCTAACGACATGAAGATCCGGATAAGAGACGCTTTTCGATCAATTGATCAAAACATGCTAACGCGCATCCAAAATTCGTTTTTAAGAAGACTGGACTGGACGTATGCATCGAACATAATGGCAATATCTTTGGGCATCTACTGTAAGAAAAATTATTGTTCTATCAAAAAAACTGTTCTTTACCATTATAACAATAATTTTTCCTTGTACATTATCACTATCTCCCTATAATCAAATAAATTCTAGTTGATTGATTGATCTTTATACTGTTTTTATAATTCACTATCTTTTATAAAAATTTTGTTTTATTTTAATTTAATTTACAATATTGAGCCAGTTTAAACAGTACTATTGAAAATTAAAAATTACCGGGAATTATAAGAAATTCCGGAATTAAAAGAAAACTAGCAGGTAAGAATATTGACAATGTTATATCATTAGAAAGGCAATAAAATTTCCTACAAGAAGTGTACAAAAAAGTAAATAGTTTCATTTAAAAAAATGAAGTTATCTTTAATTGAAATTTTGTAAATTTGCTTATCGATATCTAAGAACACAAACAGTATTCAATTCTGAATCCATGTCACAGAGTAGTACATTTCATGTTTACTAATAACCCAGAGTCACGACCTTCTAAGTTTTACAAAAGCGGCAATATTCATTTTTTTTTTCAAACCTCTACTTTTTTCGAAAATGTCGAATTGCCACTAAACGATTGGTTTTAGGTACAATGTATGGTACATAAAGTCACACTAAAATTCACTAAAGAGTTCAAAAATGTTATAATATACAGGGGGTTCCATTAAAAAAAAGGTAACTTTAGTGAATTTCTAATACTGAGCCACCCTGTATATAGACGAAACTATTTTAATAATATGCAGTATTATTGTACCTACCTTTTGAAAAAAAAATCAAGTCGATATCTCAATTAGGTAAAAAGTTATGGGACTTTAACGCGACCCTGGGTCACCCTGTATTTTATCCACTTTTTAAGGCATTCAATATCGTTAGTGGGATTTGGAAATAAATCCCGAATTTTATCATGATATTTGCAAATCGGAATGCAACATTTTTTATTATAAGGCATGATTATTTACACACACCAGCACAGCACTCAAAGACAAACACAAAGAAATCAAATGAACGCACAAATGACAACGACTATAATAAGTATTTTGGTTGTTTGTGGTACAAACACAACCACTATATTCTAAAAATAAAGCTTTTAATTTAATAATCTTATCATAAAAACCCCACGAAAATTACCCTGATCACTCAACAAGTGATTCCCATCCCACATTCCAAAGGCAAATGGCATAATTGCGCATGCTCACATATTTCTAATATTTCCACTATTATTTAATAGGCATCCAGGTTCACAAATTGGTGTATATAGAGTTGTCTACATTGGAAAAAGTATCTAGACTGCCATCTAGAGTTATGGTCTAAAAATAAAGTATTAACTTGACCTTGAGTCATTTGCGTGAAACGTCTATAAGAGTTACTGGTTTGTGATCTCCCGTGGTACTTCGCGCCTCTCCCGGTGGAATTCGATTCCAGAATTGACCGTGGCTACTGGACCGACGGTTCGGCGGGATGACTGCGTGAACATGCCCTCGGCCTTGAAACGGTGGAATTACTTTCAACGGAATCGCATACGGATAACGGACAAAGTCGTGTTAAAGCCCTGGAGATGATTCCTTGGGACGTCTGCAAAACGGCAACTCCGGGCACACCATCACTTCCAAAAGTGAAGTCCAATACGCGATTCAAACACCATCTGGTAGATGGCTGATTGTCTTCCTTCACGACTACAAGTTTTCCCTTTTGAAAGAAATTTTTCCATTTGCATCTGACTTGTAGTTCGGAGATGTATTCTTTACTCCATCATTCCCCATGATCTTACATAGACAAACAATTGCATGGAATCGCCTTTAGATCAATCTCCGGAACTGTCTGTAGTGATCATCTAATCAGGAAGTGAGCGGCCGTTAGGGAGGAAAGATCATTTGGATTCGAGGAAAGGGGAAATAAAGGTCTTGAATTCAACACACATTCGATTTGGTGATAAAAGTGTGTAAAAATCTGCGTAAGTCAATAAAACATCTTTGATTACGCCACGCAAATTATATTTGACGCTTCGAACCCCACGTTCCCACAAACCTCCGAAATGTGGTGAATTAACAGGTATGAAATGAAATTTTATTTAGTAGCAGATTCCGAAATACTAGACGCACTATGCGACAAAAATATACCTAACTCAAGTAATTCATTACGAGCACCTTTAAAATTGGTACCGTTATCGTACAAATCTATGTAAGCACTGCATATATGCTTCGGTGCTCAAAGACGAAATCAACTCCAATTGCGCCGCGCGGGTGCTAAAACAAATGAACAAACAAATCCAACATTTATAACTTTTCAAGCCCCGTCCCTTCCTGTCCTTCAGAATGAAGGGACCAGCATAGTCCACACCAGATACTGAAAATGGAAGACTCGGCTGAACACTGGAATTTGGCAAATAGGGTCCCCATGATAGGAGCAACAGAATTCGAATTAAGTCTACAGCAAACAATTAAACCGGCGACGGGACCTTCGAGATGGGTTGGCCAGACGGCGATAGATTGACAGGCGGATCGATCCAGAACGGCGCGGGCGAATGGAACTTAAGCCAAAACAAGTGCGGATGGCAACGGCCCAACAAGGGCATTGATATACCGGTGGCGAGACGAGAAGCATCGATCAGGCGATCGGGCGATATTATTTTTACGTTGATTGTTCGATTCTTGTTGCGTGTTATCTGTTAATATATCGAGTTTATTGCAAAAGTGCCGTTTCATATCAGAAGTGGGATAGGACCGGCGCACCAAAAGGCGGAAGGTTTTCTGGCGGGGAAACCCCGACGGCGAGAAGGCGAGGCGAGGGCGCCTTCCTTTATAGTTACAACTTCACCATTCTACTTAGTGATAAGGCGTTCAAACAGTAAGTACCCGTTTGATTATTATGGCGATATAATATACCGGAGCAAAGTAAAAGTGGCGCCTTGGCGAAGTTCGATCGACGGCGTATTGAAGGTTCACCGACGGCGCGGAGGTATGGCTGTGCGATTGCGCGGCGATGAAAGTTACTTTGACTGGTTCGGTCGACAGCGAGCGAGTCTGACAAGTGAAGAGGCGGCAACCATAGACGTGCAGTTTGGATTGATCTAATTTGATTTTCCCATGGCGTAGTACTAATTCGTTTTAACCAATCGGTGATCTTGGGCGGACTGCGTTCGGTTTTAACGGGAGGTGGCGAATTTGGGGAAAGGCACCTAACGGCTGGCGGGCCACCGCCGATGGTTTAGTTCGGTCTCTGGCCAAGATCGAACTGACGAACGTCGGCAATCGGTTAAGCCACAGGTGCATTAGCGGCGGACGATGTTTCAGGATGCTTTGCAATTGCAACATGCGCTTCTACGAGGCGAGTCCAATTGGCAATGTCTTCCCTGTTCGTACGATTCGTGCGTTAGCCCTGACGGTGGTGCGAGGTGTTAATATTTCGGCGGCGTCGACGACGACGAACTATTTAACTGGAGGATGTTAAAAAGTTACTAAAACCGAATCTGAACCTTTTTAGCTGATGAGCAGTCACGACGGCGACTTCGATCTAGAGGCGGATCTGGACTACGAGGCACTGGAAGACGAGAGGCGAATGGAGGAGGCGACGAACGCCAAACCGGGAAAGCGCAGTCTAAATCTAGCCGACCTTTCCGTAGACGAGCTGGCGAAGGCTCTAGTGGCTGGCGGCCTCATGGAAAGTGTGGAGCGGGCGGCTCGGCAACAGGCGACCCAAGTAGTCCGCGAGTTGGCGAAGAGCTCGAAGGCTGCGACCGAGAAGGCGACTCGTACACCATCTACACCTCGTGATGGAGGCGCCATCACCGAGGGCAAATACAACGGCGCTCCGACCCCTGGCATTAGGGCTCAAAGTGATCGACCGGTTCAATCCCGGCGATCCCGATTCGAACGTCGACAGGTGGATCTTTAAGATCAATCAGCTAGCGGCGATTCATGGGTGGGCGACCCATGATCGAACCACGATAATGCAGGCGAGACTAGACGGCGCGACGAAGCGCTGGTTCCACCAGCGAGAGGTGTACGACCTCTCGTGGGACCAATGGAAGGTGGCGTTGCGGGAGGCGTTCCCCAGGCGGCGGGACTACGGTGCGGTCCTGGAGGAATGCTGCCAGCAGTTGACCACGCATGTTAGTCGGAACTGTCCGCTGCCGCGCGTGGACCGGTATATTACCTGCGGCAAGACCGAGCACCTTCGAGCCGACTGCCCGAAGAAGGCGAGCGAGGCGGCGTCGGGGCGACACACCAGGGGGCGGCGCAACCTCAGGTGAGTCTATTGATTACTCCCAGTAGTGTTGGATGTAGGCACAACTCGATCGTGAACGGCAATGAAGTAAGGGCCTACTTAGACACTGGAAGCGACCGAAACCTGCTCGCCCTAAAGGCTGTTGGCGACCGACACTGTCCCGGCGGATGTCAAGGCGCTGTATAAACTTATCCAGGGGCGACTTTACCGCAAAACGGCGAAAGGCGATAGGTTATATGTTCCGGCGATGGCGAAGTTCGGATTGTTGCGGAAGCACCACGACGACATCGGTCATCCGGCGTTTAAACGGTGCTTGGCGTTGATCGAAGAAACCTATTGGTTTCCTCGCATGCGACGTTTCGTCGAGAAGTATGTGGCGTCATGTCTCAACTGCGGATTCGCAAAAGGCCAGTACGGGCGGGGCGAGGGTTTCTTGCATCCCATTAGACGGTTGCCGATACCCTTTGACACGGTGCACATCAAGTATCAAGGGGCATACTTACATACTTATGATGGCGGATGGGTTTACGAAGTTCGTGCTGGCGCAACCCCTGAAAACTCTCAAGGCGAAAGAGACTATAGCTCGGGTACGCGAGGCGTTAAGCGAATTCGGCTACCCCCGGCGGTTGATATCTGATCAAGGCAAGGTGTTTGTCAGTGCGGAGTTTAAGGCGTTCTTGGTGGAGAAAGGCGTCAAGCACATTGTGAATGCTGTGGCGACCCCTAGGGTGAACGGTCAGGTGGAAAGGCCGAACAGAACGATAGTAGAGGCGTTAACTTCGACGGCGGAGAGCGAGGGGAGATGGGACGACAAGCTGCCGGACGTTGTTTGGGGTTTGAATAACACCGTCAACTCCAGCACGCATTTCTCTCCTACTCGCCTAATGTTCTCCCACGATCACGGACGAGTAACCGACTTGGCGAACGGCGGGCTGATCAGCGCTAACGGGCGGGCCGGCGACGGCCAAGGAGACGCGGTGAATGTCTCGACGGATGTCGAATGCTCGAACGGGCGGTCGGCGGATTCGAACTTAAGTCTGGCGGTTCCGGATTAGAAGCAAATGGGTTCGATCGAGCAGTCCATCCGACTGGTTGAGCGAGGTGACGACCGAACTCTTCAGGTTGAGGGGCGTGGCGAGACGGAACGACTTGGGCGAAGTCCGGCGAACGCACTCAGGCGAAGTGCCAGATTACGCTCTAAACGAGATCGTCCGATGATTGTGTCTAATGCGGCGGGAAACCAGGAGGTGACTGGCGGGAGGCGTAAAGTCGGCGGCGATGACCAAGGTGAGCGAGTGATGAGGGATGGGATTCCCGGAAAACGGCGTCGGACGAGTCCCATCGGTAGCGCGTGTGCGAATGATTTGATGAATGAGGGAGTACATGAGAGGCGAGCAAAAGCGTTGGCGAATATTAACCAGGTGGCCGAAGCGATGAAAACGAGGTTCGATCGTCGACGTAAGGTAGCGAACCGATACAAACCGGGCGATTTGGTATTGTGGCGAGAGACGGCCACCAGGAAAGCAGGCACCGGTGTTGTTGGCAAATTGGCCAACAAGTTTGACGGACCGTACCGGGTGAAGAAGTATCTGGCGAATGATCGGTATGTCATCGAGGCGATAAAAGGCGTTAGAGGGTACAAGCGGTATAAAACGATCGTGGCGGTTGACTCGTTGAAACCGTATCATTCGACTAATCAGGTGGATTACGAATCGGATGAGAATACCGAGTCGGGCGAGGCAATTTAGGCGGGCGAATATACGTTGGCGAAGTCTTGATAAATTAATGAGGACATTTAATTTTGCAGGATGGCCGAATAAACCGGCAACGGGACCTTCGAGATGGGTTGGCCAGACGGCGATAGATTGACAGGCGGATCGATCCAGAACGGCGCGGGCGAATGGAACTTAAGCCAAAACAAGTGCGGATGGTAACGGCCCAACAAGGGCATTGATATACCGGTGGCGAGACGAGAAGCATCGATCAGGCGATCGGGCGATATTATTTCTACGTTGATTGTTCGATTCTTGTTGCGTGTTATCTGTTAATATATCGAGTTTATTGCGAAAGTGCCGTTTTACAATGCAATCACGATAAATTTTACGAGCTAAATTTCGACCTCTAGGCACCCAGAACCGTTCACGGATGTTTGCTAGCAAAGATTAAGGGCCAATCAATATTTCTTGAATGAGGCTTTTTCAAATTATGAATGAAACGAAAAACAAACGCTGCGCATCTCTGCAGCCTCAAGAGACTTGAAAATTTGTCAAATTGAAAAATGACTGGTGGAGGAACAACCAACATTGTTTTACGCAATTCAGGTAAATCTGAAACATTCACCCGAACATTTGGCCAGTGTTTCTCATCACAAAGGAGCCATCGAGGGCCATGCCACCACATTGTGCTTGACGGTATACACTTTAGATCTATACCACGTGACAAAGGGTCAGTGGGTTTCTCGGTTGTTTCTCGGTTTCTCGGTTATCGACGAAAGGCTTTAAATTACTGGGAGGAGTGCGCAACCTACACAGAACAGTCAAGGTCTTGAGTGGAGCTACCTTCGATTTTGAAATTAAAAAATGACTGGATACGACGTTATGGGTATCGACTGTTCTAATATAAAGACATAATCCGTAAGCCTGATCCGAGGCATCGGAAAATGCATGAATTTCGCAATTTACTGACGAATGAATTGAAACGCATCTTGTAATGGATAAGTCATTGATGAAACACAAATTTCTCTGGAAATCGTGCCAAGTGTCCTGTAGAGAAGTAGGCAATGGTTCATTCCATCCGACTTTCTCCAACCACAGCCTTTGCAGCAAAATCTTGCTCACTATATCCATGGCATATGCCACCAATCTGCCTATTTGCCAAAATATATTGCAATATTTATGGAATATTCACAGAATATTGTCACGGATCGGGGATGTAATCAGGAAACTTTACGTTCGTAATAATATTGCCGCACATTAATTAATTTATATAACAACATTTTAATAATTTTTCGCATGTAAACAGAAACAATATCTGTTTACATTAAGTATATTAATACTGAATAGGCAAGGTCGGTCGACCGTGAATCGCGAATGCAGGTCGGCGTATTACATATGTAATACGCCAAATATCACGTATTGGGTCATCGGCGAACCAGCGTGAATCGTGAGCCCTAGTGTCTTCGTGTGTTCGGGATAGTGCGAATAGTGCCATAGTAAACGGACATTGTGTTGGTCCTTGAAGCATCTACGTCAACCGAGATGACAAGTTGGGTTTCTTGGTAAATAGCTAGCTTGTAGTTTTGTTTTGTTTTGTATCGGTGTATGTCACGGAATCTGTCAGATCCAAATAAATTGTATATATATTCATACGTCCTGTTTTTTTATCCAATACAATAAGCCAAGCGAGTGAGACCTTTGAGTAACCTTTGAGGTACGACCCCTACGCGAGGAACGCGTGACATGGTGGAGGCGCCGTTGTTCTACGACCCGTCGAGAAATTCTTCATAATTTCTCGTATACACTTGTAGTATCCTCTTGCAGGGAAGTTGCAGGCACTGGAAGCAGCGAGGCAAGACAGGAATATCTGTTCAGTCCGGGACGTACATTGGCTTTTAATTGTTTTTTTGAATTGGTATATTTGGATTCTGGATTTGACGTGACAGTGACGGTATTTTCGATAAATATTTGTATGGTATAATTTTTATTTGTTTTCTCTTTTTTTATTCGCATGTTGATATTTTTTATTGCTGGTTTATTGATCTGACCTGATACCGACTTGCTGGTCGGCATATGCGGTACATAGCTAGGGTGAAACTAGGAGATATAGGTGTAGGTAGGGACTATAGGGGATAGATTCATGTACGAAAGGAAGAATAAACCGATAACCAGACAAGAGAGCAAGAAATTCCAATTAGAAATAGTAAACGACTTCAATCCACCGCATAGAAGTACGGAAAATCCGTTTGGCAGGTCACAAAGAACGCCACGCCCACCGCGAACATCATTATCGCTGGCCGAAAGCGAAACAGTCAGAGACGAATAAAACGCAAGGACAGAAAGCCCAACAACCCCACGAATTCAGGGAATTGAGAGGATCGAAGAATACCCGCAACCTTTGCAACTCAGAAGCGTGAGAGTGCAGGAAAACATGGCAGACGCGACTATCATACAGGCCCGTACGGAACATACTACTCCCACGCACCCTAATTTTGTAGCGCCACCAAGATTTAACCCGGGAAGAGGGGATGTCCACTCGTTTATGAGCGGCTATGAAAGAGCAGGAGATGCGAACGGATGGGACAAAAAACTGAAAATAAAATACCTGGGCACATACTTAGAGGGAGCAGCGAACGTGTGGCTGAGAATCTACACTAGCGATCCGGGAAACTATGACAAAACGTGGCATGAATTGAAGGAGGACTTCTGTACGAATTTCGACGAGGGGGACGATAGGGCAAATCTGGAACAGAAACTATTGCAGAGACGACAACGGCCGAACGAGTCGATTAAGACGTATTTTTACGATCTTCAGGCGCTATATTACGAGTACGATCACACGATGGACCCAAACGGCTTCAAGAAGTTTTTTGAAAACGGCATCAAACCCGAGCTGTACGCGTCGTACAGATTGATAAGAAGACCGAACATGACCCTGCTAGATTTCAAGGACATAGTACTCCGGTTAGAGGATATCGCTAACTTCGGACAGAGGGGTGGAATAGAGGAGTTATCCAGAGCGATAGGAGACAACCACAGAGGGGAGATACCCTCCAGAAACAACGAAAGTAGAGCATATAGGAGATGGAGCCCGAGAAGAAACGATAGAACGGGTGATAGGTTCAACGAGAGGCAAGGTCGGGATAATTGGAAAGGATATGACGAGCGCCCGCAGGGTGCGGGTAATCGAGACGCGCCCAGACAATACTCAAATCAGAGTAACAATCGGGCGCCACGGAATGAAGAGAACCGACGTAACGAGGATCGTGGCAGAAACCAAAGGAACGACCGGGACGACAGAAGGGAGTACTACCCCTCAACGAGAACGAGAGATGGTAGACCGAGATGCCATTACTGCGACAAGCCAGGTCACTACGCCGCCGGTTGTTATCAACGACTGAGGGACTCCCCAAATGGGAGAGGACAAAGCCACTAGCCCGACGTTTTGTCTTATCTACATGTAGGGTGCAAGGATCGCAAGGAGTCCTCACAGCGTGCCTAAACGTTAACGGGAGAGTGACTGAGGGCATAATCGATACGGGTTCCGATTACACGGTGGTCAACAGGAAATTGGCAAGAATCATACAGAAAGACGCGCCGTTATACCTCATGACCGTCGGAAATAGAAGGGTGGATACACTGGGAACAACGGCCTTAACGATCCAGCTAGGATCCAAAGTAGCAACGTGCAAAGAAATTGTCGTGGACCAACTCCCCGTAAGTGTGATCATTGGTATGGACTTTCTTACCGAAAAGAAAGCTCTCATTGACGTTTTGGAAAGGACGATAACGCTAAATATGGGGGAACAACAGATAACGATTGATTTAAAAGACATGGACACGGAAAAGAGAAGCGAAGATGCGGTGGAAAGGGAAAAGGATGGTTGGTTCAAGCAATTGTACCTGCAAGAATGTGCACTGAAGATAATCGGAGAATTGAAGAGGAATAAAGAAAGGGCGGAGATAGAACGTCTCGAAATTCAAAAAGAAGGGACAATGGAGTCCGATGACACAGTCACAGTGGAAAACGCGTTTTACGAAGAGAATCAACGAGAGGCACAGTCCCCTGCGACCAGTACAGAAGAAAAGAACGTTGAAAAAATACTGCAGTGGTCGGAACTGCCTCAGGAAAATACCATACCCGTCGAAAAACATACCCAGATGAAGGTGTGCCTTCCTACAGACACAGTTATAGGGGCACGAGCGCAGGCCACTCTCGAGATACGAATAAGCGACGAAGGCAAATCGAATGGCACTTTGATTCCCAACGAGGACCTGTTTTAAGGAAAAGACTGAGGATACTGGAGACGGAGAAATCAGGATGCCTAATCAAATTATCGGTGGAGAATGCTACGAACGAAAAGGCCAAGTTATATACAGGGACAACCGTCGCATTCTTTACGGAGACACACGAAAAAACCACGAAGGGCGATCACATTAGAACGTTTTATACCGCAACGGCGAGCGACAGGGTAACGGCTGGGGACTTCGACTTGGAACACCTCGAGAGTGATGAGTTCAGGAAGGAATTAGGTAAATTGCTGTCAAATTACTCCGACGTTTTCTCGAAATCAACCCGGACGATGGGACTCACTAATTTAACGGAACATTCGATAGAAGTAGAAGAAGGGACAAAACCAATTCGGGGAAAACCATACAGAGTGTCGCAGAAGGAACGGCACATTATTGATGAGCAAATATCAGAAATGCTAGAAAACGGAATAATAAGGCCTTGTCATTCACCATGGTCAAGTCCAGTAGTATTGGTAAAAAAAGAAAGACGGAACAACCCGATTTTGTGTCGATTATAGAAAACTAAACGCAGTCACAAAGAAGTCGAGGAACCCAATTCCCAACATAGACGATATACTTACATATCTAGGGGGCGCAAAATATTTTACAACACTGGACATGTTCAGCGGGTACTGGCAAGTCAGGATAGCCGAGGATTCCAAACAGTATACGGCATTCGCAGCTCAGGGACATGGGTCATATGAGTTCAACGTCCTTAGCTTCGGATTATATAATGCTCCGGCGACGTTCCAGGAGTTAGCCGATAAGGTGTTCCAGGGAATGAAATGGAAAGCGAAAATTGAAATAAGAAAAGCGAAAAACTTGTACAGCGATAAACGGTATGAACGGTATACAACGTTATCTTTGGATATACTTCAACCTTGCAGCATAAAATTTTATAAATGGTATGCGTTATCTTTTGTGGGCTTATGAGTTCAGACGGTTTTATCCACGAGGAAAAGATCTGTACGGACTTTCGGGTCACAATCAAAGTATCAGGGAAAATCTTCACCACGAGCTGAAATCTCCAGACAAGAATCCTCCAAGGTGAAGGTGTGAGAAATACCGCAAGTCGAATTCTCCGTGCAAGTGGTATTTTCACACGGTTCTAGTAGTTTTCACGTTTGAATCCACAAGTAGAAATCTCCGTGCAAGGGATTCGAAACTAGACAAACTCCCGGAACTTAATGTCGTATACAGTGCATTTCTTTAATGTCGCCCCCCCTTTTATTTTTTGAACGGATCAACTTAGAAAATTGAAATTTGGGATAATGAAACTAATGCATGATTACTATATTTTGGAGTAAAATTGACAGATGAAAATTTCAAGATGGCGACTGGGCGCCATCTTGGGAAATAAATTTAAATGGAAAGGGGGGTCTTGTGATACATCATTTTGAAGCTCCTGGCAAATACTCTACAACCCTGAAATATAAAGTCAATATCTGCACCCATTTCAAAATGGCGGAACATTTAATAATTACCTGAATATAAACAAAATAATATCAATTTTTCTAGAAATATTTGTTTTTCTATGGCAAATAGCAATCCCAGCAAACCGATAAGGTTTGACAGGTTATTTTTGGTTAAAAAAATTCCAAAAAATTTAAGTACGACAACGAACATGTTTAGTCAAAATATGCTCATTTAGTTTTTGGTTTTCCTAGTGTTCAAAATATTCTCTTGAGTTTTCGATTTTCCTAGTGTTCAAAGTATTTTCATTTAGTTTTCGGTTGTTTAGTTCTCATTGCAGTTAGGTAGCACGTGAACTAACTCTAAAATGGCCAATTCTCGTCCATTGTAAGATGGAGCACCACCCCATTACTCTAGACAAATAATGAACTATTTGGAGGCTATTTTCCCTGGTCGTTGGATTGGTCGTCGAGGTCCTACGGAATGGCCAGCCTGATGCTCGCCAGATTTGACACCTTTAGACTTTTTTTTATGGGGCTATTTGAAGCAAAATGTGTACGAAACTAAACCTGCTTCAATATTGGATATACGAGAAATAATTACAGATATTTGTAAAAATATCGACGTTACTATGTTCGAAAATGTTCAGTTAGGCTGTTCTTACATTAAGAAGTTCAAGGCAACCATTTCGAGCTTTTTTTGAACTGAACTCAGCTTATTTCCTCAAATTATGACGTTAAACGTCGATATGTTCAGGTAATTAATAAATGTTCCGCCATTTTGAAATGGGTGCAGATATTGACTTTATATTCCAGGGTTGTAGAGTATTTGTCAGGAGCTTCAAAATGATGTATCACAAGACCCCCCTTTCCATTTAAATTTATTTCCCAAGATGGCACCCAGTCGCCATCTTGAAATTTTCATCTGTCAATTTTATTCCAAAATATAGTAATCATGCATTAGTTTCATTATCCCAAATTTCAATTTTCTAAGTTGATCCGTTCAAAAAATAAAAGGGGGGGGGGACATTAAAGAAATGCACTGTATAATCGGATGAAGACTAGTTATTTTCCAACGAAAAGCTAGTCACAGATCTTCCCGCAAAACGGGATTTTACTCACAAGTCGAAACCTCCGTGCAAGCGAGTAAAAGCGCGTCTAAAGCGCGAAACGAATCAAACGAACCACCGGAAATGAGTCCGGGTCATATGAGTTCAACGTCCTAAGCTTCGGATTATGTAATGCTCTAATGGAATGAAATGGAAAGATGTAGTAATATATCTAGACGACATCATCGTTTTTCGAGAACTAGGGAAGAACATTTGGAAAGACTAGAGAGGGTATTTCGTCGTTTACGGGAAGCGGGCCTCACGTTGAAACCAAGTAAATGTGTCTTTGCAAAGGAGAATGTCAAAATATTAGGATTCCACGTAAATAGTACCGGAATATTGCCTGACGAAGAAAAACTAATGGCGGTGAGACAGTTCCCAACCCCTAGAACGGTAAAGGAGGTACAGAGCTTCATTGGCTTATGTAACTTTTATAGGTTCATATCAAATAAGTTCATATCAAATTTCGCGGGAATCGCAAGACCACTCCATGAAATTACGAAGAAGGACACGAAATTCAAGTGGGATGAACCACAAAAGTTGGCGTTTGAGACTCTGAAGGAGAATATCCGGAATGTAAGCGGAATGTAAACAAGGTAGAAGCAGGGGAAGAACCAAAGAATGTCTCCTCATGGAGGACCTGGTCAAGCTACAGGCAACTCACGCCGAAGAGTTCCGCTTGCTAGAATGAAGCTGGAGCACACAGCTCTTGAGAAACGACAAGGACTTAGGAAGGGAGAAGAGGGCGATCGAGTTCCTAGGGGAAGGGCTGGCATGGTGCTGTGGGGTGGCGACCCAACATAAGCTGGAACCCATCATAGAGGATCAGAAAGTCCTAAAAGACCAGATATGGAAATTAAATAATTTATTATCGGACTCAATATCCCAATATCACTTAAAATTCCGAAGCATTCAAAAAGTACGAGGAGAGAACCAAAAACTTATTTCTTACGGTAGAACACATGAAGAAGTTAGAAGGATTCTTCACAGATTACAGAACAAGTCTAAGTAAATCGGAAGATGAACGGCAGCAGACAATAATAGAAATATTACAGATTCAATTTGTATCAATAAAAAATGCGATACACACGACAAGAACGGTAAAGAGACAGACAATACTTTCATCGTGCAGACAACACTTGATCCCCATATCCCTCCTGGACCCGGAGATTTAAAAAAACGACCTCAAAACCCTCCAATACGAACTTGCGAAGGAAAACCAGAGACTGGCAATAGACGAAACGGATTTGGCAAAATACTACCAACTCCCGATATGTGATTGTGAAATAACAGGAGAGGACATAGTTGTGAATATCAGGGTGCCGATAACCAGAATTACAAACACGTGGGAGCTATACGAACTCACCACAACCCCATTTGCCTGGCAAAGAGAAACGTGTAAGATTCGACACGAGCCGGCATTCATCGCGATGGCCACGGACAGGGCAACAGGAAAGCAGCAGATAAACCAGATATCGGGGTCCGGGATGCAACATTGCAAATCTTACCACGACAAGCTGTGTTACATACCCAGATTTTCGGCTGACACGTTCCAGGGCCCAGGGTGCACAAAGAAATTACTACAGGGGGCAACAGTGGAAGAAGTCAGCTACCACTGCCCCATCAACTGCCACAAGACGACGTCCACGATGATCTCAGAAATAGAGGAAGAAGAATACGTAATTACACACCCAAAGAGAGAAACGCAGTTGCAATGCCCGGGATATACAAAGAGTATACCGGAAGAAATGTATTCAGCGCCGGGGGCTCTAAAGGTGAAGGTCCCTTGAAACTGTCGATTGATAATGAACAATGAGGAGATAATACCTAAAAGATTCCCATGTGGGAATAATGAAACTAGAACGTGGGAAATACAGCACATCATACCGGCGTGCTGGTCAAACCTGAGGTCATTCATTTTGAACCCAAGGGAGAGGAGCGCAATCCCCTCATTCCTTAACCTATCGGAATGTATCAACCCAAACTGGACCCTAAACATCCCACATATGAACCTGACATCGATCAAGGATACCACAGACGAGGTTAGGAGAAATTTGGCGAATCTATCCACGTCGCCTAGAGGCTACGCATATGGCCTGCACAGTGACGGGATATTCATGGCCTGGAACGCTATCCTGTCTTGTTGCGTAGGATACCTGCTTTTCCGAAGGCAGGGAATGGGTATTTGGACAGCCGTACCAGGAGCTGCACAGGCTCTGAAAGAAGCAACCCCTCCCGAGAAACACGCGGAAATAGGCATCCTCAGTATGTTGTTTCTGGCATTTACGGAGTACTTGCTCTACAAATGTATCCGAGCGAGGATGCAAAAGCGGAGAGAACGCAAGGCACAAGCACCAAATGCTCAAGAGGACCCGATGGTATTGCCGACAGAGGAAAAACAGATTATGGAGCAACGCAGTTCCAAAGTCATCCTGGAAATTGACATCCAGAAGACGGCAAACCTGGAGCCGAGATGCAGTATGAAGTGCGTGCTGCGCAGCCTCGAATAAAAGGCAAGTACATATTAGGTTAAATATATATGTAGGATTAGGATTTATTGGATGTAAAGAAGAATGGATAGTATGTAAGGATGTATTGTAAGGAAATATTGATGAACGATGAAAAAGAGTGGGTACAGAAAGCAAAGGTGATTTTATTGGTGGTATTAGCGTCCTGCAAGCAATTAGGAGACACGGGGAATAGGACGGATTATGCGATTTTATGGAATAATGATTTTATGAGAATGTTCCGCCATTTTGAAATGGGTGCAGATATTGACTTTATATTCCAGAGTTGTAGAGTATTTGTCAGGAGCTTCAAAATGATGTATCACAAGACCCCTCTTTCCATTTAAATTTATTTCCCAAGATGGCGCCCAGTCGCCATCTTGAAATTTTCATCTGTCAATTTTACTCCAAAATATAGTAATCATGCATTAGTTTCATTATCCCAAATTTCAATTTTCTAAGTTGATCCGTTCAAAAAATAAAAGGGGGGGGACATTAAAGAAATGCACTGTATATTCATTCATACGTCCTGTTTTTTTATCCAATACAATAAGTCAAGCGAGTGAGACCTTTGAGTAACCTTTGAGGTACGACCCCTACGCGAGGAACGCGTGACAATATCGTCTCGGTACCTCAAATGTCAAGGCTGCGTAGTATCTTGGCAAAGTCTCCTGGCAGTTCTCTTGGCTGCCTGAAAGTCGTACTGGGTGTTTTCACGGAAACCCGGGTGACACCTTGCAGCACCTATTAGAGACTCACTTCCCGGTCTGTAAAGCAGTCGGGAAAGAGGGTCTTGACATGGGATATGTGGCAACACGACGATCATGTAAAGAGGACTATCTTCTGGCAAAAGAAATAGTTACTTACGAACCTGGGCTATACGTACGTTTAGGCCCTATAAATCTCCGGGGAAGGACCAAATCTTCCCGGCTCTGCTTCAGCATGGCTGGGAGGCCATTGGTCCAATCTTAGTGCATATCTTTCGGGCCTGCTTGGCAAGCGTGAAGCCTGAAGAGTGGAGAGGCCTGAAGAGTGGAGACAAGTGAGAATTGTCTTCATACCAAAGCCAGGTCATACTACCTACACCGTGGCTAAGTCCTTCAGACCTATCAGCCTAGCATCTTTTGTGCTAAAAACACTGGAGAGGTTGGTTGATCGGTATATGAGGGAGAACGTTGGGCTCAGGTATTCTTTGCACAACAACCAGCATGCGTTCCGGTGTGGAAAGTCAACGGAAAGTGCCTTACACCAGCTGGTAACACAGGTGGGAAAGGCGCTGGAAAATGGCATGACCTTTAGACCTGCACACCTGTAGAATCAATGTGTAGAGCTGCGGTAAATCATGGAATAGAGCCAATGTTAATTCAATGGCTGGGGCCATGTTACACAATCGCACAGTAGAGGCCACATGCACGGAAAAAAATAAATTGATAATTAATACAAATCTGGGTTTGTTACAGCGTTTCACTACAAACTACTAAAAAAAATTGTTTCCGTTACTGAACTACCGTAACTATGACAAACCCTGGTTAGAACTGTAACAAAGTGTATTTAGCAACTCAAAATTAAGATAAATTACTATTGGTAACAAACCGATTTGTATCGAACTCAAACTTCCTTTCTTAATGGCCATTAAACAAACTAATTTTGTAATGATTACTAAACCATTTCGTTAGACATTTAAAATCTAACAGATTTCTTTTCTCGCGGATTTTTTCGCCAATTACAAGGAACCTTACGATCAGGCGATCGACCGAATCGACTTGCATACCACGAAATAAAACAAAGGGACTATTAGTTTAGTCTACTTCTCGGCTGTTAGACTAGGCATGAAGGACGCTAGTAAAAACATGGCCTGTGAATGTGTGAATACTAAATTTGTGGTGCGTTATGGATGTATTATTGAAATCTTGGGAGTTGGAGGAAGTGTCTAATATATGTAAAGGTAATTATCAAACTCCTTATTCTATTACATACGTACGTAATGTTTATTTCAAGATTATCATATCATGTTATCATGTTTCACATATAGCCGGTGAAAAAGTTATTTGTGTACTGTTCAGACTGTTATTTTAATATGGTGTCGGCAAAAAAAGAGTTTATTAATAAACAAATCCTTTATTGTTCGCGTATACCTATTTGTAATTAATAAAATTAGTAAAACGCGAGTAGTTTGTAACGAATTATTTTTAGAGCATCATATTGACTTTAAGAGCATACACCTTTTAAAATACGAATCGTTGTCGATGATACCTCTGGGACTTAGATTGCGATTTTGGGAGAAAATACAAGCCTATGTCTGCCCCATAACATTCCAAGATGTAAGTATACTAATAATAATTATTTTAATTATTATTTACCTATTTATTAATCATAAATAACTAAATTATTTAAGAGGATATATTTTGCATATTTATTTTCAGGATGAAAGGCCTGGAACATCATCCAGTACTAGTACTGATAGTACAATTATTAGTGCTTCAAGCAGCAACCTTACGAACACTGAAGATATTAATGATACATTAACGGAACTAACGGATACTTTTGTAATAAAAACTATAGATGAAATTTGTACTCAAACTCCAATAGAGAATACTTCATCTCCATTAGACAACATTAAAGCTTTACTGAATGATTCTGTAAAGGGAAAATACATTTTAGCCTACTACAATAAAGTCGTTCATTTCAATAGAGAAGTAAGACAAAAATTAGTGGAACTTGTTATCGACAACCTTTTGAAAGATGATCTAACCAAAAGGTATGTACTGAAAATAAATAAAATTTAATGTATTGCTTTATTTTGCTAACATATAGATTTTATTTTAGAATTCCATCCTCAGTATTTGAAGCAGTTGCTTCTAATATTGTAAAAATCTTTCCTAAAGAATGCAAGGTATGTACTCAAAATAATTGTATGTACAACTACTAATTGTAATAAAAAAATTGTATTCTAGGACATACAGTACATTTCTTTAATGTCCCCCCCCCCTTTTATTTTTTGAACGGGTCAACTTAGAAAATTGAAATTTGGGATAATGAAACTAATGCATGATTACTATATTTTGGAGTAAAATTGACAGATGAAAATTTCAAGATGGCGACTGGGCGCCATCTTGGAAAATAAATTTAAATAGAAAGGGGTGTCTTGTGATACATCATTTTGAAGCTCCTGACAAATACTCTACAACCCTGAAATATAAAGTCAATATCTGCACCTGCTACAAAATGGCGGAACATTTAATAATTACCTGAATACAAACAAAATAATATCAATTTTTCTAGAAATATTTGTTTTTCTATGGCAAATAGCAATCCCAGCAAACCGATAAGGTTTGACAGGTTATTTTTGGTTAAAAAAATTCCAAAAAATTTAAGTACGACAACGAACATTAATTGTTTAGTCAAAATATGCTCATTTAGTTTTTGGTTTTCCTAGTTTTCAAAATATTCTCTTTAGTTTTCGATTTTCCTAGTGTTCAAAGTATTTTCATTTAGTTTTCGGTTGTTTAGTTCTCATTGCAGTTAGGTAGCACGTGAACTAACTCTAAAATGGCCAATTCTCGTCCATTGGAAGATGGAGCACCACCACATTACTCCAGACAAGTAATGAACTATTTGGATGCTATTTTCCCTGGTCGTTGGATCGTTGGATTGGTCGTCGAGGTCCTACGGAATGGAATTGACCAGAATTTGACCAGATTTGACACCTTTAGACTTTTTTTTATGGGGCTATTTGAAGCAAAATGTGTACGAAACTAAACCTGCTTCAATATTGGATATACGAGAAATAATTACAGATATTTGTAAAAATATCGACGTTACTATGTTCGAAAATGTTCGGATAGGCTGTTCTTGTATCAAGAAGTTCAAGGCAACCATTTCGAGCTTTTTTTGAACAGAACTCAGCTTATGAAAAGAAAGGGGGGGGGGGGACATTAAAGAAATGCACTGTATATTACACTGTTGTAACGGTTAATAAAAAGAACTCTGGGCGAGGAAAACTATGTCAAAGGTATTACAATCTTAGGCGACGATTTACCGAAGTAGGATTAATAAATACTCCTTCAACATCAAAAGAAGGTAAGAAGATAATTATCGATTATATCTTCAATTTAAATATCGCCTTCTTTCAGGTAACGTTGGTCATGTGAATGATTTATTAACATCAGAATATTCCGAAGAACTAAAGTGGCTCGAGAACTGCTTTACACCATGGACCACAGTCTTACATTATTGGAATAAAACTTACCATTTAAGGAACAATGAAATGAATAATATTGAAATACATGAATATTTCAAAAAATATCCAT
The DNA here is from genome assembly GCA_918026865.1 of Phyllotreta striolata. Taxonomy (NCBI): domain Eukaryota; kingdom Metazoa; phylum Arthropoda; class Insecta; order Coleoptera; family Chrysomelidae; genus Phyllotreta; species Phyllotreta striolata. The sequence goes on from OU900100.1 coordinate 2,644,577, forward strand.
GTCTGTGCTCTGAAAAAGGATTTGAATTGGTAAGAAATTACATTTACATCACATTTACATAAATTTAAAATATTTCAGATATTTCAGAAAGTTTACTAATTGTAAAATAATAAGGGATTTGTTACTTTTTGACCTACACCAATATCTACTAATAATAACATCTACTATTTTTATCTAGAAAAATAAGCAATATGAATTAAATATTTTAAGATTATTATTTTATTTACATTTCAGCTGCAACAGGATTTTGAAAAGCGCCACCCAGGAAAAGATTTGTCACTTTTTGCCAGTTTTGATAAAATGGTTGAAAAATTTCCAAAATTTGTTCTGGAGAAAAAAACCCGATTAAACAAAACGAAAATTGATGAATTTTTATTGGACGAGGGAGGTAATATATAGAAACTAATTAAAATGTCCTAACCATTTATCTAATTATAACATATTCTCTTTCAGAAATTAAGAATATTGGTTTTTTTTTGTTACTACCTTACTTGCTGCCAACACTAACCGTTAAAAAAAATCGAGGAGCTCAGTGGCGTCCATCAAGACTAGAGGTACAGGACTCTTTTGTCATCCACGTTTCTGCGAGTATTTATCGTTATTTTATTCTAGGCTTTGTTATTTTGGTTAGTATATTTCGACATTAAACTCACTTAAATTACCCCCCTATTTCAGAATTTAACGGAAATTTATCACAGAATAGAAGCCCGAAAAGAAAATTTAGGTACCTACCTAAATTTTCTTCCCCCACCTGGGGTTTAACGTTACAACCATTTATAATTTATTATAGTTGGAAATTCTTTAAACGAAATAAATGAATATTACGTTCAATTTGATGAAGCGGTATTCTGAAAGCTGTTGATATACTTTTTAAATCTTTTTTTTCTTTAAACGCTCAGTTTCCGCCAGAATCTGAACAAGTTTGGTATTTAATTGATAGCCTATTTTATCAACTAATATCGGAAAATAAGTTTACGTCGGTAATTGCATTGGTTACGGATATTCGTAATTCAAGAATGAATTAAGTGAATTAAGACCTCTCAGGGATGAAACAAAGGCTGCGACTATTACAGTTCCAGAGGAGGTGGCGAATAAAATAATGGAGAAGGGATGTATAAATATAGGAATTGCAAGATGTAGGGTTGAGAAGAGGCACACGGTAAAGAGTTGCAAAATATGCTGGTCATATGATCACTCGATGGAAAAATGCAACGGACCGGATCGTAGGCAAAACTGCTACAAATGTGGACAAATAGGACATGAGGCTAAGAAATGTGAAAAAGAAGAGTGTCCACTCTGCGAAGAGAAAGATCATCGAATAGGATCATATAAGTGCCCTGCTTTTAGAGAGGCACTTAAAGCGGAGAGGGTAATAGAAAGAAGAAGGAGAAGATCGTCGAGAATGAGCGAGAGAGAGAGTATAACTGTTCAAGAGAGAAAGGAAAACACCGATATATATATATATATATATATATATATATATATATATATATATATACAACGTTTCTGAAAGAGAAGAAGAGATGTACATGGAAGGTGAGAAGGAGAAGGAAGACGAACTCAATAAACCAACTGTGATATAAAGCCGCGATACAATTTCTAGTCAGCTGCGTATACAAATTTTTACAAGTTTTACAAGTTTTATACAAGTTTTTACAAGTTTTTACAAGTCAGCAAGTTTACAAGTTTTTTTTACATATTAAATATTTCCTACCACAATTTTGATTCTTTCATATGCGTCTTCTGTCCACCTTTCCTTTGCTATTTCTCTGTACTCTTCCCAGTTATTTACTTTTCCGATTGCCTCTGAAATCTCCTGACCTTCCAGCGTTTGCGTAGCTATTTCTCTGACACTTTTCCCGTTAGTTTGTGTATCTATATCAATTAGTATTTTTTCCGGATTTTCATATTTTCTTTCGTCGAGCCACTTCATCGTTAGATCTCTAGTAAAATTGCTTGCATTTCGTTTTAGTTTCCCCGCAATATCCCTTATTTTCCTTAACGTGTTTGGGTTTTCCGTTATTGTTTTCTCCAATTCCTCGAGCAGTTTCCTATTTTGCTGTATTGTTTGTATGAGTAACGATACTTCGATGCTTTCCCTTTTTTTATATGGTGTACTATTTTCCTCTTCGGCAAGTATTGATGTATCTTGCAGCTTCCTTTTTCCGTAGCTCTCCGGCAGTGAGTTCCTTCTCGTCTTCCATTGCCAACCTTGTTCACTCTTTTTCTGAGGTGTACTAATCGGAGTTTTGCCCCCCTCCCCCCAGAATCCGTGGGGCAGTCCATGCTAGTAGCGATGGAGAGGGATTCTGGACCTTCGGTCCTACCCTCCTGTGGTACCATTTTCCAAATCCGACATTTCATGTACTAATTCGATGGTTTTTTTTTTAGGGTTTTCCTTCCCTTAGCCCATGTGCTCCAGATTAGGCGCCAGAGATTCGCCTGTCACCCTTCTCCGTTGGCTCCGAGACGTACTCCCACAGCACGCCCCGGATTACCAGGGACCAACACGAGGAGGTGGAGATAGGATTTGCCGGTTCGTCCACACAGGACTGCGGGCTCAGCGTTTTATTGCACGGTAAGTATGGGCACCCTACCGCACCTACTGAGACTGGGTCAGCCCAGACCCAAAACCCGGCCATTTGGTCCCTTGGCACTGGACCCCTAGTTTGATCATCCGTCATGGGTGGTGGTGTCCGCCCCGCCGCTTGATAATCACCTAACGTCGGTGGTGTTGTGTTCATAGCGTACAGGGCTTCTTTCACTGTCTGAACATAGCGCTCTGCCTGGCCATTAGTTGATGGATGGTATGGCGCTATGAATTTGTGGTATTTCACTCCACTTTTTTGTAGGAAGTCCTTGAACTCCTCGGCAATTAACTGCCTACCGTTGTCGGAGACGACCGTGACTGGGGAGCCATACGCTGCGAATAGGTTGTCTAGTAGTCCAATTGTTGCGGCTGCTGTCGTGAAAGTCGTAAGTTTGACCTCAAGCCACTTACTGTAGGCGTCTACGACAATAAGGAGCATGGTGTCGCCCACTGGGTCAGCATAATCTATATGGATGCGTTCCCACGGTGCTTTAGGGTATTCCCAGTGGTGGTCCCTATATTTAGGGGGCGCATGCGCGTGGGTTGCACATGTACTGCAGGTTTTGGCAATCTTTTCGATGTCGGCATCGATGCCTGGCCAGAAGACGAAGGAACGTGCCATTCCCTTCATCTTGACGATTCCCAAGTGCGCTGTGTGTAGATCGTTGAGGACAATATCTCGTAGAACGGGTGGAACTACTACCCGGTGTTCGAACATCAGACAATTGGCGGCGAGTGTATACTTGCACTCTGGTGCCTTGATGTTGTGCCGGGCAAGGTCTTGGCCCTCGGCCAAGAGTTGAACAATCTCGCCAAGATGCTGGTCTTTCCTTGTTTCTCGTGCAATGCTCTTAGCTGTGACGACCAGCTGCTGGGTTTGGTTGACTGTAAATAGTTCAAAATCGTCAAAATCGTCAAAATCATCCACCTCTTCCCTCTGCAGCGAATTCTGAGCCGATGTGATAAAACCGCGCCCAATCCGGTTTTGCTGGCATCCGTTGCAAGCAAAAGTCCACATTGTGTCCTGGTATGCTCTGTTACCCTCTGGCGTCCAAACGATTGGATCGTTTCGCAGCATATCTCTGAGTGGTCGATCCCTGGTGGACAGATTATGAATAAAGGTACTGGGTAAGTAGGTTGCCTTACCCAGGAACAGCTGGAGCTCCTCATGCGTTGCAGGTTTCGGAGCGTCGCGCACCGCTCTAATGTGTGCGTCGGACTTGTGGACTCCTGATGCGTCGATTTTGTGACCCAGAGCTTCTAGGACAGGTTCTGCAAAGCTGCATTTAGCTCTGTTGAGCTTCAGGCCGTGTTGGTGGAAGCGCTCCAACGTTGCATTGAGCGCCCCCATTAAGTTGTCGAAGCTCTCTGCATAAAAAATCGTATCGTCGAAGAAGCTCATGACATTTGGGAGGTCCTTCAGGACTATATCCATTCGCCGCTGTCAAATAGCAGGAATGTTGGCCGCACCATACATTGGCCAAGTCGGTCGTATGAGGCCGTGAGTAGGGGTGTTTAGGGTTAGTGCATGACTGAATTCTTCGTCAACCTCGAGATGTGTATAGGCATCTGTGACATCCAGATGACAAAAAAAAAAGTGGCTCCGCGCATCCTATTGAACAGATGGTCTATCTTTGGAATTGGATGTTCATCGATGATGATCCGCGGGTTCAGGGTCGGCTTATAGTTGCCCGTGTTCCTCAGCTTGCCGTTCTTTTTTGCAACTACGTGCGTAGTGGACGCCCACTCCGAGTAGTCCACCCTTTTGTAAAAACCGGAAGCGATCTTTGAATCGATTTCTTTGGCGTAGGCTGCTCGCAGGGCAACCGGAACATCGCGAGCTCTTGAAAAGACGGGCGTGGCACCATCTTTGAGGTGCATCTTCGTTGGTGGCCCTAACAATTTCCCGGCGGTATCGCTGAATACATTCTCGAAACGGTTGAGAATTGCGTCTAGCTGCACCTGCTGAGCCGGAGACAAAGGCTGCGTGACAGTTAGCATGTGGGTTAACTGCGACTCGCCAAAAAGTTGTTCGAAGTCGATCTCACGCGCGAACACGCCGATCCATTCCCGACCAAGGAGTGTTTCGAAGTCTCCCTCTACAACGTATAGGTCAAGGTTTCTGGATATGGTTCCCATGGTTGCCGTGACGGTTGTCTTGCCGATACAATTAATGCGGTGGCCCGTGTAGCTTGCAAATTTGCGGGAAGTCATCTGTAAAACAAGATCTGGTTTAATTGTACGTAGCCTCTTTTGACTTATCAACGAACAGGGCGCGCCGGTATCTAGTTCCATTTTGACGGAGGTGCCCTCTATGTTGACGTTGATTAACTGTTTTCCTGTAGACTGGATAGCTCCGATGACTCTGCTAAACTCATGCACGGCGTCGACATTGTCGGTGGGCTCCTCGTCTTCGGTGACCCAAAGCGTCTTCCGTTGATTGTTCCGGGATCTGCAGACTTTAGCAATGTGGCCTTTCTTGCCGCACATTCTGCATTCCGCATCGAGGAATCTGCACCGGTTGCGGGGGTGAGAACCACCGCACCCAGCGCAAGTTGATTGGTAACTCGCTGACCCATGACTGGTTGGCTGGAAGTCTTCTTTAGCTTGAGGCTGATTGGGCCGTTGCCCCTGGTTGACTCTTCTCCGCGCAGATGGTTTCTCGTAGCCTATCTGGTTCGCTGTTTCCGAATCTTAAGTTGAATTCGCATTTTTCACTTCATCCGCGGTGTTCCGGATAGCTTCGAGTGCGCATGCTATCTCATAGGCAATCGTGAAACTCTCCGGTTTCTTGGAAATAATTTCGTCACACATCCCTCGTGATTCCAAGCCCTTTAGCAACTGTTCGATGAGCATACGGTCTAGAAATGCACCATACTCACAATGTGTTGCACCCTGCCTCAGTCGAAGAGCAAAACTGGCAATTGATTCTCCTGCTCTCTGTATAATGCTGCGAAATTTTATACTTTCGGCATATTTGTTACGGTTAACATCTAGATGTTCACTAGTGTTGATTTAATTTCATTAAAGGAGAGGGTTTCAGGATCTGCCGGACTTACTAATATTTTTAGAGTGTCGTTGAGTTCTGCACCCATGTAGACCCGTGCGTACTGTGCGTGTTCATTCTCGGGTATCTTACTCAGTTTAAGGGCCCATGTGAATCGGGTGAAATAGTCCCCTATGGTTGTTCCATCGGCTGCACGATATTGCGGCATTGAGAATTGCGGTGGTCTCGGCGTCGATGTCGATACCGACTCGTTTTCGGCTGCCCCTTGCGTCCCCGATTGTTGAAGAGCGCTAGCAATTATTCCTGACAGAGCCTGAAAAAGTTCCGTTGATACTCCCTCTGCAATAATTATGAGAGTTTCTTCGCTGGTTCCCGTTTGTTCGCAGAAACGTGGTCGCGTTGAGGTTAAGTTAGGTTAGGTTACCTTTTTCGTGAGTTCTTTGCGGTGTAATCGACGTTGGCTTCACTTCTGACACCACTGTTGTGTTTCTTATAAAACGATGCTTGTTAATTTACTCTTTATTCACTTTACTCAACATATAACACAGTAATTTAGTAAGTTCTCATAAATAGATTATAAAACGAAAAACGGTCTTGACATTTCTCTCAATTCCCCGGATGACAAGTGAAGTATGTGGCCTCTTACGATGGTACATATACGACAGAGAGAAAATGAAATTATGTAAGTCTGAAGTAAATTTTTTTGGGCATATTCTAACAAGAAACGGACTTCAAGCAGATCAAAAGAAGTTAGAAGCTATCAGAAATTTCCCAAAACCTACAGACAAGAAACAGCTGTCGAGATTTTTGGGAATGATTACCTATCTGAGCAAGTTTATTCCAAACTTAAGTACAAAAGTGAGAAAGTTGAGAAATCTGATTTCGGAAACAGCAGTCTGGAAATGGGATGAGCAGGAGAACGAAGAGTTCTGCAATATAAAGTAAGCAGTTACATCCTCGAAAACTCTGAAGTATTACGAAAAAGGGAAACCTATTACACCCCAAGTAGCAGAGTGTCGTCCATTAGACGTTTTAATTTGGTAACTTTTAGGTGATAGACGTCAATATGACGTATTGTCGTATCTTGGTAAAATTTTTCTCGTCATATATACGTCCATTTTTCGTATTATAGTTTAGTCATTAACTATTACGTTAAATTAACGACGTTAATTCGTGACATAATATGACTAATGAAAATATTTCAAAAATAATAAACGTAAATGTATAAGTTTCCTAATTATTCATTCTGTAAGTAATGACTTTCAGTTTGTAGATGTAAACTAATATTTCTCTTTTTTAGATATGTACAAATATAATACAGTGATTTTCTTTTGCTTTTGCCTTTTTGTCAGATCTCTTTTACAATTTGTCAAATGAATTTTTCCTAATTTCTAAATCTGTCAGTTCAGCAGTGAAAAATTCAAATGACATCAAACAATGAAATACATTTGATACAAAGAGAAAAGCAAAAGAAAGCCACTATAAAATAAATTTTTGTTTAAGTCATATTTTCGAATTTCGCGATACATAGTGACCGTTGGATGCATTGGTTCATTAGCGATTCGCGAGTTTGCGAGTTTGCGAGTTCACGTTCAATCTCCGCATCTCCGCGTCTCCGCGCCATTCTGTAGATTCGATCGAGAAGATGTCTTTTAAAGTCGCCGTATTTAGTGAGGACAATAGCATATCGATTGTTAACGACAAGTGGATGTGTAATCGAAATACATCCGTACTATGGCCGCCTTTTTATAAGGATCTTACAAGATTTAACAGAGCCATTAAGAATGGCGAAACTGGGGAATGGCCTTCGTTTAAAATTTCAAAAATTCTGTATGAAACTGGTTAGTAATAATTTATTTATCGAAATATCTTTTAAGCATTTCAATGTTTTAAAATTAATGTAGGTAAAGGAAAAATATACATAATGTTGATTAAGATAGATACACTGATTAACAGAAACTTTTTTTACTAATATTCATTACGAATTTTTAAACCCTAGGTTTTATTTTATTTCATTGCAGATAATTACGAAAAGGCAATCCATAAAATGAAAATTGCTGAATACACGTCGAGTTTAGAATCTGACTTGGAAGATACTGAGAAACGTAGGAGAAAGAAAAAAAAGAGAACGTTCAGCAGCAGCAGCAGCAGCGATGAGCAGCATAGCAGTAGGTTTAATAGACCCCCAAGAATGAGTTTAGGTAATACCAAGGTATTTGTTTTTTGTTTCGTACTATTTTTGTTTTGTTTTTGAAGGGATGGGCGAACTAAGAGCCTCAAGGAAGGAGATCAATGAGCAACAAACAACGAACAATAATGAACAGCTTGAAGAAAGGGTTCAGAAATAAGGTAGATCCCCAAGAATAAGTACAGGTAATACCAAGGTACTTGCAAAATTCCAGGGATTACCTTAAACAACATTTTAGAAATGGAGAGTTTCTTAGAAGATCCCGAAAATATGAATATTTTTGTAAGTAATTCTATCTACATTTTTTAGATTGCACATATTAGTTATTAGTTGTAATTATTGTAGTGTGGCAATTCAGCTATTTTGGGACGAGGAACGAAAAAAAAGCATTTTTAAAATTATACCTGCATAAAGCTGTAATAAGTAGGTACCTATTAACGTATTAACGTATTAACGTATTAACCTATTAACGTATTAAGTATTATATTTTGCTTTGTATACACTTTTAACAATTTTCTTTTTTGTAGTTATCAATATACAGTGCATTTCTTTAATGTCCCCCCCCCTTTTATTTTTTGAACGGATCAACTTAGAAAATTGAAATTTGGGATAATGAAACTAATGCATGATTACTATATTTTGGAGTAAAATTGACAGTTGAAAATTTCAAGATGGCGACTGGGCGCCATCTTGGGAAATAAATTTAAATGGAAAGGGGGGTCTTGTGATACATCATTTTGAAGCTCTTGGCAAATACTCTACAACCCTGAAATAATAATTCGATTTTCCTAGTGTTCAAAGTATTTTCATTTAGTTTTTGGTTGTTTAGTTCTCATTGTAGTTAGGTACCGATATGGATATGGATTCGATATGGATATTGTACTCCATCAAGATGGAGCACCACCACATTACTCCAGATATGTAAGGAACTATTTGGATGCTATTTAGACTTTTTTTTATGGGGATATTGGAAGCAAAAAGTGTACGAAACTGTAGTTTCATTATCCCAAATTTCATTTTTCTAAGGTGATCCGTTCAAAAAATAAAAGAGGAGGGGGGACATTAAAGAAATGCACTGTATAATGAATTTTCCTAGAACTTATTTTTCCTAGAAAACTACTCGTTTTAACACACGTGTTATATTAAGTTAAAATATTTAGAAATTAATGCAAATTCCTTACTCTATAAAGATTCTTTCGTAAAACATTCGTGCAGTGAACGTGACCGTTGGAAGCAATGGCGAAGCGAGCGATGAATTTTTCCTTCACGGATAAAAACCAACTGTTGGATCTAGTGAAAAAGTAAGTACATACAAATTTCTTACAAAAACTTTAGTATTTAGTTGTTTAAATTCATTACCATTAATTCATAACCAGATAACTTTCCTACGGTCCTATCTAGATAAATACCTTCCTAATTATCACATCTTTTCCCTCCTGCTTAGATATAAACATATTATCGAGGATAAGGCCACATCGGCAACGGCTCTCCAGAAAAAAAAGAATATTTGGGAGGTCATAACGGAGGAATTTAATGCCGGAAGCATTTGTGACCTCCCAAGGAACTCCAGGCAGTTGAAATTGCTCTACAAAAATCTTAAGCACAGAGCGAGAAAAGACGTCGCCGAAGTAAACGTAATAATATCAATACCTACATAGCATTAATTATGTCTACATTGTAGTGGTTCGGCAATAGGTACGAATAAGCAGTTGCCGACAGCGTACGAAAAGTACCGGGAAGAAAAGCGCGGAAGGGAGGACGGCGCGCGACGGGTACGCGAGGGAGACGGTGGTGAATCGCTGGAGTAGCAGGGTCACGATTTTTCCGTTGTTAGCGGTACTTGGGTAGAATTAATAGATTTCTCCCGCTATTTTAGTTTTTGTGTTATTCATCGTTGCAATAAAGTTTTGTGTAACTTCCTTGGTGTTTCCGTCTGTTTCTTCGCAACCCACGAAAATGCACGGAGATCCAGTGCACTGTTTACGAACACTTTTTGCTTTTTCATGTTTCAATAACCATTTTAATGTCTTCAACGCATATTACAAGTATCGGCTATAACTTCACAAAAAAACTATTACATACTTTTATTAAACACTGAATATATTTATGGAAACGAATTTTATGTTTATAATGTACATATTCTAGGTCATATTGTTAACGATGTTGAAATATATGGGGTATTAGATAATTTTTCAGCTTTTCCCTTTGAAAATTATTTAGGGCAACTAAAAAAAATGCTGAAAAGTACTTTTAAACCTCTACAGCAAGTTTTTCGTCGATTATCTGAAACTAACTTTGATATTACAATTACAGAAAAAAAACAAATATTGAATATTACATAGAGCACTATTCTGGTCCTATTCTTAAATATAATAAGTACACCCAATTCAAAAAAATTTTCTACAAAAACTTTATCTTGACAATCAATTCATATTCCAGCGCAGATTCATATTGTTTATTAAATAATAGCAAAGTGATTCAAGTTCTTAATATTTTGAAAAATTTCATGGGCGAAACTGTAATAATTGGAAAAGAGTTCATGTCATATGAGAGTTATTATAGTTACCCCTTTGATTCTAAATATTTAAATATTGTAACCGTAAAAAAACTGTCCCAGATTCAGGAATTTTCTTGTGAAATTATTGTAGCAACTCGCTAAACGCTCGGAAAGGGGGCTATGCCCCCTTTCAACCCGCCCGCGGTTTTGGACACTGACCCGATTAGTAAAAACCCAGTGCAATGCCTATTATCTCCTTGAACTGAGACATATTCTGAGACATTTTAACTAAATCAAATTAGCGTTTTTAAACTTTGCAACTCTCAAAAACAAATAACCAAACAAAAAAAATATATAAATGGAACGTAATAAATAAAACAACAATTTTACTTGGAATCTAATATGTTTAATGTCCCTCCATTTGAATTTATTATTTTAATATTAATGTGTTGAATAATATTTCTTCGGGCCGGCTCGACGCGGCCCTCCCGAACGCCTTCCCGTCCCGACGACTGACGTTGCCGCTGACGTTACCGGCCCCCTCCTCTACGTCCATTTGGTTGGGCCGGACTGAGCCTTTCCTCCTCCATTTCAACTGCTTTAAAAGAAAGAGAAATATTAATTCTAAAGATCTAACCGGAATTAACTAATTTAATGAACAACAAAAGAGTACAATAATCAAAAATTAATTCCATAAAATGACTAAATAATCTAAATATACGTACAGCTAGGCGCGGGGGATGCTGGCTGAGGCAGACTTTTATTTAACTCCTCCATATTCAGATGGTCGTTATTTCTTTCTATAAAGAGTAAGTTGTATATAGTAAATATCTAAATTTATGTATATAGATATAATATAGATTTGTGACAATTTAAAAACGTACAATTGATATCTTACAAACGAAAGATGATATTTATCTAAAAAAAAGTATCTACGGATACTCATCATTAAAAATACCTAAGGTTTTTTATTGGCTTTTAGAGCTTTTTAACATTATAACCCAAGTCTGCTTTGTTGGTTTTAAGATAAAATTGTTAGATATTATAATTTGGTGATTTTTGTTGGGGTAGGTGGGACCTAGGGGGTTGATGGGGGAGAGTTCTCTTTTAGTTCATTTTAGTTTCCCTTCATATCTTAGAAATGGTTTTAGGCATTTTTTGATATCATGTTTCGTTTGTGATAGATATAGCCTTTGTAAGTTTTTAAATTTTCACTCTGTGTCTATGTGTTTATATTTAGTTAAAACTAAAATGCTAATTCTGTTATAGTTTTTAAATATTATTTCTATAATAATTAAAATTTTACACGAGAATCGCCATCTTGAAAACAATTGTGACGTGTAAGTAGTACTTTATTGCAAAATTTCTTTAAATTATTAAATGGAATAAAACTGATTATTATATAATAAACCATAGTACATAATGATTGCAATAGTTATAGATATAGAAAGAAATATAAATACAATAAGAAAATATCTAGTCTTAATCGATTCAATTAAAGTATATTAAATGACGCGCACGGATTGACCGGAACATTTTCTTAATTTTTTTAAAATCTTTTAATGGCCTTGGGCAAATTATATATATATTCAGTGTCATTAACACCGCATAAAGTATTCGCAAACAACAAAAGTATCATTAACAAGTTAATAGTAATCAATTAAATCGAATTTATACTTAGACCAAGAAAATTCGGACTTACCCATTTTGAATTTAAAATGAAAAGGCGGAAGTAGGCGGAATTAGTCAAAACTAAAATTGTAGAGGCGCTGAAGTAACATTGATGCCATATTTATTATCTACATGAACGACGAATATTTTTTAAAAATGAATTAAAGTTACCGAATGCTATAAAATTTGTATTATTTAAGTAGTTTACATAAATATTTATATATCGAAATAACTGATTTAAGTGCAATCATCAAATAAACTTAAAATTTAGTTTGATTCAGTTTTGGCAACGTTGTAATTGGACATTTCATTTTAGAAAAGGTTTTAAAATGACAGGTTAAAATGTCAAACTTCAACTATTAGTTTCGTATTGTATGAAGTTGGCCGATTAGCCCTGGCAGCTGAGTCCAAAAACCTATGAATAAGAAGAAGTATTTTATGAAACTGTTTATTTTGTTTGTATTAAAATTTGATTTTTATTAAGAATTGAAAGTTATTCAAATTAATCTCATGGGAAAATAATAAATATACGTAAAATTTAAAAGAAAATTCCATGATCTTTCTTTATGAGCGATGAAAACGATAAACTTGGAAGTATAAATACCAGAAGACGATCGAAATTCTATTCAATTTGTTTTATAGGTTTAAGTGTTTTTGATCAAGATTTTCTGAATATATATCTGTCCAGAATAACTACGAGGACTAAATACAATTCAAACTTTTTAATGGTAACAAAACCGGTATTTGGAAATTCGAAGGTGCAGACAATGTAGAAACAAAACGAATGTTTGGTATTAGCAATCACCCTTTGAGGCAGCAATTATTATGGCTATTGTTTTTTTTTCAAATCAGAATTTTAACATTTTTTCGAAAATCTCTCGGTTTTCGATGACGATAAGCTGATTTATTAGGATTTCATGATGTATAATGGTTGTATTTCAAAACAAAAGTTGCCTTTAAGAAAATTCTTCCGATTACCTCCGTATTTCGAAGAAACATGAGTATAATCCGGAATTTGATGTAATAGGATAGGTACTACATTTTTCAATACGTTGTATTATTTATTAATTAATTAAAAGCCTTTGTTTATCAACATACTTAGATTTTGTATTGATATTTCTTACATAGCTCTTGAGATGACTTATGTACGATGATTACAAGTAAACTGTTTAAAATGTAAATAATACACATTCATATTTAAATATAAATTTAATATAATTTAATATCAACTTACAAAATGATATTGCCAATTAAAAATAACAAAATTTAAAACTGGATAATAGCGTATTATAGCATTCGATGGAATGCCTAGATGATAGAATTTCATCTAATTAATTGTACAAAGTAATTATGACGAAAAACCAAATGTACCATATTTGTAACTTAAATTGAACTTAATATATAATATATATATATATAATATATATATATATATATATATATATATATACTTATTATGACATATAACATTATTATTACATTATTATGACATTATAACATACTTACTTTAGCTAAAAAATAAAATTTATTAAAAAAACACCACTTCCATGGCCGGCCCAGGAGGCAATAATTTCAATTCTCTAAAAAAATGAAATTATAGAAAAAATAAAAATATATAAGAGAAAAGAAATTATCCGTGGTGTTTGTGGCCTCGTTATTGGATTCCCCATCAGTAAATCCGTCAATATTTTAACATAAATAAAATAAATACAGATAACTGACAGGCCTACCTTAACTTATAAAACGATCGGTATACTACTATCTGTTATTGTAATTACAGCAAGTAGGTATTTTTAATTATGTGGCATTATATAGGGTTCGTGTAGTAGTTGGCCAATGTGGCAAGCAACTTTCAGAACATAAGCCTTTTACCTCTTTTGCAAAATTGTACCACAGATCTAAGTAGATATCTACCAGAATCGTCAAAGTTTTTATGTAAATTATAATTGCTGAACAAATGTTCTCGCAATTATTATAATTGTCTAGTCTGTACTTGATTGCTTTTCGATTATAGAAAACTAATCGATAAGTTCTTTAATTACGATATTCTTTGCGTGCGCTGTATCATTTAAAATGTTTGAATTCGCAATAAACACACGCATATCGTTTGGGGATCTTACTCTACTAAGAGCAACATATAATTGACCATGAGTAAAACAAGGAGTTCGTAAGTCGATTCCAACTGTACACAAAGTCTGTCCTTGAGCTTTATGTATAGACATACCATAAGCCAGTTGCAATGGAAACTGACGTCTATTCATTTGAATTTTCAAGTTTTTGTTAATTTCAAATTTAAAAATAATTCTCGGTATGGCATAATGGACGTTATTTGGATCATTAGGTCGCCTAACCGTAACTAGTCTTTTAGTGATTGATATAATTACCAATTTTGTTCCGTTGACAAGACGATCACTGAAGTTAAGGTTTCTCGTAAGTAGACAAAGCGCTCCAACTTTTAACTGTAACATGTGATCCGGTACGCCGGATTCTGTCGCTTGGTGCATCATCTCGTCGGTTATTGTTCCGACCAGAGAATTTTTCTCTTTATCATCCAAATAATCGGCGCTATACAACGTTACGACGTCACCTTGTAACCTTTTCAATACAGCGGCATTGACTTGGCGTACATTTTGGTTTAACGTCGATAAAATTGCACGTGTTGCACAAGATTCGGAATTTTCTATAAGATCTGTTGGAAAAACAAAATCTAATAAATCATTTAAATTCGTTACGAATTTAATTTCTTTCAAAAGCGGAATGATAAACCGGTGACACTGTAGATCTACGTCGTATACAGGTACCTCGGGAATTATTCCATCGCCAACTTTTAGTAAAAATGACGAAAATTCCGGATTATCTTTTACCCTATGAGGTGTATTCAATTTAAATATTTTCATAGAGGGCCAAATGAAGGATCGTTTCATCGAAACCGCTAAAACGACGTTCGATGTAAGGGCATTCCTGACGATCGGTGCAATCTGTCTAAAATCACCTGAAAAAATGATAATTTTCCCACCAAACGGCAAATGATTTTTCATCAAATCTTTCAAAGATCTGTCAATCATTTCGATGTAATACCTACTGGACATCGGCGCTTCGTCGTAGATAATTACTTTTGAATATTTTATTAATTCGGCTCGTTGACAATGTGTCGTCAAGTGCCAATATTCTGCGTTACATTCGTTTATGTTAAGCGGCAATTTAAACATCGAATGCGCCGTTATACCACCGGGTAGATTTAATGCGGCTATACCAGATGAAGCGACACACAAAACTACGTCGCCTTTCGATCTGACATAAGCCGCAATAACTTCCAGTAACTTACTTTTGCCATATCCGCCAGGTGCATCGATAAATATCACCTTGTTATCTGTTTGTTGTACTGTCTTCCCTGGAAGATTGCTACCTAACAAACTATCAACGTAATTAAAAATAATTAATTGATCTTTCGACAACAGTGGCAACCATTGATTTACGAAAGTTTGCAAATCGCTTACGTTATAATCCGTCAATTCTCGAATCAATTCAGACGTATCGTCGCGAGCTGGTGGAAGTCCGGCTTCTTTCAAATTGGAACCGTGACGTCTCAAAGCTCTGTCTATTTGTCGCAAACCGATTCTTAACGCCTTATCTTCGTTATTAGGATATTGATCGAGTAAATCGAAACAAATAATCCTATTGAGGTCGTCCCACAATGCTCTGGCCGGTGCACCGATGTTGCACAAAAGTGCAAAAAACGATCTCAGCCGAAAACCAAACATAAATTGTGAAGCCTCACGAATGGCCTCCTTATATTCGTCGTCATCGTTCACTAAACCCACATGTCTAGCCGCCTGTTGGAAGGTATCGCAATCGTTACCGCCTAATTTCAACAGATCCGTATAACTTGAAGCTGGAAAATTGGCCAATAACATTCTTAAATAATATTGCTCACCTCGATTGGGCGAAACCCAATGTATTCTACCAACAACTCTACCACGTTGTCGTTTAGTTAGGAAATGTTTACCGTCCGCAAACGAATAAATTTGTGCCGTTTTGGTACTAGGACGTTTACAGTAAACCATATACTTTTCGTAGAATTCGATATAATTCAAGTCCTTCAATTCCTCCAATTGATCGACGGGTCGAGCAAAGTATAAAAGTAATTTGGAGGTAGAAGTTTGAATGGCGTTCTCCTCAAAGCCTTGTCTAAAACATACATTATGGCAATTATTCAAATGAACTGGTAATGTATAAACTACTGGATCAATTCCTGTAGTATTAAATTCCAATATACGCCATGCAGCATCAGTTGCACCGATGTAGCGTTTAGTGACGTATTCCTCTACTTCATTATGTTGGTCTGGTTCCACCGACATTCGTCTCAATTGTTCGCCTTTCGTCAAATACTTAAAAAGATAATGAATGACAGTACGTGCAGAACATTTATCAAAATTGATGTGACAATTATATTTTAATAACAACGCTGGGTTATTAACGAACGGTCGCTTTGTTCCTGTCGCTACGTTTGTAATTGTAGAAGCCATGATTGTCTACATACGTGTTTTCGACCGGTTGTTTCGGAAAGTATTTCGTACATTTCCTCAATTCCTTATCGAAACAAGGTGGAAATTTATTACTTCCTGGACGTCGTTCTCGTGCACAATAGGCTCCATGGATCATGTGCCTCAGAACCAAACGTCTCAATTCACCGTTAGCTTCATCCTCGGCGGGAATATCTGCCCTGATGAAACGATCTACATCTGTCGTTTGAACGGGACCATTTTTAACCTTAAAAACAATATGAGCGTGGGGAAGACCACGCATTTGAAATTCTATTACGTATATAATATATACTAATTCACCGAACCAACGTCCACTTCGCAAATCTCTCATTAATTCGTCAAAATATAATTTAAATACGCGATTAACGACTTGAGGTTCGCCCATTGAACACGATTTATGAGTGGACGCTTTTATTTCCGGCCATTGGCCATTGGCCGTAAAAGTTAAGAAATAATCAGGAATACCTAATCTTTCAACCAACGTCATCGCGTTCATGTACTTTATCTTCATATATCTAGGTCCACCTGTGAATGAACAAGGCAAATATATTCTACCTGCTACGAAACCTTCACCTCGAATTGTTTCGTCATCTTGTGCTTTTTGACGCACTTCTTGGCGTTGCTTATTCAATTCATTGGCGTCAATCACCTCGGCCGCAGTAGCCATGCGCATCGCAGCCGTTGTTGGGTTCTGTTGACACCTAGAAATGTAATTCAAACGTTCCTCTTTAATTCTACAGTACATATCAACCAACCAAGTCTCAGATAATTTATTGAAGGCAGTAAACCTTTCCTGAGACAGTAGAAGGCACCTTATGTATTTAAGTTGACTTAGTTTACCACCTTGGTTGTCCTTCCTGTTGATTGTCCAACCTAATTCACCTCTCGGATACAGCAGAGGATACTGGAAGGGTTCCATTATGGGATGAAACACATTTAGTTGTCTTTTACCTTCTCCGTTTTTCCATATACATATCTGTCTCGGATCGTTGGGTTCGTCTATTAGACTGATTACAGCCGCCACCTCAGTCGACTGAGGTTGTTCACCCAATATCGGACCAGCCCGACGTCTCGTTGTACATTCGAAAACCAAATGAGCCTTTTCACTTGGCTCCAAAGCGAGGCGTCTAAAATCTTTAATAAAAGGATTAACTCTTTCTAAAAAGCAAGTAATTTCCTTAAGTATGCTATTTTTTAAATAAATAAATTTAGCAGCTTCTAACCGCCTAGCATCACCGTCATCTATATACATGCTGCTATGATTGGGATAAGACGTACTTTTCATATTCAAGTCGTGTACCTTATGATAGGTTCGACCTTGAATTTTGAGGAAACCCAAACCTTTCGGACTTTTCCACTTCGTAACCATTGCGCAGAATGCAAACAAATCGTTGTAATGGCGCGGGTGGCTCAAAAACGACAAATTTTTATAAAAATTTGCGTCCAAGGGCTCGAACTGTCTGACGTTGTAACGATTCTGTCCGCAGCACCATTGTGTTCTCTCTTTTTCTTCATCAAACAGCGGGGCTCCACAATGAGGGCATTTAAAACAAACCGCTGGATCTAAAAGTGAAGGATTTTTTAGAGCAAATGTATTAATTTTAGCATATTGTTCAGTTGTCCTGAATTCGCCAATTAATATGTGATTTTGGCGACGCAAAGAGGGTGGAAGGCGTTTTCCAAGGTGCGTTGTTTCGTAACACTTTGTTGCCTTTCGAGAAACTTCTGTATTGGCTTCTTGGTACAATTTTGCAGATAACCTGTGAAATTCAGGATGTTCCATTTGATTACATTTGGTAGCTTCCAATAGAGTTGCCTTTTTTATTTCTCTATATTTTTTCTGGTATATTTTACAGCGTTTTTCAAATGGAATATTTGAAATTTTACGTCCTTTCTTACCTTTCTGATGTACCTTTTTACTATTATCACTAGTATTGTTAGGGATACTTATTCCAGTGGCATAACTCTCCGTGGTAGAGATAACAGACATCAAATTCTGTTCTACTGGAACATCGGCCGTGCACTTCGTCGCTGATGTGCTAATGTTCTCATCAGGTCTTGGAATTAGAATATTGGAATGAATAATAATATTTTTTGAAGGTGGCGGTTTAACAAAACTTGAAACAGAAGAGAATTTAGACTTCTTAATAGAAGGAGCAGAAGCCGTGATTTTAGGGTCGGGACCTCGTTTAATTTTTTTTGGTCGTCCTACTTTTCTTTTAGGTATTACATTATTAGTACTTACATTAGAAACCGATTCTATTGAAACAGTACTTACATTTTCTATGTTTGTATGTTCGATTTCTGATTCAGTTACCTCGTCAATTCGATCACATGGATTAGAAGCAAAGATCGATCGAGTTTCGAAACAAATTCGGTGAATATTGTATTGTCTTTTATTACCGTCATATGCAGAGTTGATGAACAGAAGCTGTGCCAAACCGTCAATGTTTCTGCAACTAAACAGCCTTGCTTTATTATTTTTTTCGCACATGTCGTATTTGCCCCATTGGTTGACGGCATGCGAGTCGAATAAATATATATCCCCTTCGGTTCCTCTCCAAAAACTGACAGTTCTGCCTTGACCTATATAAAAACAAAAAAATATCTTTAGTTTCCAAATAAAAAATAGTATGTGCATCTTTCACAAGTTTCCAAACATATTTTAAGCCTACTTTAAATTTTTTTTATCCGTTTTGCAAAACAATATTTGTTTTTCCAGAAAATCCAGAAAATCTATCATTTAGTTTATCTAATAAAGCATTCGGTAATTTATAATGACAACAAACTTTTTATTTATTAAATTAATTAAATAAAATAATCACTTATAAAAGGATTCATATATTTACCTGTAAATAAATATCCACAGGTCAAACTGTCAGTTTGAAACCGTTCCTGAAGAATTTCAACTAATATATGTTTCTTCGCTGGCAATTCTACTTGAGAATTTGGAAAGTAACCGGCATTTACAGGTTCTATTTCTGTAATTACCACGACCTGTCCTAAAATATTAAATTCTCGTGGTAATTCCTCTGGTTCGATAAATGGAGGTTGCTCCTACAATTTGAAAATAATATTATTAGTATTCCATTAGGATTATCCTAATATCATAATTTAATACGATATTATAGGTAAACATCATTAAAAGATCATTTAGCAATGATAATTAAAAACAGTATTGTAGGTACGTACTGGAATAATATTTTCATAGATTTGGAATCCCTGTATTAAAATTTGATCAATTGTTTGACCAATAAATGGAGTCCCAAGATGCCTGTAGGCTAAAGCTAGGCTAGCGTTTGGGACACAGCTAGCGTTTCTTGTTCTCGGCAGTGCTAATCTGTCGCCTTGGTGGAAACTTCCTACCGCAATACATGAATAGTTCATATCTATAACTAAAAAAAATTAAGTAAATTTAAAAACACAATATTTAGTCAATTCCCTTTAAAACAACATAACGGTATCCCAATAAGAACGCCGGATATACTATGTAAATTTGCTGCTATTTTGTTAAAACGAGTTGTAAGGTGATTTATTTCACATTTTGTCACGTATAGACCACGCGATTTAGAAATATGGAGAAGTATTCAAACAAATAGTGATGAATTATTGTAAAAATAGATTACAAAAATGGTTCGTCAATTTATGTCAAGTTATCGATCGCAATTATGCACGCGTTCAAAGTTTAATTGGTGCAAGAAAGCCAAGGAACCGTAAGCATCGCCTCTAATTTTTATTAAAATTAAATCCGACGCTCTTGTTGAAACATCCTATATAAAATATTAAGAATAATACTTTCTTTATTTATTAATATATACAGACTTACTTAATTATCACAAAAATCACAAATAACACTAAAACCAAAATTTATTCGCAAATGAAAAAAAAACTTAAAGTAAACGCTTCAAGAATTTTTCAAAATGGCTGCGAAAAAAATAATTGAATTGTCAATAGCAACCGGCATAACAACGAATTTCTATTGTTTTCACATTGTGTATTACAAATAAGGACGAGGATCTGTATCAAAAATATAATAGGCTTCCCGAGCTCGATTTTTTTAAGCGATGGGCTCTGCCGCATACCAACACAGCTTATTCAATTTGTATCAATAACCAAAGGTCTCGATCGCTACGCGAGCTCGATTTTCTGGAACGATGGGCTCTGCCGCATAACAAAATGGCCAATACAGTTAATACCAAAGGTCTCGCTCGCTACGCGAGCTCGATTTTATTTAAGCGATGGGCTCTGCCGCATAACAAAATGGCCAATACAGTTAATACCAAAGGTCTCGCTCGCTACGCGAGCTCGATTTATTTAATTGATGGGCTCTGCCGCATACCAACACAGCTCATTCAATTAGTATCAATAACCAAAGGTCTCGCTCGCTTCGCGAGCTCGATTTTCTGGAACGATAGGCTCTGCCGCATAGCAAAATGGCCAATACAGTTAATAACAAAGGTCTCGCTCGCTACGCGAGCTCGATTTATTTAATTGATGGGCTCTGCCGCATACCAACACAGCTCATTCAATTAGTATCAATAACCAAAGGTCTCGCTCGCTTCGCGAGCTCGATTTTCTGGAACGATAGGCTCTGCCGCATAGCAAAATGGCCAATACAGTTAATACCAAAGGTCTCGCTCATAGTATTTTACCCCGCATTGTATTTTAAAAGTCAAAAAACCAAAACCGTTTCAACTAACACCCAACCAAAATTCACGTAGACAACATAAAACGTCCACTTCAAAAACCTTGCTTTCGAAAAACTAACTTTAACCAATTGTTTTCAGTTTACCCGGAGTCCTCGGTATTCTAGAACGTGTAGACATAAGGAATTTAGAAAATAATCCCGGTCTTATTCCTGTAAAATCCGGTCAGGCAAGAATTTCGGACTTTTATTACAAAATCATTTACTATTACGATGTCCAACCTATTATTAACGAATTTAATCAATTGAGAACACATTCATCAACTTTAGTAAGGACTTACAGACATTGTCCCACACCCTACCAGAATTCGACGCGGTATCATAAATGGTTTAGGATCTGTTTTTAATGCCATATCAGGAAATTTAGACGCCAGCAACGGCGAACGCTACGATAAATTAATTCAAGAACTTCAAACCAATCAAGAAAAATTGGCAAATAGCATTAAAAATCAAAATTCCTTCTCAACACGTTTGATCGATCAGTTCAATGCGACAATTACTAAAGTTTCTCATAACGAAAAATTATTGCAATCAAAATTAAAACAAATCGAAGTAATTGTACAAGGTCAGGTCTACCGCGAAAATTCTGCCGTTATCAAAGATGCTTTCATTCAGATTATCGGAATGAATATAATATCATAATATCATATAATATCATATCATATAATATCAATAATATCATATATTCGATAATCCAAGACATAGAAAATGCAATTGTGTTCTCAAAGTTGAGTAAAATGCACCCTAGCATCATGAAGAGTAGTTATTTCCTTCATGAGTTAAAGCTTGTTGTTGTTGTTGTTTTTTATGCGGGCGGTCTTTCCAGCCCCGTGACCACCTAGATCTAATGATCCTCTGTAGTTTCCCGCTGTTTCCCAAGGTCATTGATTCTGCCAGAGGTCGCAAGTATTTGCAAACCTCAGCAGTTCGGATGCCCTTGTGTTTTTGAGATCGCTAGGATCTAATGAGGTCCTTCCCCAGGTATTATACCTGCGCAAGGATAATGCTGGACAGTGACACAGTATGTGTATGCTGTCCTCATCAGCCTCCCCACATAGACGGCATGTTTTCTGCTCTACTATTTTAAGGCGGTATAGGTGCGCTCTGAGTGCTACGTGTCCTGTGAGTAGTCCAAGCGTTTTGCTCAGCCTGTCACGGTCCATAGCCCAGAGCTCGGTTGCCCTTTCTTTTGAGGGTGTTTCCATGAACTGTTTGGATACCCTACAGCCTGTCGAGTTCCTCCATCGAACGAGATGTTCCCTTTCTAGGAGTTTGTTTAGGTATTGTTTACCTTCTGCAAAGGGCATTCCAACTATCTGCCTACCAGGTTGCTCCGTGGCCCCCTCTCTGGCTAGATTATCGGCTACCTCATTGCCTTCTATTCCCTGATGTCCAGGGATCCAAATTAGAGTCACTACATTCTCAGCCCCTAACCTGGCGAGGTTCTGCATGCAGTCCCGCACCACGGCGGAGACCGTGGTGTTTTTCGCCAGTGCCTCTAGGGCAGCGCGGCTATCCGAATAAATATTTATTCGGGAATGTGTGGCTCCATTATTTATGAGATGCTCTGCACATCTCAGTATAGCAAATACTTCGGCTTGGAAGACCGAAGCATGTTCACCCAGGGATATGCTCTCCCTGTAGTTGGTATTTTGCCCGTAGATGCCCGATCCATGGCGGTCCCCACACCCCGAGCCATCGGAGTACCAGTTTTCGCCCTGATGTTCCATCAACGGTTTTTGTTCCTTCCAGTCTTCTCTGGTTGGTATTTTTACCCTATAGGTGTGTTCAATCATAACCTGTTTAGAGGTTCTGTCTTGTCTTAATGTAAAAGGTGTGTTTCGAAGGACATGTATCCTGGTATGTCCAGTTCCATTTTCCTTCCACTCCCCTTGACATTTCATTCTGTATGCTGTCTGCCGGGCGACATTTGTCACTTTTAGGTCCAGGGGTGGAATATTGAGCGCTATTTCTAGCGCGTCAATTGGTGTGGTTCTCATGGCCCCTGTCGCAGCCCGCAGGTAGTTACCTTGCAGGCTTCTTAACAGGTTCCGATTCCCCACCAATTCTACCCTGGGCCACCAGACTACTGCAGCATACAGGAATCTTGGTATTAATACCGTTTGGTATAGCCAAAGAGTTACCCTAGGTTTTAATCCCCAGGTTTTTCCTATGGCTCTTCTACAAGCCCACATTGTGCTGTAGAATTTTTTCCTCTTTGTTTCGAGGTGGGTGTTCCAATTCAGTTTTGTATCTAGGTGGACTCCCAGATATTTGACTGTATTGGAATAAGGGATCTCCACCCCCCAAAGCTGTAACGGCTTTGTTGGTTGGAGTTTGTATTTCCGGGGAGTTAAAGCTTATAGAAAGTAGATTAGGAAAAAATAAGTTACCCTTAGATGTAAATTTAAATAATTTTTTTTCCTAAAAAATTTAGTAAAAATTAAAAGTTACTCGTCCAAAAATAAAATCAACTTTATATTGCAAATTCCAATTACCTATCCATTCATAGTAGACCTATATCATTTGTATTCAATACCCATTCTTCGGAAAAGTCAGTTCAAAGTTATAATTCCAGAAAACAAATTTTTAATAATCAACGAATTGTACTTTGCATTCACTGATAACATCTGTACAAAAATCTCTGAAAAACTGTATCTCTGCGATGAAACGAGCCTACGAGAAATTCGATTCGAAAACCAATGCGAAATTAAGCTTCTTAAGCAAAGAGATACAACAACTTGCCATCAAATAACCGTCCCTATTGGACGCCCTACGTGTTGGATATTGGAAAATTCAAACCAATGGATAATGGTCTTACCCAATGAAACCACCACTAAAATTCATTGCCGACAACAAGAAGAAATCCTGAAATTGCGGGGTACATAGCTATTCGAAATTCCATTGGGATGCCAGGTCGAAACCAACTTCAAAAATATCATCAACGAGAAACTCGTCATCGATCACAGCCAAACGATTTTGTTTCCGAATATACCACTTCCAAATCTCGAGGAACAACCCGACAACCCGAAAAGTTCGACATCGAATTCGAAAATATAGACTTCGATGAGCTTTAAGAAATCCAAAACGAACTATTCAATAACCAACCCGTTTGGAACCATCAATACCATCAAGAACACCCAGTATCTGGACGATCATCATCTACGGGGTCAGCATCCTCCTCATCTGTTTCATAGTCCACAAGAAAATTTTGGCCAAGAAGAAGAAGGCTCCAAATCATCGCCAAACCACCGAATTATCCAACGTTTAACTCCCTCAGTAACTTCGGGACTTGAATCTCAGGGGGAAGGTGTTATATCAGGAAATTCTCTGTTCCCAAGTACTATCAGCATGTTTACCACCATACTTTCCAGACCTCAATCCCATAGAGCATGCTTGGGACATGCTACAAAGAAGACTTCGAAACCACGTACCAGCTCCGAAGACTCTTCAGCAACTTCGGGAATTGTTACCACGCTTGTGGCAAGAAATTGCACAAGAACATCTAATAATTTAGTAGAGACTATGCCTCGCATATGTCAAGCAATAATTGATGCAATAATTGATGGACATACGACTTGTTAGGGCTCTATATGTGTTAATGTAAAATTACATTTTTATTTTTTAATGATAATTTATCCACGAATATATCTTTTTTTAATACTCTTTTACTAGGGAATAATGTTTTTTTGTTAATTACTCTAAATTTTAAAAATAAATAATAATAAATTTTTAAGCCGTTTATAATTTATTGACAATGGCCCGTATTCAGCGCCTCACTTTAACTTTAGAGTGACTCTAAAGTCGCGTCTTTAACTTGACAGTTTTACATTGTTGTTATGGAGTAACTAAGGACTAGAGACGCGACTTTAGAGACACGCTAAGGTTAATGTAATGCGCTGAATACGGGCCATTATCCCTAACTTAAGCCGCCTAGTTTATTTCAAAGAAATGCAGTCCTTTAGATCGGTTGAAATCCCTCGACCGCGCCATAGATCGCGCTCATCATAGGTTAGAATCGACAAAATAATTATTTATAAATTAAGAGTAATATCTTATTCGAATTTGTTTATTACTTATTTATTTCATATGATCTCTAAATTTTTAAAATCATGGATAAATTATAAAAATAAACCCGGATTTTCAAGCAATAAAAGAAAATAAATTTTAAACTCTAAAGAAATATTAGCTCACCTATTTTGTTGTTGAAAAATAGTGAGGAAAAATAGTAAGTTCATAGTTATTTTTTATTAATAATCCCATTGAACGCGTGTGGTATTGCCAATATTGCAATTAATTGTTCCAGAACATCACTAACATAAGAACTTACTAAACTGAAAAAAACACTAAGAACTAAAACAATCAAATAAATCATCAAAGTATATAATCACAAAAATCTATTTAACCCAAAGACATTGGCCCGTATTCAGCGCCTCACTTTGACATCAATACATTTTGATGATCAATTCTGGTGATCAATTTTGATGGTCAATTTTGATGATTCACTTTTATTTTAATGATGTATTAAAATTTACACGTATTCCGATTACAAAATATAAATATGTACTAATCGGTATACTTTCCTACCTACATTTAGGCATTAAGGTGTAAACCTTAGCCCAGCACTGGTAAACTAAAAAAGCTATGTTTCAAAGACACTATTTTGTGAGGTTTTTTAATAGTGTCCATCATATTTTCAGATCCATTTTCCATCATATTATCATAAGATTTATATTAAATTAGATCAAGTAGAGACTTTAAAAGATATTTGAGGAAAACCTATTTCCAGCGGCGTCCTTTAGGAACGATATCATCGTAGTGAAGGTGTTGTGTCAAGTTGTCAGCACTGGGCAATGACAGTTGACACACACGATAGCCAGACATTACGATGCATATTTTTAGTAATAGATTGTATCTACCTTCTTGTTATTAAACTAAGTAAATGGAATATAAGCGTGTGATTAGACTAACCTTTTCTTCGATATTTGGGATACAACGAAGACTTGTAGGGAAAAACTTTGTAGGAACTTCTCATTTTATTTTTTGGATGTTCTATATGGATCCGAGAGATTTCACACACTTTTAGGGACACCCCGTATAATTATACAACAATTATATAATACAATATTAAAAATTATTTAATCAAAAATATAAAAATTTATTTATTTGCGGGAATTTCCCATTAACAAAATAAAATATTTATTACAATAACAAAAAATATAAGAAATGAAGTTAAGAAATCAAGTTAACATATCAAAAAATTGTCAAATGAACAAATTAACACCAACTACCAAATGAAAAATATAAATACCAACCGAAGTTACTTGATTAACTTTATTGAATAACTTTAAATATCTGTTCAGCGATGAACATGCTCCATAATTTATGCGGTGAAATCGAATGTTGAACAGACTGTGAAACAGTCTACAGGGTGTACGAATTGATCCGCTGCAAGCATACAATGAGAATAATGAGATAGCTTATTGAACTTTTGCTATGTAAGGAATAAAGAGAGCATACAAAATAATCACGCCCGCTATCCCCGCTAGTGGACGAAGCGAAGCGAATTGACGAATTCTAATATCGGCCGGCAACCGATAAACAAGTTTCTGTTCTTTACTAAGTTATAGTATTGATTGAGATTCTAATTCTAATGTTTGCAGCGGAATAATTCGGACATACGGTATATAACAGTCAATGGTCATATTCAGAGAAAGTAATAAAACAGCACTATTGCTGTTCAATTAAGTAATGTCCAACTTATTTAGCACCAATTGACAGTCGACGAAAGCAAAAAGATAATAAAGTCAGCATAATTGGTGTTCCTAAAGTCGTAAAGACGATATTCAATTTCGAAACTGCATTCATAAGATTTGTGGTGGTGACTGTTTGGTAAGAGTTGATTTAACTACGTAAAGGACATTCGCACTCGCTAGGCAATGACGTCACAAGCCAACCTGTTGCAACGTTCCCGGGTTGAAATGAAAATCTTGATGTGACAGATATATTTAATTTAAGGTTATGTTAACTCTCATCTCCATAGACCTATTAACCACAGATAACCTACACTATAGATGGGAAACTCAATTTTTTTACTAACGACACCTGTGACGCGCGTCTATACATTAAATGCAGAATACTAATTATACTTACAGTGTTCTGCAATTGGCGCCAAA
Source organism: Phyllotreta striolata (assembly GCA_918026865.1). Taxonomy (NCBI): domain Eukaryota; kingdom Metazoa; phylum Arthropoda; class Insecta; order Coleoptera; family Chrysomelidae; genus Phyllotreta; species Phyllotreta striolata. The sequence continues at coordinate 2,671,955 of OU900100.1, forward strand.
ATTTAAAAATCTTGCGTACACAATTATTACTTTTTAAATAAGAATTTCATAATAAATTTAGAGGGAAACCCTTTTTACTGAAATAAACATTTTACTTTATAAATGTAGTTAGTGTAAAATGAGTAGGTCAGTTAAAAAGAATTCCTCTAAATTTATTATGAAATTGTAGATTTGAAGAAGAAAAAATAAAAGAAACAACAATCTTCTATAGCTAAAATAGGTATATTCTACAATGGTCTAATTCACAAGGTATATTTTTTAAATTTAGGTATTCTTCTTTGATACTCGTCATGGGCCCTTTTAAATAATTCAGTACTACCTATTAGAACGGTTCCTATTAATAAACAGTAATAAGGATAACTAACTGTAACGAATTCCGATAGCATTATTCAACTCACAATACGCACGTAAAAATACAATAAAGACACAAATGTCCGAAGTTAAACCATAAATGGCATAAAATAACCAAAAACTCAAAAACGACAGAAAATACGAAGGAAGTCGTTAAGTCTGTTTCATACACGTGTTTTATACAGATAAAAACGCGAATCCGGCCATAAAGGGCGGAACGGACCAATAGGACCTATGGACTTTACATAGCTAACATACTAACTTGGCGGGGACTTTACTAGGCCATTTTCATACACTGCCATCTATAGCAAAACATGCGCAGTGGTGTTTCATGGACGCTCGAAACAGGTGGAGCCAGTAGCCACGAGTTCCCATACCCTGCTATTAACTATGGACGCGGTTTAGACAAAGAGGTAGTGTTGTCGATGAATGAGAGAGATGCAGCTAGTTTGGGCAAATGGCAATGAGAGATTGGACAATGCTTTAGCCAATAGTAAGAAAGCAAAAGACCACGTGAGTAACGTTTTCAGATATGCAAGGTAGCTGGGGTAGAGGAGGGCAGCTTATGGTAGAATAGGGTTGAGGAGTGCAGCGGAGGGTATTGTGATTTATTATTTTTTTACCGAGCAAAATTCATTTTTCAGCTGAGCCTAAATTCCCACGCATTTGCAAATATAGTTCTTATTTTGTATTGTTAATTGGAACATCCTACCTATTAGCCAGTACAAATTTCGCAATTTAAGACCTAACTGCTTTTTCTTGTAAAAAATATACTTCTTCCAGGTCATTCTTCTGTCCAAGTGGATACCAAGATAAAAACAATATTTAAATATTAAGCGTATAAATATTTTAACAGATTAATAGCCCTTTTCCACGCACCCTGTATATATTTTATATTTTTTTTGATCCCGCCTACTTTTAGCCCAAACTAGCTCCATCTCTCACGGACCTCTCTCTCTATCATTGGGAACGCTGAATAACCTTAAAATAACGATAGTGCCGCGTCCATACTTAATAGGTCTATGCTCATCTCTGATGCGAAGAGTCGTTCTTCACGTTCTTCGTTTAAATGCGTGGGAGCACTACAACTATCTCATTGTCGGTATTTATTTTAATAGCACACTTAACCTCACTTCTTCGAATTGTATAGAAAAATATTGTATAGTAAAAATATAGAACGTACAGTGCATTTCTTTAATGTCCCCCATCCTTTTTATTTTTTGAACGGATCAACTTAGAAAATTGAAATTTGGGATAATGAAACTAATGCATGATTACTATATTTTGGAGTAAAATTGACACATGAAAATTTCAAGATGGCGACTGGGCGCCATATTGTGAAATACATTTAAATGGAAAGGGGGGTCTTGTGATACATCATTTTGAAGCTCCTGACAAATACTCTACAACCCTGGAATATAAAGTCAATATTTGCACGTGCTACAAAATGGCGGACATTTATTAATTACCTGAATACATCGACGTTTAACGTCATAATTTGAGGAAATAAGCTGAGTTCAGTTCAAAAAGTGCTCGTAATGGTTGCCTTGAACTTCTTGATAAAAGAACAGCCTATCCGAACATTTTTGAACATAGTAACGTCGATATTTCTACAAATATCTGTAATTATTTCTCGTATATCCAATATTGAAGCTTTTTGCTTCAAATAGCCCCATAAAAAAGTCTAAAGGTGTCAAATCTGGCGAGCGGGCTGGCCATTCCGTAGGACCTCGACGATCAATCTAACGACCATGGGAAATAGCATCCAAATAGTTCCTTACTTGTCTGGAGTAATGTGGTGGTGCTCCATCTTGTTGGAGTACAATATCCATATCGAATCCTTATCCATATCGGTACCTAACTACAATGAGAACTAAACAACCGAAAACTAAATGAAAATATTTTGAACACCAGGAAAATCGAAAACTAAAGAGAATATTATGAACACTAGGAAAACCAAAAACTAAATGAGAATATTTTGACTAAACAATTAATGTTCGTTGACGTACTAAAATTTTTTGGAATTTTTTTTAACCAAAAATAACCTGTCAAACCTTATCGGTTTGTTGGGATTGCTATTTGGCATATAAAAACAAATATTTCTAGAAAAATTGATATTAATTTGTTTGTATTCAGGTAATTATTAAATGTTCCGCCATTTTGAAATGGGTGCAGATATTGACTTTATATTCCAGGGTTGTAGAGTATTTGTCAGGAGCTTCAAAATGATGTATCACAAGACCCCCCTTTCCATTTAAATTTATTTCCCAAGATAGCGCCCAGTCGCCATCTTGAAATTTTCATCTGTCAATTTTACTCCAAAATATAGTAATCATCATATACCTATTAGTACTATACCGCTTACTACGGTCTAAAACCCGTAACAAACATTATACTGTGGTGTGCCTGCTTATTTATGCGCATGCTCAAGTGAAAGATTTCTTGATTGGCTACTTTTGACAGAGCAAATGAAACGTGCTAGCTTTCATTTAGGTGGAAATTGGAGAGTGGAAGCCATTTTTATTTTTCACCGTTGTGCATATCGTCTATTTAAGTGATTTTTATTGTGTGTAATTTGAAAGTGCTTAAAAGACTATTAATCAAAAATGAAACTTTTTTTACAAATTCAAATTGTTTGGCGGATGGAATAGATATACTAGACGTAAGTTCAAAACGATTGTGTAATAATACAATAATAGAAGACAATGTAACTGCCGATGTATTCGACCACGATTATATAACCACAATGTGGGAATTAAATTCTTATATAGAAGACGTTGTTGGATACATCAGTGGATATATCGCAAATAAACTAAGCAAATGTATCACTTGTGATTTTTGTAAAGAACAATTGTTTTCAGACAAAAAAATTATTTTAATAGGGATAAAAAACAAAAATAATAAACTTTCTTATCCCGCAGAAGACTGCACATATATATGTAAAATAGGTGAGAGTCATTAGACAGACAACAAATTTTAATAAAAAAAATATAAATTTAATCTTGGCCACAAAAATATTTAGTTTAAGTTTTAAAAAAGTTTTTAATTATAAAGAAATGAAAGAACACATAATTGAGCAGGATCCGCTGGAAAACCATGTACAACAATTAATAAAAGCAATTATTGATGTTTTTCTCAAAATTAGGCTACATCACGTAGCTAAATTAGCATCGGTCAAAGATACATACATTAAAAATAAGTACACTAAATTAATTTTATTTTGTAACCAATAAAATGTAAATATTTTATCTGAGTTTTATTTTCTTGAAAATTATAAATATAGGTACGTCCAGAAAGTAAGTTCCGTTTGGTTTAATTTAGTAAAAATTCAATATACAATAAAAATATGTAAACACTCATTGAAAAAATTATCGAATATTTCAAATTTGTTATATTTTTTCGAAAAATATTAATTTTGCAAAATAAGGTCAAACACAATTAATTTAATAAATTTTAAGTCAAAGAATTTATTTTTTTTAAATTAACAAGTATAAAATTTTAGGGAGATACCTAATTCAATTTTTTTGAATTATTTTAATTTTTTGATAATAATTTTAAAATGATTTGAAAGTGATTGCAAAAATTATTTCATTATTTGATAATTTTGTTAATATATTTTTAAAATCGACTTCGACTTGCGTGTATAAATATGGCGGGTTACCGAATTTAAACACGATTTCAAGTATTATTTTCCTTTTTTTCGTTTTAGGTCTCAGCTACTCGCTATTGGTCCTTTTAAAATAACGCGCTTGCGTATAAACGACTAAGCACACTACGGAGGGTCGGATCTCTCTCTTTAATCGCTACGATTTTCTCTCATGGAATAGATAGGGAGTTAGCAGTATAGTACTAATAGGTATATGGTAATCATGCATTAGTTTCATTATCCCAAATTTCAATTTTCTAAGTTGATTCGTTCAAAAAATAAAAAAAGGGGGGGGGGACATTAAAGAAATGCACTGTATATAAAATAATAAGTAGTAAATAAGTTGTAAATAAGTAAATAAGTAAATAAGTAAATAAGTAGTAAAATAATAGTAGAATATTCAAATCACATTTGGAATAATTGTTCCAAATCTTGCAATGTAAGCTCATTTTCATCCATGGTTTCATCCGTGGTAAACATGCTATCCGCAATATTAATTTTTTTTTCCTGTATATCTAAAATTTCTTTTTCGATGGTTTCCGCAGCTATGAGTTTATAAATAAATACAGGCTTCTCTTGGCCTAATCTATACACTCTAGCAACGGCCTGAATTTCCATTTGGGGGTTCCAATGAGGTTCCATAATAAACAAGTGATTTGCACCCATTAAATTTAAACCAACGCCTCCAGCTTTTAAAGACAATAACAGGATCTTAGTTGGTCTATTGGGGTCGTTAATCCTATAAAATAAGGAATATCATTAGCAACAAGATGGCGGATGATGAGAAACATCCGCATGGTAGAGGAAAAGGTAAATTTTATAAATGCCATATATCGCAAAAGAGTAGCCACATTCGTGTGTTTAATACGTGAAGATGTCTATTATATTAATGACTTTGAGAAGAAAAAAGGATCAAAATTTTAAAGTGAAATAGCCGATAAATAGTGCAGATAAAGGCAAAGCAAAAGGAGAGAATAAGACAAGAATGATTGAAAGAATGCTTCTTTTACGAAGAATGAATTTCAAATATTGAACACGAGGATGACAAAAATGAAAACATCAAAATGGAAAATAACCTACTAAGATAACTAAATGCTGAACTACAAGATAAAAATAAGATATTAAAAGAATTAGTAAAAAATAAAAGTGAACATAAAACTTCATATTCATTATTGTCAGTAATGAAAAGCCTAAACCAAAGAAAGTTCCGGATAATAGAGATGGTATAATTGACTTAAAAAAACAAGTTGCACATTATCTAAATAAAGAAAGAGTGAGAAAAACCAAAAATGCACTGTAAAAATAAAAATGAAATAATAACTTGTTTGAACGAGCAAAGTGCTAATGAAGTGGAAAAAATATTGAATAAAAAATTATCGAATACATGTATTATTAAAAAGGAAGAAATAAAAAACCCAATTGTTAAGATAGTAGACATGGCAATTTTGAAAAAATGAATAATGCTTTGTTGAAAACAGACATAGTGTGGCAATAAAACTATTTAAGTTGCCAAATGAACTGAAAGCTTTGGAAAAGGGGAAATGTAATATTAGGAAAAGGTTAAAAAAGTGGGTTAAAAGCGAATTCTAATTTTGATTTCTTGTATTGAACTTGTGAATTTATACACTGTTGGAAAATTATTCGCGCATAATAGGGAAATCAATGTTAAATTCTTAGCCGGCTGAAATCCAGTCTACCAGTATACATTTCAATAGAACGTCGCGATAAATTCTAATAAATTTAATTGTACTACTGGACTTCACACCGCGATTTAGTTCGGTTAGATTAAAAATCAAATAATTTCGACGGTTTCGACACTTCGACAGTATCAAAACGGGTTCGGATGGGTGAACGTCGAGTCGATTAAAAAGAAATGAGAATTTTTAAACGATAATTTATTGAAAAAATATCACTAATATTAAAATAGAATTATGTATATATGTCTTTTTGACACAATGGCTTGAAAAAGAAAGTAAATTCTAAGAAAATAATAAAAAGGAAACTTCAAAAATAAATTTAAGATTATTTTAAAACAGAAAATAAAAGAACTCTAAAAAATAGTCCACCGCTTTCTGCTAAGCAATAGCCAAACCTGTCATACAGATGTCATCTCATATTACTGAGCTGAAATTTTAGCAGAAAATTGAATTATTTTTTCCTTATTTTAACAAGATTTGTTGCTCTTTCAAAACTGTACCTACCGATACATACACTTTTTTGAAATATCCCCAAAAAACCTATTAATTGTAGTTTCTAAATAATTTTGTACCTCATACCTAACACAAATAACTTTGTACTTTGTTCTATTGAAATGTATACTGGTAGACTGTATTTCAGCCGGCTAAGAATTTAACATTGATTTCCCTATTATGCGAAATTAAATTTCCAACGGTGTATATTGATTGTTTTGGTATTAATTTTATTTAGTTAATATTATTTAAAGGGTGGATTTAGGGATTATTAAGTTATTTAAATTTATGAATTATAGTTGAATTTATGTATGAGTTAATTTTAATTTTATTGGTTTTCTTTTTTGTATCCAGTTCCTCGTACAGGGAGTACTGTCCCCCGATGAGTATTCTTATATTTTAATTTTAACTGGTGAAAAAATTAATAAATAAATAAAAAAAAATGTTATAAATAATCCACTTACTGATCAATGATTTCCTGTCGTTTAGCTACAGGAACTTTTCCATCTAACTGACAGAACGGTATATTTTGTTCCTTCAAATGATGAGCTATTAAACGCAAGAAACTCGGCCATTGGGACACGATCACTGCTTTATCATCGTTGTTTAAAAGTTTTTCTTCAATAAGTTTGAATAACACCCGCATTTTGGAACTCATTCGCTTCGTTTGAAATATCGGATGCGATGGTTTTATTAAAGCATTGGCGGCCTCTTTCGAACATGACGCACCTCGATTGATATCTTCGCGCGAATCGTTTCCATTCGGATGATCCGATAATGACAAACTAAAAAATAATTAATCAAATACCTCCGAATTTATTACGATAGACTCGCTAAACGCTCGGAAAGTGGGCTGCGCCCCCTTTCAACCCCCCTTTTTTACGGTGGCGGCTTCGCCGCAAGAAATTTTCGGCTAGTTTCCTAGCCGGATCCTCGTTAGGTTCGCGAGCTCGGTACGATTGAATTTTCGTTTGGAAATTAATCACACTCCGTTTATCAATTTTTTAAATAACCAAGGTCTCGCTCGCTGCGCGAGCTCGACTATATCGCTGTGAATATCAATGGGCTCTGCCGCACTAACCCGCAGCTCGAACGCCTATCGGCGTTCTACGCAAAGACAGTTATAGAGCCGGATCCTCGCTCGCTTCGCTCGCTCGGTTTATGTAATTACAAATACAAGTCACCCTGTACTATATTATAATTTAAATTTAAATAATTGTTCGCTTTAGAAAAAAAACCACCCCGTATATCAATTTTTCCGATTTCCTTAATGAAAAAACACCCTGTACATCAAATTAAATGTCAACGTATCCCGTAGTAACGGAAATGACAACTTTGACAGTTTAAAGTTTGTTCATCGCTGCAGTCATTAGTGTAGGTTTTTTAAAAATAATTTGATCGTTTCTCCGTTTTTGGTAAGTACAAATGACCAAGAAACGTATATTTTTGCGAATTATTGCAATTTCTTTTATTCTCGTCCATTAAAATCGACGAAATTGTCAAAATAACGAAAAATCTGTCATTTCGGTGTTAGTTCCGTTTAAACCAAACGAACGGGCAACGGCCATCAAATAATTTCTTTGGAAAACTGTCAAAAAATTTTACATTTTTACATTCGATTTACGGCAAAAAAACGAATTTAGCCAACGAAAAGAGGTCGATTTTCGTAACCAGCGATTTTTTTTACGTGTCCCTATGTACCTCTGTACGCCCAAGTAATTCATGATTTAAAAATCTCGCATCCCAACTCGGTTATATCTATATAGTACAGTGTGTCCACGGATGGGGTTGCCTATAGAAGAAAAATTTTTATTATTCATTTTACGACAAAAAGTCATTGTTTATAAAAATTTTTGCTTTTAAAAATGAGAATAACACTGAAAAATCTTAAATTGGGTCTACAGGGTGTTGTCAAATTAAGAGAACATGAAAATACCTCAAGAGGGAAGTACCATTATTTTTTATTTTACAGAAAATTTTTAAAAAAGAAAGTTGTTTATAATCTAAAATAAAGCCGGAATACAAATTTTCAAATTAAAATTCCAATTTTGTGTGTCCACGGATGGAGTTGACCAGAGGAGAAAATGATTAAAAAATGATTTTGTAAATAATAATGTAACATAATAAATAAATTCTTTCTTTATGTAAGATAATAAAAATTCTTTCGTTCTTTCTTGAAATTTTTTCCTGTTTCTTAATTTACTAACACCCTATACGTCTTATTTAATGTTTTGATATGTGAATTTCATAATTTGTAAAATTAATAATAACCATTTTTCTTATCTGGTCAACTTTATCTAGGGACACACAAAATTTGAATTTAAGTTTGCAAATTTGTATTCAATCTTTATTTTAGATTATAAACAACTTTTGTCGTAAAATGAATAATAAAAATTTTTCTTCTATAGGCAACCCCATCCGTGGACACACTGTATATATATATATATATATATATATGTATATACTCACTTTTGTAATTCGTCTAGTATATTAAAACCCTCCATTTCAGCCTCCAATTCATCGATATCGTCTCCCAATACATTAACGTCGTTATCTTTGTTCAACATATTAATTATCAACGAAGGATGGTTGCAAATCTGTCTTAATCTGAGAAGCCTAACTAAGATTTCATGTTTTTTGATTTCCTTTAATTGGAGCAAGCTTTGTTTCTTTTTGAAATCTACCTCGTTTGGTTTTGAGTTGATATCGATTCGCTTCTCTTCATGTTTCTCGGCCTGCTGGGAGAGAAATTGGGCAAACAACGTTTTGGAGTGGATCAAAATTTTATTGTAAATTTCGTGTTCTTCAGCGACTAGAGGAACATTAATCATTTCGTACGTTCGTTCTGGTAGAACGTTCAAAAGTCTCATATTCGATAATTCCTCTTTCGTTCTTCGCAACATAATGAAGGGTATAATTTCCTGAAAAATAATCGTTGTATTCGAGCAAGGTCATACTGCGAGTGGCCTTGCGCAACCGTGTGTATAAACAATTACCGTGGAAAAGTGATGTTTAAGAAAAACAGTCTGGTCCAAATAAGCAAAAAACAAGAGTGGCTATGACAAGCTTTGCAAGTCAAGCTTATAAAAAATTTAGAGTAAGGTTGTTTTGACAACCTTATACAATTGTCATAGCATTGTCGGAATAAGGTTTTCGTGACAAGCTTTTTTAATAATATTATTGCAAGGTTGTTCTGACAACTTTATAAAATTGTCATTTTCTCATCGTGACAAGCTTTACATGAGAAGCTTTTAATAATGTTATTGCAAGGTTATTGCTTAAAATAGGCTTGCGGTTACCACGTTTTTATAAGGTTTATATGTAAGATTATTTTAAAGTTTACTTATAAATTATACTAAAAGGTTTATAGCTAATTTTGCAATATGCAAAAATCATGGGAAAAAGTAAAACTAATAAGCTTGTGGAAAGGTTACACTACACAACATACATCTATGAAAAGGCATACATTTGAAGTACCTACATACTACAAAAAGTGAAAAATATTTTTTTTAATTATTTTAAGACATTTTGTATTCAATCCGATAATTTCCTATGAAGTTTTATTTTGTCTAATCGCTACTCGATGTAAAGGGTAGGGGGTTGGTTGGGTTGGGTTTCTAATTTTTGTGCCTTGCATTGCTGACGCTATTGCCTTTTGTAAATGTTCGCTTAAAATTTGCTGCTGTTATTTTCCAACGTGTTTTTTTAACCTACCTTCATTTTTCAAAGGTAAGTCAAAGGTAAATATTTATTATTTCTTTGTATTTTGATATCATCTATGCCTTATGTAATTATTAATAGAATGTTTATTCATAGGTATCACTTGAAGACCGTTCAATAAAATGTCCCAAAAGACCGATGCATTAGACAGGATTCCATAAGGATATAAATGAAAATATTGAATGATGAACAGAATAATTCCAGACGAAAAGTTATCATTAATTTATTCGATTAAATTTACGATGAAGAATCAAATTAGATCAATGTTTAGCCAAACAACTTCGCTCGACTCGTCGGTTTTTTAGACTTGCAATTTACAAATAAACTGTTAAGTTTTTTTACAATTATTTTACTCAAACTATTTATTACAGCTTTTCGAACACTTTAAAAATTTCACAATGCCCTCATAAATTCTAAAGAATAGCGGAGTACCAAGAAATACTGAAAACACATGGTCACATTTGATGGGTTCGCCCGGGTTTGCCTGACAATTCACAAATTGAAAAATGTTTGTTGGGATTATGAAACGACATTTTAGTATTTTTTCAATTTCATTTTTAAACAAATGGACTATAATAGTGAGTATATTAATTTTTTTTTATTATTATAGGCACATTAATTTTTTTTTACAGGGAGGCCCGTCAAAAATATGTTTGTTATGGCTGTTCATCCATATCCGGGACACAGTGATTATATTTGTATACATATTTTATTAAAATAAATGTCAATTATATAATATTTGCATTTTTTTTTTCATATATTTTATGCCTTTCCATAAGCTTGTCGTAATGTTTTCAGAAGCTTGTCATAAGCATTTTTCAAAAACCTTGAAAAAAGCTTGTCGTAGCGTTTCTTTAACATTGTTATAACCTTTTCACAAGCTTGTCATAACCTTTTCATAATCTTGCCTTAATGAGCTTTTAGTAATAATATTTATGCAACCTTTTCATAAGCTTGTCGCTACCTTTTAATAGGGCTGTGGCCAGCTTTTTTCGTAGTAACCTTGTCATGACAACCTTAAAGCAAGCCTCTAACATGTTGACTAGGAAGGTTGTCAAAACCTTTTTAATAACCTTACACCCTGGGTTGCAACAAGGGTACAAACCGTGTCGTGACAAGGTAACGCAAGCTTGCTACAAGCTTAAATTGTTATCTGGGAAAGAGGTAGTGTTGTCGATGAATTAGAGAGATGCAGCTAGTTTGGGCATATGGCAATGAGAGATTGGACAATGCATTAGCCAATAGTAAGAAAGCAAAAGACCATGTGAGTTACGTTTGCAGAAATGCAAGGTTTACATATAGCCCGGCCAACTCTGACGAAGAAGAGGATCTATACTTCATCCATCGAACCAACGGAGTAACCACAACAAGGTTAAACGCGTGATCATGAAGCACATTCGCATCTATTGGGTAAAATAAAAAAGCCTCCTTACGCTGACCAATCACTGATGATGACGCGTTGATCCAGCGTCTAAACTTGTTTTAGTTACTCCATAGCTTGGATGGATGAAGTATAATTAACCGTGAAAATGCATGGCTACTGCCAAAAAACAAAAATCGTAAAGCTCAATCGTCACCAGAGCAATTCAGGGAAAGCCCAAAGGAGAATTGTACGTGGTACTTTAATGCCACCCTAATGAATAATAAACGTTAGCAATGCACTGATTAAAGGGAACTAACAAAAACTATGAATGAAGCCAAATAGCAATGGCATATGGCTTCGATTTATGGGCCACCCTGTATATTTCGAAATAATTTTAAATTATGCGCCTAAAGGTGCTTAACATTTTTCCTATTAACCATTTTTTCGTATCTATTATAATAACTGAGTAAATGGCCTTTACCGCACTATTGGGACACCCTGTATGAAAATAAACAGGAAAGGCCTACAATAGTCATAGCCAGACATATACGCCCAACCTGCGAAACAGAGGAAATCAAATATGAACTACTAGAGAGAGGTTTTAAAATACTCTCTGCGGAAAATAAACTCAATAAGTTAAAAAAAACGACCGATTTAAAAGCAGGATGGCACATTAGCAGAGAATAGCGAACACAGAGAAGCGACAGCTTGGGTTTTTCGGTGGTATGGTTTTGGAGGACGCATGTGCGAAGTAAGTTGTTTTTAACTCAAAACCACGCGGTCAGTCTCAGCTGTGTTTAGTCCGTGAGCTTAACATTTAATGTTACGCGTTAAGAGATATTTTCGAATGTTTTATTTAAGAAAACGGATAGTATTTCTTTTGAGCATCCTTGCAAAAACTTTCCAACTGTAGATATAAAAAAAACTGTTTATACGAATGAAGATTTTTTATACACTTAAGTATTCCAATAGAGATACAAAATGTGTCAAAAAAATTGTTAGGAAACTACAAATTTTGTCACATATATAAGTATTATTTAGATTTAGATATAAGATTATTTATTTTTGATATATTATTTTGTGAATTTGTCAAAAATATGTTTGTTTTGATTTAAATAAATTTAATAAGCAATGAACTGCAGATTTTGTTTACTTTATTTTGACATAATAAATAAAAAAATGTAATTAATTCTCGACTTTCCATTAGAAAGGAGAAAGAACCTTTAAGGTTGATCAAAATGATAAAAATGTTGCCTATTCATATTTACAGTTAATAAATAAATCATACGGGATTTGGAAAGATTTTGAAAATTTTTGTAAATCTTATAAATAAATAAATTATAAAATATTAAACAAATCTTTTACTTTTATACTTATATTTGTATAAACATAACTAATTATAAGGAATTATATTTTGGTTCCGCAATCTCGTCATTACTATTTACCCGAACTATCCCAATATAAATAAATCACATTGTAACATTTGCACGTGGACTATAACATTTATTTCGAAATTATAGTTCGCTCAGTGTAGAAAACGCATGTTTTCTCAGTGTATTAAGTTGTCTGAAAAGTGGTCGTACGATATCAAAGGGACCGACAGCTAGTGTCGCTTCTCTACATTAGTATGAAAAAGCTCAATATATCTGTTATTGTAGAAGATATCTAAAAAAACGTCATTACAAAAGTTGTAGATCTTTTTAAACTGCACATTTTAAAATTAGTTACATTCATACAGAGTGTCCCGTTTTTCCGTATTAGATCAAACTTATACTTTTTTAAATGGAACACCCTGTTTTTTATTTAAAAATTGAATTTAGCTCGTTTTTAGCTTTCCAAAAATATAATTTTGTATAACGTTATACTGAGTGGTTTAAAAGTTATGATCACTTTTCCACGAAAATCGTACTAAGTTGTAGCCACTCTGTAGAAACTAAATGGATAGAATTGAAAATAAATTTCAGGTTTTGCAACATTGCAAATATCCTGAAAATGTACAAAATGAATATTTTTTGTCAATTTTAATCATGCTTACAGGGTGGATCCAAACGCAAAAGTAATATTTTCTCTGTTATTTCAATAGGACCACCCTATATTTTATATCGTTAACAGAAAGTATTTTTGAAGTACTTTCATTCTTAATAACCATTCCCTATACCTAAAGTTAACACTTTTTGAGATATTTCAATTAAAAAAAACTAGAAAGGAATACTGAAGAAAAAAAATTAAGGTTTCTTTTTGATCGAAGTACACGTTACAGAAAGAAGTAAGAAATGTCAATTAAATACTATCTGGTATGATTTTTCGGTATTGCCTCCACAATTTGTAAAAATTAGAATACAAAATGAATTTTTCTATTAAACAATTATTGATGGTTATGATTTGGGTATTGGGAGAAAGTTTAGAGAATTTGTTGGTTTGCCAAAAGGATTTGCCATGAGATTCCTGGAGGAATACAATCTAACAAAAAATCCTTTGAAACATGTCTAGATTGTTTCAGTCGTACGGCTTTCGCGGCATACGAAAATCCAGAATATGAAAAACTATTCTAAACGAACAAAATGGACCAAATTATTATTAATAATTGGTATTAGCAATTCTTATAAGTCGCAATAGACACAATAAAGTTATTAGTACCTATACACGATTAGTGATTAGTATCTGCTTAGTCCAATTAAAGAATATTAAAATATCTCGAAAAATTAGTTAGGTTATTAGTTAGGTTATTAAATTAGTTATTAATTTAGGTACAGGGAAGGTTTATTATAGGTATAGACAATTTTTCAGAACTTCGGTTATTATAAAAAGGAAAGCTTCATTTTTTTTCTTCAATTTTAAGTTCTAATTTTTTTTAAGTGAATTATCTCGAAAAGTGTTAACTTTAGATATAGGGAATGGTTATTAAGAATGAAAGTACTTCAAAAATACTTCCTGTTAACGATATAAAATATAGGGTGATCCATTTAAATTAACAGAGAAAATGTTACTTTTGCGTTTGGATCCACCCTGTAAGCAGTATGATTAAAATTGACAAAAAATATTCATTTTGTACATTTTCAGGATATTTGCAATGTTGTAAAACCTGAAATTTATTTTCAATTTAATCCATTTAGTTTCTACAGAGTGGTAAACTTAGTACGATTTTCGTGGAAAAGTGGTCATAACTTTTAAACCACTCAGAATAACGTTATACAAAATTATATTTTTGGAAAGCTGAAAACGAGCTAAATTCAATTTTTAAATAAAAAACAGGGTGTTCCATTTAAAAAAGTATAAGTTTGATCTACTACGGATAAACGGGACACTGTATGAATGTAACTAATTTTAAAATGTACAGTTTAAAAAGATCTACAACTTTTGTAATGACTTTTTTTGATATCTTTTACAATAACAGATACAGGGTGTAAACGATATGATAGTCATTATTTAAATGGTTGATAGGGGAGGTCAAAACAAACAAAAAAGTTCAAATAACATGAATGCAAAAACCTCGTGATTTTCAAAAAATTCGACTTTAAAGTTAAATACAATTTGGCAACGATGCGATGTATTGTTTAGGTGCAAGAAAATTAAAGGAGATAAAAAAAACTTAATTTTTAAAACAATAAATTAACATAATACTCTATTCAGTACTCTATTCAATACTCGGTTTAGGCAAAGATTCGCGCTCTCTCTATTATTCACGAGCTGGACCGTGCATTGCGCTGTTGCCATGTGTTTTTTAAATTTTAACTTAAGGGAATTTTTTATCTTAATTTTTTGAGATTTTTGGCCAAATTTTGAAAAACTACTTTTGATTTATTTAGAAATGAACATATTTTAAAATAAATACAGTTACACATAAATATTCGTAAGATTCTGTTAGATATAAGCATTTAAAGTTTTTAACTTTAAAGTCATTTAGACAAAAATATATTGAGTTTTGCGAAAAAAGCCATATGAACTTTTGACTTGTTTTGACATTCTCTATCACCCATTCCAATAATGACTATCATATCGTTTACACCCTGCATATTGAGCTTTTCCATACTAATGTGCCACCCTGTATATTAAACTGCCAGAGACATACATAAGAACCTTGACATTCCAATGGTTAAGGACGAGATAAAAAGGTTTGGAAAGAAGCACGAAGATAAAAAAAAAACTATTTACCGTACGCAATCGTTCGTAGCCTCCTTCCGACTTGTCGCCGATCGATCTCTTCCAAACGGTCAAATCATCGAACGGGCTATATCTTAAGAATTTCAATAGCGCGTACATATCTGATTCCTTGTTGTGTACAGGAGTACCCGTCACGGCCCATCGAAATTTCGAATGCAATTCGCAAACGGCATTGCTCGTTTTGGATTTGTAATTCCGAATTTCATGAGCCTCGTCGACGATTATCCTCGACCATTCCACCTTAAACAAAGGTCCTTTCTTTTCAAATTCGCCGCTCACCAGCTTGTACGTAGTGAAAACCACGTCGTATTCGGCGAGCGTTTTGGCATTAGTTTCCCTTTTGGGGCCGTGGTGTAAATTGAACGATAACAGTCCATCTTCGGTCCTTTGAACCAGCTCTTTGGACCATTGATATAGGAGACTTGCCGGGCACACTACAAGAGTACCGCCTTTGTCTTTGTTACTAGAACGTCGAGTTTTCCCATCGTTATCGTTTCGATCGAGTTCTCTGCTCTTTAATATCAACGAGATCATCGTTAAGGTTTT
The DNA here is from genome assembly GCA_918026865.1 of Phyllotreta striolata. Classification (NCBI taxonomy): domain Eukaryota; kingdom Metazoa; phylum Arthropoda; class Insecta; order Coleoptera; family Chrysomelidae; genus Phyllotreta; species Phyllotreta striolata. Next base: position 2,687,931 of record OU900100.1, read on the forward strand.
CCCTAGACCCATATCATCAGCTAGGATGCCTGGAATATTTACGAGACAGTGTAGTATGTCAAAATTAATCGAGTTTAATGAGCCATTTTTTGAACACGACCATAGACCTATTAACTATGGACGCGGTTTACGAGCCCTAACAACTAAATGTTCGGACAAACAGTAATTTATTGAAAACGTTAACTTACACAAACTAAATTAATAAATTGAAGAACTACATTAACAATATAATAAAATCTATCATTTATAATAAACATTTAAATGGTTTGGTTTCTAAATACATTGAAATTCACTGTGTGCGAATAAATAAACAAAAATTATGCAAAATATCGTGACAACTAAATGTTCGGATTTATCTAGTTACCGTGTATAAAATACATAACTTTGTTGTTTACTTATTTTAAGTTGGTAATTAATTGACAGTTACTAGTTAGAAATAGTGTTGCAAAAAATTCCGATAAATTTAGTCCAAAATGGCCAGAGGAAGTGCGACAAATGTAAAAATTCGTCAATTGATAATAAAAAAAATATTGTCAGTAAAAAAATACGCGAAATAGCGGATGAATTAGATTTGGCTAAGTCGACAGTTGGGGACATACTTAAGCACTATCGTGAGAGTGGAAGTCTCCAAACTAAAGGCAAAAATTCGGGAAGACCGAGAAGTGTGTCTGATAGGGATCGAAGAATACTGGTAAAAATTTGCAAACGGGGTCGTCGCAACACTTTAAGGGCTATTACATCAGAGTGGAATGCAGAAACAGGAAAGACTTTATCGAGAGAGTGCTGTAGAAAGTGGATACACAAATCAGGACTTAGTTTTTATAAGGTCGGTTTAAAAGATTTTATTAAATCGTGATTTTTTATTATTCGTAATGCTTTAGGCGAAAGAAAAACCTCTACTAACAGAAAAACAGAAAAAAATCGGTTTATTTGGGCAAAATCGAAGATGTCATGGACAGTTGAAGACTGGTCCAAAGTCATATTTAGTAACGAGGTGAAGTTTGACGTGTGTGTGGGAGACTTTCGTAAACGGGTTATTAGAACCAAAAATGAAGCATTTCATAAAGATTGCCTTAAAAGGACAGTAAAATTTCCTAAAGGCATCATGATTTGGGGGTGCATGTCCGCACTGGGTCTAGGAAGGTATGAAGTGGTAGAAGGCACAATTAATGCGGCAAAATATCAGGAAATTTTAAAAAATAGTCTTGTGCCAAGCGCAGAAGCTCTTTACCCGGACATGAATTTTATATTCCAACAGGACGGTGCTCCATGCCATACTGCGAAAACTACTAAAAAATGGTTTGGGGATAATAACATTAATGTCCTCGCATGACCTTCGAATAGTCCGGACCTTAATGACCTCATCGAGACATTATGGCATAAAATGAAATAAAAATTGCGTGATGATCCCCAAAGAACCGTTGTCGATTTAAAGAAGAAACTGGATGAATTATGGCAAAGTTTTGACCTTGATTTATGTCAAGCGTTAATAAAAACAATGCCAGATAGGATTGCAGCGGTTATAAAAGCGCGTGGCGATGTAACGCCATATTAAAATAATAATTCTGTAAATTTTCCGAACATTTAGTTGTCACGATATTTTGCATAATTTTGGTTTATTTATTCAAACACACTGAATTTCAATGTATTTAGGAACCAAACCTTTTAAATGTTTATTATAAATAATAGATTTTAATATATTGTTAATGTAATTCTTCAATTTAATAATTTAACGTTTTCAATAAATTACTGTTTGTCCGAACATTTAGTTGTTAGGGCTCGTAGACAAAGAGGTAGTGTTGTCGATGAATGAGAGAGATGCAGCTAGTTTGGGCATATGGCAATGAGAGATTGGACAATGCTTTAGCCAATAGTAAGAAAGCAAAAGACCACGTGAGTTACGTTTTCAGAAATACATGGTAGCTGGGGTAGAGGAGGGTAGCTTATAGTAGAATAGGGTTGAGGATTTATTTTTTTTACCGAGCAAAATGCATTTTTCAGCTGAGCCTAAATTCCCACGCATTGGCAAATACAGTTCTTATTTTGTATTGTTACTTGGAACCTCCTAGCTATTAGCCAGTACAGATTTCGCAATTTAAGACCTAGCTGCTTTCTCTTGTAAAAAATATGTTTCTTCCAGGTCATTCATCTGTCCAAGTGGATACCAAGATAAAAAGAATATTTAAATATTAAGCGTATAAATAATTTAACAGATTAATCGCCTTTTTCCACACACCCTGTATATATTTTATATTTTTTTTTGGTCCCGCCTACTTTTAGCCCAAACTAGCTCCATCTCTCACGGACTTCTCTGTCTATCATTGGGAACGCTGAATAAACTCAAAATACCGATAAAGCCGCGTCCATACTTTATAGGTCTATGAACACGACCCTTACCACCGGGAGGTTTCTGAGTTTCTCTCCAGATCAACCAAGACAACGCGCTCCTCTGGTGCACCTTCAATTCGACTGTCAATCCTTCGGGCGGCGCCGTTAGGTCAATGTCCTCAGTGTCCTGAATATCATAAAAAAATTTCATTACAATTGAACTTGATTCAGAAGAAATTATTATTCGTTGTATGAATGAGGAGTGCTAATATGGTTGAAAAAATGTTACACAACGGGTACCTAATACTCGTAGTGTCAAAAAAGAATCAATCAAGAACCCCATTATAAAAGTTGTTGGTATCAAGTACGAAAATACTACCATGAAAGATATAGTTAAAGACGCAAATGAAAAAAAAATTTAATCTTTCGTGTAAAATGGTACATTCATATACCAAGGAAAAGACAAAAACATCAAGTATACTTAAGTAACGTCAGATTAATATCGTGTTTCAATAAGAGCGCAAGATTGTAAGATTCAATAAAACAATGTTATCTGTAGCAAATTATGAAAATATTTATTAATTTATCATGTGTACATTTAGTAATCATACAGGGTGATTCTGAAATAAGTGGTCAAACTTTGAGAGCAAGTAGAGAACCTCAAAATATGATAAAAACTTAAATGTAATTTTTTCAAATTGTCCTTGGTTATTAGTATACAAGGTGTTAAAGATGGATTCTCGAAGAGGTATTTTTATTAATAAGTCCATTAATAGTAAAGCTAAAATGAAGAAATTTGGTGCATATACTAAACAAATAAAATGCCTTACGGTATCATACAATCGGGTTAAAAAAGTTATCCAGGGGTGGGTTAAAATGGGGATGTCGTGGGGTAATTCTAACCTAACTTTTTTATTTTAACCTTTCCTAATGATTTGTTTAAATAATATGAAAAAATGAAGTTTTCTACATAAAAAAGGTATACTTGATGATTTTCCGTAAAGTGAACCGTTTATACAGAAAATTACTTTTAAAATTCTTGTGCACGTTAAAATTAAAATAGCCGATAACAGATACAATGACCCGTATTCAGCGCCTCTGTTTAACTTTAGCATAACTCTAAAGTCCTGTCTCGAGTCCCTAGTTACTCCATAACAACAATGTAAATCTGTCAAGTTAAAGACGCGACTTTAGAGTCACTCTAAAGTTAAACAGAGGCGCTTAATACGGGCCCATATTTACATTAGAAGGTGGAGGACATTTCCAACATCTGCTACCTTAATTCACACGCCGATAGCACTAAAAAGGTATTTGTAACTTTTTTTTGTTTTTAAAAGAAATTTTTGTCCATTTCCAAATAACAACATGAGAAAAAATAAAAAAAATGGTATGTTTTATATTCCATTTTTCACGGGCTTTTCAATGACCCTACACACGACATACCTTTGCATTTGAAAATAAAGTTGGGTAGGGTGGCAACTAAGGGTGTTGAAGAAAAAAATCATTTTATTGGCAACAAATCCGTACAATATTAAATCAATTTACGTGTTTCAGTGTTTTTTATTTAAGTTACTGGTTCAAAAGATAATAATTTTATTCCCGACTTTTGCCCAACTCTGTATTTCCCATTGGTTAATTGAGGGCCCAATAAAGATGCATTTTCTAATACGGTTAACGGTTTCAATGACTTTTTTTTAAATGTAAATTTTCAATATTTGGACAACTTCTTAAATATTTACCGCGCCTTTCAATCAGACCGTTGTTTTTAACTTTCCAATTTTCTACTTCATTTAAAAAAATATTTTCAACACTTTTTTCACTTTCTACCATTACCTCATTATCTGTAAATACATTTTCTTTATCGTCTGAAAAATTTAGATTATTTTAGCATATTTTCTTTTTACCGCGCAAAAGGGTACACACGATGCTCTTTTAAATGCCATTTAAAAAATAAAAAAAAGTAAGTGGGGTGCTGACCAATTTTTCGACACCCCCTAATTTCTTTACCTTTAAGGTACAAACAAAAATAAAGGTGGTACAAACGGATACAAACGATGCTCTTTTAAATGCTATTGGAAAAATAAAAAAAAATGAAGTGGGGTGCTGACCAATTTTTCGACACCAACTATTTTTTTACCCTTGAGGTACAAACGAAAAAAAAGGCGGTACAAAAGGGTACAAACGATTATCTTTTCAATAATATAATTTCATTTTTTTTTATCTTTAAGTCGGGTGCTAAGTTCACATAGGTGGATATTTATTATTTAACCGGGCATGTTGATTTTTAACCGAACATTTATTTTCTTATTATGCATTTGAAATTATTACTTGAAAAATATGTGAATCATGCTAGCATCCCCCCTCGACTAATATGAAAAAAAAGTAGCCTATAATTAGGAGCTAATTAAGGGCTAATTTGTACCACAAAAATTAAAATTAGTACCACCGCGATATATGGAGAAAAACGGCATTGAAAATGGGGGGTGCTAGCTTGAGTTCAAGGCAGCACCCCCACTTTGTCCGAATTCAAAATCAAATGCATTAAAATAAAGGGGATATTAAAGACTAATTTGTACCACAAAAAGTTTTTTATACAGTGCATTTCTTTAATGTCCCCCCCCCCTGTTATTTTTTGAACGGATCAACTTAGAAAATTGAAATTTGGGATAATAAAACTAATGCATGATTACTATATTTTGGAGTAAAATTGACAGATGAAAATTTCAAGATGGCGACTGGGCGCCATCTTGGGAAATAAATTTAAATGGAAAGGGGGGTCTTGTGATACATCATTTTGAAGCTCCTGACAAATACTCTACAACCCTGGAATATAAAGTCAATATCTGCACCCATTTCAAAATGGCGGAACATTTATTAATTACCTGAACATGTCGACGTTTAACGTCATAATTTGAGGACATACATATAACTAATTAAAGGCAAATTTGTACCACATAAGAATTTTTTATAATTTTCAATGTAAATTCAATTCAATTGAAATTTACGTTTAAAACGATAGCTTGAGTCACTTGTGCAGAAAACGCAAGGTTTTATAGATAAGAGCGTCCGGTCAAATCTAGCTGATATCCAAGGAATGTTTATTGTTAATTTTCTTTGTTCTTTATATTTTATAATATGTAATCGTTTTATTTGAATTTAGCTCTTGATTTGTTAATTTTAACTCACTTTTCTTCAGACTTCAGAACCATTGGGTTCGATACATTGTTAAACAATAAAATTGTATTTTTTAAAAACGGTATTTCGGATTCAAAATATATAATTCTTGAAGAGACATTGTGTGTGACGCATGAATGTAAAAAATAATGTAATTGTAAAAGTGAATATGCAACATTTTACAACTAATTAAAGGCAAATTTGTACCACATAATAAATTTTATGTTGTTCACAAAAATTTTGTTTGGGTTATCCCACAAACCATTGTGCAACAACGACTTGAAGAGGTTTTATCCACTATAAAAACGTACCGGTAGTTACGTGTGAAGAAAACGCAAGGTTTCATAGATAAGAACGTGCGGTCAAATCTAGGAGATATCCAAGGAATGCTTATTGTTAATTTTCTTTGTTCTTTGTATTTTATAATATGTAATCATTTTATTTGAATTTAGCTCTTGATTTGTTAATTTTAATTCACTCTTCTTCAGACTTCAGAACCATTGGGTTCGATACATTGTTTAACAATAAAGTTGTATTTTTTAAAAACGGTGTTTCGGATTCAAAATATATAATTCGGTCTTATTTTATTTGTTTAATTTGTGTTTTTCATTTATGATTCAAACTTATACCTACAATTACAGAATTTTTACTAACCCAGCTCCTTTAATAAATCACCTTTAAAGTCGTCTCTTCAAGCTTTAAACTTAAATTGCGCTTAAAACTTGAATTGAGTTTTTATTGGAAAATGTAAAAAATTCTGCCGTGGTACAAATTTGCCTGTAATTAATTCTATAATATCGTATATTCACTATTTTATTTTTTGACGTTATTAATAAATATAAAAAAAAACTTTTTGTCGTACAAATTAGCCTTTAATATCCCCTTTATTTTGATGCATGTGATTTTGAATTCGGACAAAGTGGGGGTGCTGCCTTGAACTCAAGCTAGCACCCCTCATTTTCAATGCAGTTTTTCTCCATATATCGCGGTGGTACTAATTTTAATTTTTGTGGTACAAATTAGCCCTTAATTAGCTCCTAATTATGGGCTACTTTTTTTTCAATTTAGTCGTGGTGGGGGTGCTAGCATGATTCACATTTGAAAAATGATTTTAGCATTTTGAATTATCTGCCAGTCGTTTATAATGATCCAAATTTTGAAGATAATAATTTTTCATAAAACTTACATTTCTGCTTTATTCTCAATTAAATAGGTTTTATAAGTTGGCCATGTAAATTCTTCTTGATTTACTGATTGTTAATTTTGGTACTTGTAGGATATTACATGGCCAACTTGTAAAACCGAGTTATTTAAGAATTAGTTTGAAAAGTAAGTTTTAAGTAAAATTTTGAATATCTTCAAAACTATTAGGTTTAGGTATAGGGAGATAAATATGAACTTATTTTTTATCGCTGATTTCTTTAAAATAAAATAACTGGTGTTTCCATTAAAAAAAACGAAGAAATTAGATATTTTTTCCATATCTTTAAGGGGATCCTCATAAAAAATATTTTATTAGGGCCTGCTTTGGTCAAATTTTTCAGAAAAAAAATTAACTCAAAAAGTATGAATTTTTGAAAAAAGTGTTTTAGACAAAAGTACCCTACAATTTTATGTAGTTTTCAAAAATACATCAATATACAGGGTGTTCCATTTGAAATAACAAAGTTGACGCCTACTTCCGGTTATTTCTCCTGGTAAATAAATAAATAAAAACGCTGTGTAATGAGTGTTCAGTAAACTTACTTGAATAAAACTGTCTGGGAGCGACACCTCGTCATTACTTTCTTCAGCAGAATTATTACTAATATTTTCTCTTGGTTTCTTCGTTACATCATTATCGTCATTTTCATAATTTTCTCCTGTGATATCTTCATCACTACCTTCTCTATCAGCATCGTCGACATCTTCATCATCATCTTCGATATATTCTTGAGCATCTTCATCTTCGCTGTCCGATAAAACGTTAATTTTCTTCTGGTGTTTGTTAAATTTTGTAGAAACAAATTCATCTACTTCTTCTGTTGAACAGGAGGGCAAGTTTTTAGAAGGTTCTCTCCAGTTAGTCCACTTAGAAGACATTTTATAAAATGTAATTTATAAATCTGTAAATATCGATGGAGAAACTCAGTTTTTGCGTGTTTATAAAAACTAAAACTATTAACTAATAGCACGGTTTGTAGAATAAGACGGTTACCTCACTTTGCTGGCAAAAGTGGGGGGGAATACGTCACCAGTATGCTAGAGTTTAGTTGAGCCTACTAATCGTTACGAGTTTCTCAATAACTATACAACCGAAACCGACATTCACTGACTGATTGGCGTGTTTTTTTACGGCTTTATTTGGGGGCGAAAAAATCGGAAAAAAATTCTATCCTACGTAACTCGACGAGATCTATCGAAATATCGACTTTTCGAAACCCGGAAAAGTTTCCTTCCGGGTGAAAAACCGGATTTTTTGTTAAAATTACGACTTTTTTGGCATTTTAGACCTATATCTCCGAAACTACATTAACGATTTTTTTCAAACTTTCACCGTATATTCTTTGATTTTTTTGCCATTTTTTCACGCAAATCGCATTTCTTCAAATTTCTATTTCACCAAGTTATAGGGAAATGAAAATTTGCCGAAATTAAAATTTTTTATAAATACACTCCGTTTACTCGGAAACTGTCGGGTTTTCGAAAAAAATGTATTCTTTCAAAATTATTAATTCAAGTTTCGTGCAACTAACAAAACAAACCCGATAACGATATCTTAACCCGTTTCGGAGTTATAGCAAAAAAACTTTGTCGATGCACCGGAGTACGGTAGAAAAATATTCCCGGTCGGCCGCGGAAGGAGCGGGGATCGTGGTCGCTTTTCCATCGCTCGGGTACTTACTCGGGTAAATTGCCGGTGGATTTCGTCGGTTCGGGCCAGCGGCGGGTGTTTATATTTTAATTTCTATTTACCATGGGCGGCGTGATTTTTTTTTTGTAAAAAAAATTGTTTAAAGCGATTTAGATGCAGATCGTTCGAATCGTTCTGCGGCGGCCTGACAGCGCCCGAGCACAGCGACAATCCGTTGCGGTACAAGTTCTCTTGGTCGCACAGAGGGGCCCTATTGAACACGGTCGGATCTGCTAGGTTGGTTGGGGATTTCCCGGCCCGTTTCCATCTAAATTAATTTCCGTTTACTGCTAGGTATTCGAGGAAAGGTCAGATCGTGGAAATCAGCAAAGGGGGCGAATTGATGCGAGCGGCCAGACCGTTGAACTTCCTACCTGGTTTCAACCTGGAAGGGTTCCCGAACCGGGACAGCATCAAATACGCCAAGATGTACGGCATCGAAGAAGAGGCCAGCAAAAAAACTTTGTCGGTGCACCGGACGGTAAAACGGAATGGGCTCATTCGATAAAATTTAGAATTTGATCAAACTTTATATACATAAAGAAGAGGTCAAAAAAAAATGGTTACTGAAAGTTTCAAGTTGATCCGATCAGCGGTTCTTTGATTATTCGAGTTTAAAGATGCGATTATTTGTCTCCGCGATAGTACGATGATGACGTCACTGCATGCGATCTCTCTGCTGTCCGCTTCGCATTTACTTAACTTGCATTGCATTCGCGATCGTTTCGTCTTTTTAACGACTATGTTTAATTGATTATACAGTGCATTTCTTTAATGTCCCCCCCCCCTTTTATTTTTTGAACGGATCAACTTAGAAAATTGAAATTTGGGATAATGAAACTAATGCATGATTACTATATTTTGGAGTAAAATTGACAGATGAAAATTTCAAGATGGCGACTGGGCGCCATCTTGGGAAATAAATTTAAATGGAAAGGGGTGTCTTGTGATACATCATTTTGAAGCTCCTGACAAATACTCTACAACCCTGAAATATAAACTCAATATCTGCACCTGCTACAAAATGGCGGAACATTTAATAATTACCTGAATACAAACAAAATAATATCAATTTTTCTAGAAATATTTGTTTTTCTATGGCAAACAGCAATCCCAGCAAACCGATAAGGTTTGACAGGTTATTTTTGGTTAAAAAAAATCCAAAAAATTTAAGTACGACAACGAACATTAATTGTTTAGTCAAAATATGCTCATTTAGTTTTTGATTTTCCTAGTGTTCAAAATATTCTCTTTAGTTTTCGATTTTCCTAGTGTTCAAAGTATTTTCATTTAGTTTTCGGTTGTTTAGTTCTCATTGCAGTTAGGTAGCACGTCAACTAACTCTAAAATGGCCAATTCTCGTCCATTGGAAGATGGAGCACTACCACATTACTCCAGACAAGTAATGAACTATTTGGATGCTATTTTCCCTGGTCGTTGGATCGTTGGATTGGTCGTCGAGGTCCTACGGAATGGATTTGACCAGAATTTGACCAGATTTGACACCTTTAGACTTTTTTTTATGGGGCTATTTGAAGCAAAATGTGTACGAAACTATACCTGCTTCAATATTGGATATACGAGAAATAATTACAGATATTTGTAAAAATATCGACGTTACTATGTTCGAAAATGTTCGGATAGGCTGTTCTTGTATCAAGAAGTTCAAGGCAACCATTTCGAGCTTTTTTTCAACAGAACTCAGCTTATTTCCTCAAATTATGACGTTAAACGTCGATTTATTCAGGTAATTATTAAATGTCCGCCATTTTGTAGCAGGTGCAGATATTGACTTTATATTTCAGGGTTGTAGAGTATTTGTCAGGAGCTTCAAAATGATGTATCACAAGACCCCCCTTTCCATTTAAATTTATTTTCCAAGATGGCGCCCAGTCGCCATCTTGAAATTTTCGTCTGTCAATTTTACTCCAAAATATAGTAATCATGCATTAGTTTCATTATCCCAAATTTCAATTTTCTAAGTTGATCCGTTCAAAAAATAAAAGGGGGGGGGGCATTAAAGAAATGCACTGTATAGGGTAATTATAATAAATAATTAATGCTAATTGTATGTATAATATTTTGGTTATCGATTAATGAGATTATATTCGTAAAAATATTTAGGAATACCTAAATAATAACTAATACCTACCTATGTAAGTTTTGGATTTTGCTCTATAACATGCATTACCCTTTTTATAATGTTCTCTTTTTCATTAGACCAAGTTGACTCAGAATTAACAAGAAATGATCCCGATCAAGTAGTCACAAATTCTGAAGAATCACTTGAAGAAATAGGAAGAGTGTCATCTAATTTACTATAAGTAAAATCATATGGTAACTGTCCCGAACGAGTCAAATCACATTAAGCTTGTTTTGAAAAAAGTTTGGGCATTATGTTTATATAAACTTGAATTTTTTATGACAGGCCTTATTTGTAATAGTGTTGTTTAAATTTTTATCCATTGTCAAATTCTCATCATCCATATCATCGTTCTGTTCATTCCGAGTACTTTTAGAACAAGTAGGTTGATAAATCCTCGATAGTAGTTTACCGCTGTCTTTTTAAAAATATTGTTCTTGCTTGTACAGTGGCATTTTTGGCAGTCGAAGATATTAGGTACAACATCTTGCTTTATTGGGAATTAGCCATTGTTTTAAAATACATGTAATTTTTTAAATTAAAAAAATTTAATTATTTTTACTAAGCAAGCTAATTATTATAATTAATACTTATATTAAAATGATCTTCACAGACAAAATGTGTTGACTTTGTGCTAACCAACATATACTTCTTTTCATTGATTTTTGCCACAATTTGTTTTTTCTTAAATCGCGCGGAAGGCGTCTTATTTAGGTATTTAGGCGCCTTTATTAGGCGTCTTAAAACTAGTGCTTCGACATTTGGGAACAATGCAATATTTATAACTATTTTTTGATTTATTGTCCGTCATTATTTAAAACTCCCTAAGCCTATAAAACCCTAAAAACGCGTTTCAATATTATCAATCGACAGCCTATATTACAAATTTGTTCTCGCAACGCATGCAGTGACGTCACAGTCAATTCGAGCGAACGCTCAGCGCGACGGTTTTTAAGGCCTTTTTAAGTGACTTCTACATGGAATTTAATTCTGATTTTTTGCATAGTGACTTAAAATTGTGTGGTCTTTCCAAAAAGCAAATAAAAAAAAAGTGTCGAACGAGCCCATTCCCGGCCGGCCGGCCGGCGTGACGGCGCGTGTGACGTCACATCGAACGAGACCGGAGCGGGATCGTCGTCGGGTATCATCGCTCGGGTAAATTGCTGGTGGATTTAGTCGTTTCGGGCAGCGGCCGGTGTTTATACAGGGTTGGGCAAAAGTCCGGAATAAAATTATTATCTGTTGAACCAGTAATTTAAACAAAAAATGCTAAAACACGTGAATTGATTTTATATTGGACGGATTTATTGCCAATAAAATGATTTTTTTTTCTTCAACCCCTTAGTTGCAACCCTACCCAACTCTATTTTTTCAAATGCAAAGGTATGTCGTGTGTAGGGTCATTGAAAAGCCCGTGAAAAATGGAATCTGAAACATACCTTTTTTTATCTTTTTCTCATGTGGTTATTGAGAAATCAGCAAAAAATTCTTTTAAAAACAAATATGTTACAAATACCTTTTTAGTGCTATCGACGTGTGAATTAAAGTAGCAGATGTTGGGAATGTCCTCCACTCTCTACTTAACAGGCTCCAAGGCAATGGTAAAACCTAATATCGGTAGCCTATCTTTAATTCGGAATGAATTTTTATTAAAAACAGGCGTACCTGGACAGGCAGCACACCAAATTTTATTGATTTTCCGTTTAAAACTGATAAGGCAACTTTAATTTATGTTTTAAGAAAAAACTAAAACATAAAAAGGGTTAAATTCTAAGCGTGAACTTCAAAAAGGAAAAAAGGTGTTGATTTTTGTACAATTTTTTTTACCAAAGGTTCGCCTGTTTTTATTAATAAGTCATTCAGAATTAAAGATATGCTATCGATATTACGTTTAACCAATACCTGGGAGCCTGTTAAGTATAGATGGTGAAGGACATTTTCAACATTGCTACGTCGATAACACTAAAAAGGTATTTGTTTTTAAAAGAAATTTTTGCCTATTTCCAAATGACAACATGAGAAAAAATAAAAAAAAAGTATGTTTTAGATTCCATTTTTCACGGGCTTTTCAATGACCCTACACACGACATACCTTTGCATTTGAAAAAATAGAGTTGGGTAGGGTTGCAACTAAGGGGTTGAAGAAAAAAAAACCATTTTATTGGCAACAAATCCGTCCAATATAAAATCAATTTACGTGTTTCAGCGTTTTTTGCTTAAATTACTGGTTCAAAAGATAATAATTTTATTCCGGACTTTTGCCCAACTCTGTAGTTTAATTTCTATTTGCGATCTATGGAAGGCGATCGGCGCGGTAAGCCGTGTATATACGGGGTGATGTTGTGTTCGATGTCGAATTTAATTGCGCAGCCCCTGGCCCAATTAAAAGGTAAGTTAAATTACAATTATTTTTTTCATATCATTCGAATTATTTATTTCTCCATCCGTTAATTTCATTGCATTGTACAGAGCACGGAAATGAGAGACCAAGTATTTCATGTTATCAACATTTTTGTCAAAATTCTAATTGTTTTTGAATAAATTTAATAACATTTTTTTATTAGAGTATTAAATTTTATTTTTTGTGGAAATACAGGAATTATTTCAATTAAAATTATGTACGTAAGGTGCAATTCATTATGAAAAGTCATTATTTTATTGTATTGAGAATTGAACGTTTGTTTGATTTGACAAAAATTTCTTCCGTCGGTAAACATTTTTCCTTTGTAGCTACTGTAAAATCAAGCGTAAAATTAACATGCTAATTATATTGGTTTTATTAGTTTATTATTTTTCTTGGAATTATTGCCCTTATCTGCTACTCGACTTTACTATTTCCCGTAAAATAATAAAAATAAATTCTCATATACCTAAAACGATCTATAAAATAATTAAATTATACCTTGTCAAGAAACTTAGTTATTAGTACGATACTCGGTTCGGTGTAACTGTATCCAGTATTTCTCTTTTTACTTACAATCAATAACATTTTTTCATTTCAATAATTAATTTTTATTGCAATAATTTCTGTGTAATTTATACTTTGTTAATGAATTAAGTTAATTATATTTTTTAATTAGGTTAAAAAAAAGAATCAGCTCCGATTTTTCTTTGCTTCAACGGAGTCGATTTATTAATTTTCTCTCATAAATTTTCGTGACCAATTAGGTATACATTTTTTTGGAATTTTGAGCAGGGCCGGCACGCCAAACTGTACCCATCACGATTTTTAATTTTTCGACGGTTTGATTTCGCTTTGCATTATTAATAGGTTTTTAATTTGGACCATTGTTTACCTACTTTAAAATTTGCGCAGTTTCGAGCAAATTTATAACAATTGTAGTTTTTTGAAAAAGGAGGTTTTGTCATATGAGTATTTTAACAATGGATCAGCTGGCAAATTCTCTTTTTCTTCCTGTATTTTACTTTTAATAACCTTCATAAAGCCTTAGAATTTTGAGCAGCGGCGGATTAAAATTGTGTGATAATTATTCCGGGTTAGGGCCTAATTCGAGGGTTCATCAAATAATCTCCTAATAATGACCAATGTCACTACAGGTGGTACGACCCTGGACTGTAGTCGGGACGCTCAGTGTATAAAAAAAAAGCTGGAATTACAAGGTGTTAGTAGGTAAACAAATTACATACTATAATAACGGTACTGTATTAGTTACAACAAATAGTTCAAACTTATTAAGTTTGTGTTTAGGCGTATTAAAATATACCTTTAATATCCTATTTTTTACCGTTAGCGCCCGGACTAAAGCAGAAGATTTTAAGTACATCAACTGCTATAATAGACTAATATAAGGAGATTATTTTAGTATAATCGTGAACAATGGTATTTAAATAAAGTTGTTTGTTAATTTTCAGTAAAACTGTAACAATAAAATAGCACTACGCATAAATGTTACCGCCGGCCTGTAAATTCATCTCCTCTTCATTTCGTATAAATATTTACAATCTACGCACTCAATGGTATTTCAAGCAGGGGCGGCACAATAATGTACGTTTTTTAATCACTAATAATGTGATAACCTTGTCAATGGATTTTTTTTATTTTTTGATACTTTTAAGAGTTTTGCTGAATCTATAAAATTTAAACCTGATTTTCATATAGAAATACTGGAATTATTTCCTTTATAAATGGGAAGTTCTATTTGTATGTAACTTGCTTACCTTACTAAACTGTTCCGCATTTTTACACCCGGCGTAATAGAATTTAAAACAACGTACATAGTTACGAAGAACTGACGAAACGAACATGAACCGTTTCAAAAGTTGTAATAAAATTAAAATAAAATCGAAAGGGTTTTTATTTCGAATTTTCATTTCCATTTGACCGAATAAATATTTATTGTAGAATACAAGCTTCTACTATTGTTTAGGCCATATTTCTATTAACATATTCCGAAATTTTCCCGGTGTTTTTCAGATCCTGTTACAAAATTTTCTATACCGATCCTGTCCTTATAAAAGGTCATAGGACTTCTGCATAACTGTTCCTGACCTACACCAACTTTTCGGAATTTCACGGACGGGCGGCAAATGGAATTTTAAGCAGGGACGGCATTAAAAATTGTACTTGATTATGTGTTTAAAATAATGTAGGAATTTTTGAAGTCTTTTTATGGACATTGCTTTTTTAATTAAGAATTGTTATTCAAATTAATTCATTAGTTCATCCTGTTATTTTGATTAAATATTTTTCATTAGATGAATCTGATGACATTTAAAACAGCCATAATAGTATTTAAAATAATGTAATTTTTTTAAGTACCTACCATTAATTAGATACATTGAGTAATTTTATAGTTTTCAGTGTGAAATTTGGAAATAACGAATTCGAGATGATTTTTATGTTTAAGTGATTTTAACTAAATTTTACTAAACTAAATTTTAAGGATTAAAATCGATTAATGCGAAGGAATAAGAATTGAGGCGATAGATCGTGCGTAATAAATTCCTTGGGCATGTTTATAATGTTGTAATTTTGGGTAAGCCAGTCCTGCACGAAATTCCGTAAATTAATATAGGTCAAAAAATGATTTGCCGCAAGAGTGTGACGAACATTAAAGGTGGTCCCAGACACTACGTGTATTTGGCAAAGTTTTGTAATTCGGACTATTACGCGTAGTGTCTGGGAGGGTAACTTCGGCAAAGTTTTGTACTACGGTACTTTTCCGTCGATTGTCGGAAAAATTGCATTCACATATACAGTGATGCTGGGCATGTGCAACTTGAATTTCATAATTTAGGTTGTTAGATATTCGATAAAAGGTGGCGCTTCTTCAAAAATATTTTGAAATTCGTCTAAAAATTTATGAATTATATTTATTTAATCATTATCATTTTTACAAGTTCATAATTTTTTAGGAATCCTGATGCAACCCAGGCCTTTTACAAAGGAGACAGTTGGATAGACAGATCTTCAATCGCTTCGTTCGCTCGGTTTAAAGGTAAAAACAAAATTATCTATGAAAAACAACCTCACTATAACGAAATATTTAATGTTTTAGGAATCCTGATGCAACCCAGGCCTTTTACAAAGGAGAAAGTTGGATAGACAGATCTTCACTCGCTTCGTTCGCTCGGTTTAAAGGTAAAAACAAAATTATCTATGAAAAACAACCTCACTATAACGAAATATTTAATGTTTTAGGAATCCTGATGCAACCCAGGCCTTTTACAAAGGAAAAAGTTGGATAGACAGATCTTCAATCGCTTCGTTCGCTCGGTTTAAAGGTAAAAACAAAATTATCTATGAAAAACAACCTCACTATAACGAAATATTTAATGTTTTAGGAATCCTGATGCAACCCAGGCCTTTTACAAAGGAGAAAGTTGGATAGACAGATCTTCAATCGCTTCGTTTGCTCGGTTTAAAGGTAAAAACAAAATTATCTATGAAAAACAACCTCACTATAACGAAATATTTAATGTTTTAGGAATCCTGATGCAACCCAGGCCTTTTACAAAGGAGAAAGTTGGATAGACAGATCTTCAATCGCTTCGTTTGCTCGGTTTAAAGGTAAAAACAAAATTATCTATGAAAAACAACCTCACTATAACGAAATATTTAATGTTTTAGGAATCCTGATGCAACCCAGGCCTTTTACAAAGGAAAAAGTTGGATAGACAGATCTTCAATCGCTTCGTTTGCTCGATTTAAAGGTAAAAACAAAATTATCTATGAAAAACAACCTCACTATAACGAAATATTTAATGTTTTAGGAATCCTGATGCAACCCAGGCCTTTTACAAAGGAAAAAGTTGGATAGACAGATCTTCAATCGCTTCGTTTGCTCGATTTAAAGGTAAAAACAAAATTATCTATGAAAAACAACCTCACTATAACGAAATATTTAATGTTTTAGGAATCCTGATGCAACCCAGGCCTTTTACAAAGGAGAAAGTTGGATAGACAGATCTTCACTCGCTTCGTTCGCTCGGTTTAAAGGTAAAAACAAAATTATCTATGAAAAACAACCTCACTATAACGAAATATTTAATGTTTTAGGAATCCTGATGCAACCCAGGCCTTTTACAAAGGAGAAAGTTGGATAGACAGATCTTCAATCGCTTCGTTCGCTCGGTTTAAAGGTAAAAACAAAATTATCTATGAAAAACAACCTCACTATAACGAAATATTTAATGTTTTAGGAATCCTGATGCAACCCATGCCTTTTACAAAGGAGAAAGTTGGATCTTCTATAAATTACGATCTTATGATGCACCTACTGATCATTTAGTAATCAAAAAGTGGCTAACAAAATATATAAGGTGACAGAGAGACTTTGGACTACATCAGTGCACGTACTAAAAATTATACCATGTGCCTTAATTGTTAATCTATTATGAAAAGTTTATCATTTCTTATTAATGTAAATTAATGCTAATTTTTTAAAATAAATGAATTATGTATAGATAAATTGGTTGCCTATCTATTAGTGTCTATTTTGCAAATCTATTAATGTCTATTTTGCAAATTAAAAAATGCAACAGTTATGTAAATGTTTAAATAATCTCGATGTGAAATGCCTTTTTCCATAAAATTGACAATAATTTCTGTTTTTTCTAATGTAATTCTGGTATCTAATAGGTATTTAACAGATAAAATGATTGCCTATCTATTAGTGTCTATTTTGCTAATTAAAATATGCAACAGTTTTGTAAATGTTTAAATAATCTCGATGTGAAATAGCTTTTTCCATAAAACTCACCATATTCTATGATTTCTAATGTTATTCTGGCATCTACAATTAATTTAATAGATAAAAGGATTGTCTATTTTGTCTTAATTGGTGTCTATTTTGCAAATTAAAAAATGCAACAGCCTTTTTAATATTTAATAATGTCATATACTTACCTGTACAAAAGGCTGATAGATATAATTTGTAGAAATTAGAAATATTGAAATAAAGAGGGTAATTCGAAAATACAGTTGCTTTTTTTAAGTTACATGCTTAACTTGACAATTACAATAAAACAAGCGATATTATATGTATATGTTGATACGGATGTGCCAGTACAATTACTTAATATATCGTTTTCTTCTTAATATTATGAACATAAATATATTCTTTAAGATGAATGAAAATGCCTAAATTTATTTGCTGCCGTTTTTCTATGCGGTGTATGTAATAAGTGTGATCTACCTAATTACAGTATAAGTATAATTCTGATACTTCGTGATTTTTTTTTATTTGATCAAGGTAGGTATAAGGTATGTAGATTTATGTAGATATACATTATACCCAATACAGTAACACTGGTATACTTTCCCAATTCTCACAATACCTGTAATTTTTTTTTCTTTTACTTAATAAAGGGTAAATTTTCCAAATTTTTCTATTATACTTTACATTTATTGCGCAGATATTTCGTTTTTGTTTACCTACACTGGGCCATAACAAATTCACGCAATACTATTATTTAATTAAATTAATTTGCTATGAAACTGAACAAAAAAATTATTGGAATTGAATATTGAATATTTTCAAATACTATTATATTTTAAACTACGTATTTAAAAAAAACCCTACATTATACTGCCAATGTGTTCTAAGAAATTTATGGCCAACATTAAATTGTTTAGTATTGTAATTATTATTACAATAAGTATCTTCGATGTAACAAAAATGAAAACAAACATAATATAATTGTTAATTTTATTAAAGGTGTAACAATACCCCGCACCCGAGCGCCATCTACGAACCGTTACGCGCACCCGCCAACTACAACGAGGGCCCAAAGAGGACGCTACGTACGCGCCGATGCGGAACCAGCAACCAAACTGCTCATAACACCGGGGCGTTAGCCCAGAACGGGAGACTGGAACACGACTCTTCCTAGTAGCTGCTCTTACCTGCTTCCATCGTGGAACTACCCAGAAGGCTACTAAGAATCGAATCGAATCTCCTGGTGCTTCTCACCGCTTCCTAGACAGGGACGGTTAAGGACTCCGGTTTTACGTTCCTCCAAAGCCGACGCTTTTGTATTCGCGCTCCGTCGTATTTCTTTTCGTGTTCCTACTCGCGTTTCTTTCGAATATTTTGTATCGTTTTCGTTTACCGTTAATATATTCCGTTTTAAACCGTTTTTACTTGTTTTCCGATTTCCTGAGGACCTACTTTTAAAAGTAACAAACATGATACAAAGATTAAAGAAGATATGATCTTGCGCATGAAGGCGGAGCTACAATTGTGGCTGTGACGTCATGCGGAGAGTTAAAATATAACCTCACTTTATTTTGCACATTAAAAGCCATTGTTTAATTAAAATTGTTTAATTAAGTTGTGCTTATTCTTCGTGTTTTTTGTGTTCTGGAGGTATTATTAGTGTGTTTGTGGTTTTTAAGACTTTTTAGATTCGTGAAATAATACAGGGTGTTTGTAAATTACATGTACATATTTCAACCACATGTCAGGAATACCTCTAAAAGTGATTTGGCGTTATTATTTTTTTTTAATTCAAATGTTTAAATTTGGGGCAATTTAACATTTATCCGCCCCAAACTCTACGTCGTATTGTCTACGCGTATTCTGCATAAGCGGCTGGGAGCGCGTTGAACGAACAGTGTTGTAAAATGTTTATAAAACGAAATAATGTGATAAGTTTTAAATTTTTTTTTTATCGTCAAACCAACTACTTATACTAAAATTATTAATTTTAAAAATGGTACAATTTCGAAGAATGTTTTGCAAAATATTAGAAAATGGCTCATGAATTTCGGAATTATTCAATACATTAAAAAATAAGGAACCCTATTCGTAAAATAAATTAAACTTACCCAAAATCTTCATGATTATCTAGGTATCCTTACAAAGTATCATAACAATAATTATTGTGATTAATTGTTGAACAATTATTGTTCAAAGTGTCCACCATTAATTTCAATACAAGCTTCTGCTCTTCTGCGTAAAGAACCAAAAACTAACAAACACAAAAACTCAAACTTGATAAAAGTTCACACTTAACAAATTTACAAATTTTTATGTATTTTTCAAATCGGCAAAGGCAAATCAACGCACGAACTGGTTGCGTCTCTATCTTTGTGTAGTAACTAAAGAAATCGCTTTATTACCCTTGTAAAAGATAATTTATGCGATGTGACGTGCAAATTTCTCCCTCCGCCTGCCGGCCTTCGAAAAATCTAGCCGAATGTTTTCTAGTGCGTATTGTTTTGTAGGGTTGTTAACCTCGTGGTCAAATAGATAATTCTTTTTAGTGATTTGTTTGATAGTGTTTAACTTCTTATTATTCTTCAAGTTTAGTTTGTTCTTAGTTTAGTGTTCTGATTCTTGGAGCAATGCAATGGCAGACGCGTTTGATCAAAATGAAATAATTAATTGATTTGCTTCTAATAAGTAGTAAGTAATAAATAAATTCTTATGAGACATCATTTTTAATTTTTCATTTATCAATTATTATTTTGTCGATATTACAACTTTACGGATCGTATCGCGCGAGTCGATTTGTTTAAAATCACAACAATTATTGAATTATTGATTATTGGATCTGAATTAAATGAAAAATACTTCAATTTTTAAATATTAACCGATTACTAGTATGATTATTATCTAAAGTAATTCTAATCCTTTAAATCAAATGAAATACATTCTTTAAAAATGTCTTATTTTTCAAATTAACAAATAAAACATGGCAACGTTGAAAGAAATCCGCCGATCCACAGCTGATCGCTTTAAATTTGTAACTGACCCTCTCAACATTTCAGAGGCGTGTATCTTATTTAGCAACAATTTTCAAAAATTAATTACTCGGTAATTATACGCTATTTTGAAAAAATAATTTATACAATAGGTTATATTAAGCATCTAGTCTTACCAGTTTTAATATGTACATGTAATTTACAAACACCCTGTATTATTAGTGTAGCGTAGGATTATTATTGGATTTCTGTAAGCAAAAGATACTCTTTTCGTTGATCAAAGATGAGGTGTTCGATAGCTCGGTGTAATAGTGACAATCAAAGTAAAGTGTTTGATAAAAATATTATGTTTTTTCGCTTTCCAAACGATCCAAAGTTGGTAAAAATTTGGCTAAATACCTGTAAACGGAAGGATTCTTTTATTACCAAAAATGCCAGGGTTTGTTCAAAACATTTTACCGCGGATAGTTTCAAGAGGGATTTAAAATACGAACTAACGGGATTCTCTTCTAAAAATCATCGTCTTTTAAAAGAAGATGCTGTGCCTGCATTAAATTTACCATTTACAAAAGAAGCAAAAAGCAACTCCAAAAGACATGAACGCTTGGAAAAAAGAGAAGCAAAAAAAGGTGTTCAGGATCTTTTAGATTCATCAGCCTCAGCCTCAACTAGGTAAGTAATAAATAAGGTTGTGTACTAGTATTCGTTGTTGAGTTTGTAAAAATTATAACAATTCAGAACTAAAAAAATTTTAAGAAAAAATAGGAAAAAAATATTTATTAATTTATAAGTTTCACCTATCAAAATGTGTACTTGTAGTAGATACCTTGGTGGAGAGAGTAGCGTAGAGATTGTACCTGATATTAATTCAAGAGAATCAAGAGATCTTCTAGATAAAAACCCTGAAAAAGACTTACCTCAAGACATACCATCAGTATTAGTTCAAAGAAAAGATGTTAGGTAGTACCAACTTCCTTTGTATTTTAGTTCCCAATTAAAAATTACCTAAAAAAGCTGTTTGATAAGTTTATAATTTCTGTTTGTTTTCAGCGTTATGACAGAGCCATATCAGGGCGACATCAGGGACGAAACCGTATTCAAGCTAAGGCAAGAGATTGAACATTTAAAAAATGAAAATCAGGTGTTTCAGAAATTTTTTACTCCTAACCAGATAAAAAAATTAAAAAATCCCAAAAACAGAGTTACATGGACAGTTGAAGATATTGCAAGAGGAATTGTTATCCATTCTGCAGGTGCGCGAGCCTATAGACTTCTTTTAAAAAAAGGTTATCCTTTACCTGCCATTTCTACATTAAGAGGGTGGTGCAAGAAGATAAAACTAGAACCCGGACTTTTAAAGCAGGTTAGACAATTTTATTATTTTTGTGGTAGCAGTTTGCATGTACATACTAAAAATTGAAATAAATAAAACAATTTTTTAGGTTTTTATGGTTGTTAAAACAACAGAATTAACCGATTTGCAAAAACTCTGTGTCTTGTCATTTGACGAAGTTAAAGTGCGAAAAGTCTACATGTATGACAAAACTAATGACCAAACTCTTAAACCATACAGTTACGTACAGGTAGCAGTATTAAGAGGATTATTTGGAAATTGGAAGCAGCCAATATTCTACGATTATGACTGTCAAATGACAAAGGAAAAACTCTTTGAGATTATAAGCTTTGCTGAAAATGCTGGATTCCCTGTTGTAGCCATAGTAAGCGATTTAGGTGGAGGAAATAGAGGTTTACATAAAGAATTAAACATTAATATATCACAAACAAGTTTTTCTAGTCCAGTCAATCAAAAGAAAATTTATGTATTCGCTGATGTGCCACATCTCATGAAACTGCTGCGAAACCATTTTGTAGACCAAGGCTTCGTAATAAATAACACTGAAATTACCAAACAAATAATTGAAAAAGTTATCAACTTAACCAGTACAACCGATCTCAATATTATTCATAAAATATCTTTAGATTCGTTAAATGTAAAAGGAGCTCAAAGGCAGAAGGTCAAGCTAGCTACTAAACTATTTTCCCATACAGTTTCTAAAGCGATATCGAGATGTGGAATGCTTGGAAAATTTGATGATGACAACTGGATGGAATGTGCCAATTTTTTTAAAAATGTAAGTGATAATTTGCTAGTAGGTAAATGCTTCCCTTATTGTATATGATCAATAATGATTTTTTTGTTTTAGGTAAATGACTGGTTTGATTGCCTTAATGCTAGGGTTCCCGAAGAAGATTCTCGAGATGGAAAAAAAGCATACGGCTTATCTCTGGATGTCCAGAACAATATTTTAGATACAATGACAAAAACCATGACAAATCTTAGAATTAAGGGAAGAAACTGCTTACTGCCTTTTCAAAAAGGCATTCTTATAACAAATAGTTCCTTAAAACAACTATTTGAAGATCTGAAGTCAACATATAACATTAGTTATATCTTAACATACCGCCTTAATCAAGATGTGCTTGAAAATTTATTTGGGGTCTTAAGGTCTAAAGGAGGTCTTTATGATCATCCAACTCCCCTAGAATTTAAATATAGATTAAGGTCATACATCCTGGGACATAACGAACGCACATTTTCTGAAGCCTGTAATGTAGAGGAAGATGATACACCTAGTTTGAATGTGAAAAAAGAAGACCTTTTAAGTAGCCGGTGTTTTTTAACACTAGCTGATCCTGTTAGGCAAGAAGATAAAACACCAGCACCAGATCCACTTCTCCAAGAACTTGATGATCTCGCATATGATGGGCTTGAAAATTTGGCAGGTTTCATTTGCCATAAGTTGAAAAATGAACCTGAGGTAGCTTCGTCCTCATATTTGGCATCTTCTGACGAAAACAATTTTACATGGGTTAACCATCTCTCTGAAGGGGGGTTAAAAAAGCCATCAGAAGAATTCATGTTGCAGTTCCAACAGCTTGATGAAATATTTAATACATTTAATCCTACTGACAACGTACAAATTTGCAAGGGATATTTAAGCAAATTATTAAATCTCGCCTCTAATATAGAATGCAGCAGTAAAGTAAAATCATTATTTTTTAGGTCTCGAATGTATTTTAGATTAAGAAAACTGAATAAAAATTTGCAAGATCAGACAGTCAGCAAAAAAAGAAAAATGTCAAAAATAACACAATAATTTAATTTTTTAATATTTAATAAAGAAAGTTGACATAATCAAAACTGGTTTTTTATAAAGGAATTTATATTAAGAATAAAGTTTTCCGAAAAATCAATAATAAAATAGTTTTATTTATTGCAAACCTTTTGACCCACACTGTATTTAACTTATGTGTATAATAAGCTTCTTATTTTTCTCTTTTATTTATTTATTAAGTCTCATTGACGATTCTCGCTCCTTTTCTATGTATATAAGTTTCAGGGCATACTAGAAAAGAAGCGAGAATCGTCAATGAGATTTTCTGATGGACATCGTTGTACATTTCTAGTACATTTTGCTTATTTGTTTCGTTAAATGTATCTATTTATAAACACATACTTGCCAAAAACCTAATTTTCAAAATAATTATTGTTAAAAATCGAGCTAAAATACTCAATTTCAGTCCATTCTATAATAGCCAATTCAAATTTTACTCTCCGCGTGACGTCATGCGCGACGAGAACGAATTTGAGACGCCTATCAATCATATCTTTAGTGTCATTGTATCATGAGTAACAAACATCCACGTTACAAATTGGCGCCCAACTTCACAGGCCAGGAATATCAAAAGACATTAATTCGCGTTAAAATCGATGAACTCGTGCTCGTGCTTAAACTCGTACCAGATCTCGTTTAATCCCTCGACAATCATTCCACGGACAAGGAACCAGGCTGCCAAAACCATGGCACTTAACCCGGACCCCTCGAATGCAATATCTCGAGCCCAGTGTCCCGCACCTGTCGAACCTCCTATTCGGCATTTCACGCATTGCCCCGTTCGCTTCGGTGGAACGTACGGAATCGAAGCTACGGAAGATTTTCTGAGCAGCGCCGATTTTTATAGGCAAAGCGAAGGAATTAGCGACGCCAATGCACTTGCCGGACTAGCCCTTCTATTGTATGGGGACGCGAAAACATGGTGGATGGGAGTCAAATCCGCTACTACCACATGGGAGGATGCAATGCGCATGATCAGGGATGAATACGCTCCCCGTCCCCCAACATACCAAATTCTCCGCGAGGTCTTCGACACGCCACAAACCGATGAAATGCCTACGGGTAAATTCGTGTCCCAGAAGAGAGCCTTACTAGCCCAAATCCCGAAATACCTAGATGAGGAGCTACAATTAGACATTGTCTACGGCTTGCTCAAACCCGTCTTAATAGACCGCATTCCACGGGAAACCGTTACCACGTTTGCGAATCTACTTACCAAGGCAAGAGTCATCGATAATCGCCTAATCCCCAAGACCGACGACAAGGAAAATCAGCCTCCTCCTCCTTCTTCCGCTGATAGTGGGAAGAAGAAGAACAAAACGCGGTGCCAATATTGCCGCAATCCGGGACACGACGTCTCGGTTTGCCGGAAAAAGGCCAAGGTAGACGCTGCGGCTATTAAACCAGCAACCACAGGCGAAGCCCTCGTGCGCTGCTATGGGTGCCAGCGACCCGGCTTTATCAAGCGGAACTGCCCCGATTGCAATCCGTCCAGCTTCCCTACGGCGACTTTCTCGTTCCTTTCTGCCAAATTTTTGGACCGGCCAGCGATAGACATCGTTATACAAGGACATTCGGGAGCAGCCTTCTTGGATACAGGAGCAAAACAGTGTCTGGCTAGCCCATCTCTTGCGAAAATGCTGCTAGCAACCGGACACCTCCCTCAAACTCGCTCCATGGCGGACGGTAATACCACCGAGAAGAAGGTGCAAATTATTCACACGATGGTTGAACTTAAGGGACGCAAAATACCAACGACGTTCCTGGTGCTGCCCGACACGCCCAATGCCCCATCATTGCTGGGCATAGATTTTATCGTCGCGGCCGGCCTGATCCTCGATTTTCACCAACGCATCTGGTATTTTCACGACGCTCCTTCCCGGCCATCCGGGTTTTCTCCCAAGGATTCCAAAGAACAGATTCGACCGCCTATCGACCGTCCGCAAACACAACGCGCTGTTGCCATACTCGACTCGATAAATTCGACTTGGCTTTGTCCGCCAATGCTCAGTCCGATGTCAATGACTCCGCCCACTCCAATGCAAGAGGATACCGAGATCCACTATGGGCCTGAACTTGCAGTCGCGACTAATCCTGTCGACCTCATAAGAAAGGCAACACCGTATTTGCGTAGCAACCCGTATTCTCGAACGGGGTACATGCTGGCCGACGCCGAAGACGCCCTAATGGACTTTCGGACGCAAATAACAAAAACACTTCTGCCTTGTTCGCTACCCTTGCCGTACAACTACGGGAAGATGAGGGGTTAGCACTAGACCCACCTCAGCGAGAACAATTAGATCAACTTCTAACGCAAAGAACGCGTGTCTTCCAACCGAGTGGACCACCAACGGACCAAATCGAACATCGGATCGACACTGGTGATGCACACCCGATCAGTTGTCCTCCTTACCAGATGACCCCTTCACGGCGGGAGGTGCTCAAAAATGAGGTTGAGACCCTGCTCTCACAGGACATAATAACCGAATGCGAAAGTCCCTGGTCCGCGCCTGCAGTATTGGTTCCGAAAATTGGAGGAGGAATCCGCTTATGTATCGATTTTCGACGTCTCAACGCCGTCACCCGTCCAGATCACTACCCATTACCACGCCTCGACGACCTTCTACACTCAACCGGAAACGTGGGAGTCATATCCACTATGGACCTCAAGGCTGGGTATCACCAAATTCCCATAAGTCCGGACGATAAAGACAAAACGTGCTTCGTGACACCTTTCGGAACCTACCGGTTCAACCGAATGCCTTTTGGACTGGTCAACGCACCGGCTACCTTCCAAAGGCTGATGGATCGATTTCGGAACCGTCTTCCGACGTTGCGCCTATTAATATACCTAGATGACCTGATACTGCTCTCCACCGACTTCCCGAAACACATGGAGGAACTGGATCAAGTTTTCAGACTACTCACCGTCTACGGATTACGACTAAACAGGCCGAAATGCCACTTCGGCTGCCAAAAAGTCAGATACCTGGGGCACATAATTTCGAACGCTGGGTTACAAACCGATCCAGCTAAAATAGAAGCAATGACTGCCATGAAGCCCCCATCTACACCAAAACAGGTTAATACGTTCCTTCAAACCTGTAGTTGGTACCGACGCTTCATTCCGGACTTCTCCAAAATCACCCAGCCATTAAGTAAGCTTACCCGAAAAGCCGCCCCCTGGGAATGGAAAGACGAACAGAAAGAAGCTTTGCGCTATCTGAAACAAGCGTTAACCAGTGCCCCTATTCTACGACAGGTGGATCATACGCTTCCATTTACCCTACGAACAGACGCCAGTGCCTACGCCATAGGAGCTGCTCTACTGCAGGGGGAGGGTAACGAAGAACGACCAGTTGAATATGCCAGTCGACTGCTTACGTCAGCAGAAAGAAATTACTCCACCACAGAACGAGAAGCTTTGGCGATCGTATGGGCCGTATCAAAATTCCGTGGATACCTAGAAGAAAGCTCCGTAATCATAGTTACGGATCACCAGCCCCTAAAATGGTTGATGACCCTCAAAACGCCCAGCGGAAGACTCGCCAGATGGGCCTTGCAATTGCAACCTTTCAACTTGAAAATCACCTATGCACCAGGGAAAGCAAATGCTGTCGCCGATACACTTTCCCGACCACCAATCGAGACCACATCTACATGTCAAATAAGCATGGTAACCGTGGACTTTCCACAGAAGGACCCTGGACAAATCCGGGAAGAACAACTTCAGGACCCAGAAGTCAAGAAGATTCTCGATTGCTTCGAAAGAGCAAAACCAGAGGAGACAGTACCCTGGACTGCAAGAGGATATATCACCAGTCAAGGGGTACTCTACCGTTATTCATCCCAAGACGATAACGAAGAACCCCAGCTAGTGGTACCACTAGCCCAGCGTATAGAAATACTAAGGCAGTACCACGATGTCCCGCATGCCGGACACTATGGCGCCGAGCGGACATCCCAGAAGATTCTGCAGCATTTCTACTGGACGGGGCTACGAAAAACAGTTGCAGACTATGTGAAAAACTGCCCCGACTGCCAGAGATACAAGCCTAGCAACATGGTACCGGCGGGGCTGCTCCAAACGCCTGTAATGCGACAACGGTTCGAGGTTATCTCTTTGGATCTGTTTGGACCTCTTCCTGAGGGGCCAAACCAACAGAAATGGATCTTCGTAATCGAAGACACTGCTACCAGATGGATCGAATTGTTTGCTCTGAAAAACGCTACAGCCGATGAGTGCGCCTGGACATTCATAGATGAATACTGCCTACGCTATGGTATGCCCCGAAGAATCATCAGTGACAACGGACCCCAGTTTGTTAGCGCTATCATGCAAGCTGTCACCGACTGTCTCAATATACAGCAGACTTTCACACCCGTCTACCATCCTGCTGCCAATCCAGTCGAAAGGCGGAATAGAGATCTCAAAACCCAACTATCCATACTCGTGGGACCTCACCACACCGAATGGCCAAGGATGTTACCAGCCATAAGGTTCGCAATGAACACCTCACGATGCCAATCGACCAATTTCAGTCCAGCCTACCTCGTCTTCGGACAAGAGCTGCGACATCCTTTCGAGATACTACACGATTTCCGAAGTATAGTCGAGAAGGACACCTTCATAAAAGAAGTCACCCCGAAACTCTTAAAGATGGCCGACATCTTCTCAAACGCCAAAGAAGTCTGGGAACAACAACAAGACAACCGAAAGACTTACGCAGATGCCCATCGTCGACCATCCACGGGATTTTCCATAGGCGATTACGTATGGATAACGGACCATTCCTTAAGCAAGAAGGATAAGCAATTTTCCAAGAAGTTGGCCCCACGGCGCGATGGTCCATATGTAATAACAAAAAACATGGTCCATGCTCCTTCCAAATCGCCCATCCTACGAGAAGAACGGAACCCATGGGTACCTACCACGTCTCCGCGCTTACTCCATACCGGACACTCTCGGAGGACGAACCATCCAACCTTCCCAGACCAGTCCAACCACTAAGGAAAAGAGGACGACCCAAGAAGCAAGTTTCAGAGTCCACGGCCGAGACGACCCCCAGGACTCTGAGGGGGAGTTTGTAACAATACCCCGCACCCGAGCGCCATCTACGAACCGTTACGCGCACCCGCCAACTACAACGAGGGCCCAAAGAGGACGCTACGTACGCGCCGATGCGGAACCAGCAACCAAACTGCTCATAACACCGGGGCGTTAGCCCAGAACGGGAGACTGGAACACGACTCTTCCTAGTAGCTGCTCTTACCTGCTTCCATCGTGGAACTACCCAGAAGGCTACTAAGAATCGAATCGAATCTCCTGGTGCTTCTCACCGCTTCCTAGACAGGGACGGTTAAGGACTCCGGTTTTACGTTCCTCCAAAGCCGACGCTTTTGTATTCGCGCTCCGTCGTATTTCTTTTCGTGTTCCTACTCGCGTTTCTTTCGAATATTTTGTATCGTTTTCGTTTACCGTTAATATATTCCGTTTTAAACCGTTTTTACTTGTTTTCCGATTTCCTGAGGACCTACTTTTAAAAGTAACAAACATCCACGTTACACTAACAATTTTAAAAACCAACTAATCCTACTTGTGTTACAATGTTAAAAAGCTCTAAAACGGAATGACATAATATTAAATAAAAAATCTAGCAGGTAAATAATAAAACAAATATAGTAGTTTTCAGTAATATTCTAATTCCACTTAATTATTGTTAAGTAAGTATTATATTATGTTGTTGTTGTTGTTTTTATGCGGACGGTCTTTCCAGCCCCGTGACCACCTAGATCTAATGATCCTCTGTAGTTTCCCATTAGTATCAAATAGTATTAATAAACCAGAATGAATTTAAGAAAATTTAATGTCCATTTCGACTTATTTTTTTACGATCTTTTCAAATCTGTTATTATTTTTTATGAACGTTATTTGGTAAAAAAGTTAGCTTGCTTTTGACACATTTGTACAGGAATCCCTATGTCGCATCTTATAAATAACACAGTGTATATATGTGAAATTTGTACTTTTTCCACTAGAAAATGATACATTTTTATTTTTACCATTAGTTCACTGTATCTAAAAAATTTTATACATTTTTATAAACCAATTTGTTGTTTCTTGTTGTATTAGAACTATTGTAAAACTGCCCATTATATATTTGTAAAACTGTAGTAATATTGGAAACTATAACAATTAGAAAACAGTTCATGTCATATGAGAGTTGTTATAGTTACCCCTTTGATTCTAAATATTTAAATTTTGTAACCGTAAAAAACTGTCATAGTTTCCGGAACGGAATGGAGTTTCCGTGAGTGGTGATGGAGATAACAAATTATATTCGTTATATAAAATAACGGAGAAGGGTCTAAACTAAACGAAGCTATGGAATCAGTGGATCTAAAAAAAACAAGTTAATATATCAGAAGAAAGACTATCAGAAATTAAGGAAGCAACCAAGAGCGATAATTGTTTGCAACTAATCAAAGGGTTTATTATGAAGGGGTGGCCTAAAAGCATAAACCAATTACCAGATGAAGTAAAATGCTATAACCAGTACAAACACGAGCTATGTTTGCAAAACGACATTATTTATCGAAATGACAGAATATTAATACTCTTTATACTGACAAAAAAAAAAAAGATAGTTATATTACATAGAGGTCATAACGGAATTGAGTTAGCACTGAATTTTGCTAGAAGAAACGTATTTTGGCCAGGTATGTCTGCGGAAATAAAAAACAAGGTTAAAGAATGCCAAATATGCAAATCTATATCATATTCGCAATGTAGACCAGAAATGCAGTCGTATGAAATACCAGAGTACCCTTTTCAATACATATCAATGGACGTATTCAACACGGAGTACAATGGATCATCTACCAACTTTTTGATAACTGTGGACCACTACTCCGACTATTTTGAGTTGGATATTCTAAGAAATTTGAGTGCAAAGACTACAATCGAAATTTGTCAACGAAACTTTAGCAGACACCTTTAGAAACTTTAGAAGACAACTTTAGCAGGTATTCCTCATATTGTGTGTACTGATAATGGTACGAATTTT
The DNA here is from genome assembly GCA_918026865.1 of Phyllotreta striolata. NCBI lineage: Eukaryota > Metazoa > Arthropoda > Insecta > Coleoptera > Chrysomelidae > Phyllotreta > Phyllotreta striolata. The sequence goes on from OU900100.1 coordinate 2,718,883, forward strand.
GCTAACAAAGATTTTGATGAATTTGCAAAAAAGTGGAATTTCGACCATGTTACCTCTTCGCCACATTATCCACGGAGTAATGGAAAAGCAGAGTCGGCAGTTAAAATTGCCAAGAGTCTCGTTCGAAAGAGTGCTGGAGATGACTTGTGGTTAAACTTAATACACCAGCGTAATACTCCCAATAAAATTGAAGTTAGTCCCACCCAAAGAATTTTCTCAAGAGCGACCAGAACATTGCTGACGACAGCCACGAAGAATTTACTGCCAAATGTTATCAATGGTGTACCAGAAATGATATCCGAAAATAAACAGCTTAGCAAATACTATTACGACAAACATTCCAAGAACATACCTGAACTCAAGGTTGGACAACCAGTGGTAGTTCAACTGCGACCCGAGTTAAATAAAAAATGGACGACAGGAAAAGTAGAGGAACAGTAGAGGAACTAACTGTGAAGGAAGTACTTATCGAAGGAATATAATCCATATAAAACCCACAACCTATACTGGAGAAGTTCAGTCCAAATGTTCAACTCCAACTATAGTGCAGCAACCATCCAGTAGCAGTATAGTAGAGGCTCAACAAAACAGCATCCATCCAACAGCATTCAACGACTCAACAGAGGCTCATTGTCAGATCAATAGTGGCAGTCCCACTCCAACAGAGAACCCGTCGGCCAGAAGCAGCAAACAGAAAAAAGTGCGTGAAGAGATTGACGTTTCAAGTGAAAAAGTGCGCGGAGAAAGCAAAGTGAAGAAGTGCGTCAAAGTAAAAGAGTGATTAAACCCCCAGACCGACTAAATTTGTAGAACCTGTTTATCAGGAATTCTCCCTTGTTTTCTTGTTTTATAGTTACATTTGGTTGAGATTTTTATGAGTTTTTTTATTGTATTTGTTTTATCTTGTTTTCTTGTTTGATGTTTAGATTTAGTTAAGATTTACTCGTATACTAGTTAGATTTTTCGCAATATTGTTTTTTATTTTTTTATGTAAAAAACAACCGCATGTTATAGAATGTAGCATAGACCTATTAACTATGGACGCGGTTTAGACAAAGAGGTAGTGTTGTCGATGAATGAGAGAGATGCAGCTAGTTTGGACATATGGCAATGAGAAATTGGACAATGCATTAGCCAATAGTAAGAAAGAAAAAAACCACGTGAGTTACGTTTTCAGAAATGCAAGGTAGTTGGGGTAGAGGAGGGTAGATTATGGTAGAATAGGGTTGAGGATTTATTATTTTTTTACCGAGCAAAATGCATTTTTCAGCTGAGCCTAAATTTCCACGCATTTGCAAATACAGTTCTTATTTTGTATTGTTATTTGGAACCTCCTACCTATTAGCCAGTACAGATTTCGCAATTTAAGACCTAGCTGCTTTCTCTTGTAAAAAATATGTTTCTTCCAGGTCATTCTTCTGTCCAAGTGGATACCAAGATAAAAACAATATTTAAATATTAAGCGTATAAATAATTTAACAAATTAATCGCCTTTTTCCACACACCCTGTATATATTTTATATATTTTTTGGTCCCGCCTACTTTTAGCCCAAACTAGCTCCATCTCTCACGGACCTCTCTCTCTATCATTGGGAACGCTGAATAACCTCAAAATACCGATTGTGCCGCGTCCATACTTAATAGGTCTATGGAATGTAGTAATGTATTATGGAATGAAAGAGAAGAATGACAGTCATGAGGGATGAGAGTAAGAAAAAAGAGGAACAGAACCTACGAGGAGACAGAGCGACACGCGGTTATTGTTTAGATGTTCGAATTATAAAGAATTATTTGTAGACTTAGTATTTGTAGTTACCAAATAAAACAGCATATCACCGTCCTCAGGGACCTAATGCAAAGGGCTCTGAATAGGGTACAGGGGTGGTGCAACGAACACGGACTTGCAGTGAATCCTGCCAAGACTGAGGTAGTTGCTTTCACCTAAAATAGAGGTATAAGACCTGAGGGTCTACACCTTGGCGGAGTACCACTTCCAGTGGTTGAACAAGTGAAATATCTAGGGTTGATCCTGGATAAGTCACTGACATGGAAGGCCCACCTTGATAGTCGCCTAGACAAGGTGACTAACACGTACTGGGCCTGTAGGATAGCCATCGGTCTGAAATGGAGACTAAACCCAAAGATGATCATGTGGTTCTACAAAGTGATCATGTGGCTCTACAAAGTGATCATGTGGCTCTACAAAGTGATCATGTGGCTCTACAAAGTGATCATGTGGCTCTACAAAGTGATCATGTGGCTCTACAAAGTGATCATGTGGCTCTACAAAGTGATCATGTTGCCTATGCTCACATACGCGGCTCTGGTCTGGTGGCCGAGGGTAACCTTGACAATTGACACGCCTCCAAAGGGTGGTCAGTTTGGGAGCAACTGGCTGCATGAAGACTACACCAACTGCTGCGTTGGAGGTGATTCTTGGACTTCGGCCACTTCACTATGTGATTGAGGCCGAGGCTGGGAGGGTACTGTTGCGCTTGAAAAGTTTGGGATACGTGCGAAGTGAGGAAGGGTATTGTAGGCACGTCAAGAAGCTTAGGCTCCTGGGAGATGTCCCAGTTCTGGCCCGAGCGGCAGACGTTTGCCTGCGCAGGTACTCCTTGTGAACTCCCTATATGGCGAAGATCCGGAATAGAGAATTCTGGGAAAGAGAGGGAAATTCACAGCCTCATGGGATCGTCTGGTACACAGATGGCTCATGCTCCAGTAATGGGGCTGGGGCGGGAATTTACTCTAGGAACCCAAAGACACAAGTTTGTGTCCCCTTGGGCAAGGGGGTATCTGCATATCAGGCTTAGGTATATGCTATCTTGGAACGTGCGCAGATGAACCTAGACAGAGGTTATGTGAACCGTCACATAACCATATACACCGATAGCCAGGCGATAATCGGGGCCTTGAGCGGATATACCATCAACTCTGAGCTCGCTGTTTAATGTCGGGGGGCGGCTTGCTGACTTAGCGAGGCGGAGTGCAGTGCGGCTAGAATGGATTCCGGCTCACTCTGGTTTTGAGGGCAACGAGAAGGCGGATGCGCTGGCTGTGGAAGGGACGGCAACTCCCTTCAGTGGCCCGGGCCCGACCTTGGGACTTACAAAACAAATGATTCTCACAACAAACGAAACAAATGAGTGCTCTGCAGGGTCTTAGGCAGTCCAAGCTCCTACTTAGGGGCTGAACTGATGGACATGCTAGGGCAGCTGTGGAACTACCAAGGAGTAGGTTAAAAAAGATAGCAGGACTCCTAACGGAGCACTGTTGTCTGAGGAAACACCTCTACAACCTAGGTTAAGAGGGAAGTCCCCTTTGCAGGGGTGCTGCGGCATGGCGGATGAAACATCGGACCATGTTCTTTTGGAGTGTCAGAATTGGGCTGCGCTGCGCAGGCGAACCATTGGAGTCCCTGTTATGGCACCTGGAGACACAAACAAAGATCCATTGAAAAGGACTGAGGCCTTCATCGAGGGACTCGGCTTCATGGATGCATAAAGGCAGCAGGAATGGCACAATGGGCCTGCTAGAGGCCTCAGTTCCTGAACCTTGGCTTGAACTGTCTCGGTCAAGGTTCGCCTGCGAACTATCTAGTAGTAGTAGTAGGTGTCTAATGGAAGTTGTCTTTATCGCACACATGGATTATACATATAACCTATATTGCAATGAAAAATTGAGCAATCTGTATAGGTGTTCTCGCATGCACCGTCAGGATGAAAACCGAGTTTTGTTAATCGAGAAATAAGTCTGACAACGCCGTAAAACATTTATAAAAAGAAGAATCTGAGAGAAAACCACCGACAAATTATTTTGTTTTAACTCCTTTTTAGTACTATTCTTTAATTTGATTTAAAAAAATAGCTATTAGAATGTATTAAATTTACTAGAAATAACAAAAATGTATTCAAAAAATCAAAATGTAAAGAGAGTGCCAAATTTGAGTCCTGCAGAAAAACGGTTGATATGGTGAATCCGATTGCCAATAAATATACACAAATTATTGAAGACAAAAACACAAATAGAACTACTATACAATCCATTGTATCGTAGTAATCACTTCTCTCGTAGTTCCTTCTAGGATATCCAAAACTTAATTATATCCAATATATTCTGGTCATCTTCCACGAATAATTGATCTTCGATTTCCATTTTACAACAAATATTTACTTACTAGAATTTCACTGAATTTTAAGTTATGGAAATAACTTGTAACACGGAAATAACATGTAGGCAATTGAACATAATCAAGATTAAATGCATAATCCAGATTGCTCCATTTTTCATTGCAATATAGGCTATGGGTGCAACAAAGACAACTTCAATTAGACACTTATTAAGGAAAAAGAAAGAGTGACATTTGTGTCATTGCAATTTTTCACTCTGACAACTGTCACTTTAGCAATCTTTCTTTGTTCGATCCATAGAAATGCCCATGTTGCAATATATGTGTATATTATTCGTCTGAAGATTACATAAATTGTTTCAGACCTGTAGCCACCTTGATCGTTAGATCACTTGTAGCCACGGTCCTATATTTCTGAGGTCTGGAATCTCCCTATGCTTATGCATTAGAGAATGTGTCCCGTTATTTGAGGACTTTTTGAGCTTCACTTTTGCGCCGCACCGTGGCGAAAGATCGGAGGACCAACCTATCTCACACAACCCGCGGTTGTGTGAAATGACAGTTCAAGCTGTCAAAACTTCAAAAATTATTATTTGACATTTCGAGGAGAAAATGGAGAAATACATCAACCGAAGATACGTGAGTCATGATGTTTACAACAAAATCATCGCTAATTTAAGTATATTTTGTATCTATTTTCAGTTTGAATATAACCTTTCTTAATGCTAATTCTAAATAATTTGTACGCAAAAAACCGTGGTCCTTTACAACATGTCCTCCTAGCGGCCGTTTTAGGAACCCTGTTTTATTCTCGAATAACGGGACACTTTTCTGACCTATGTTTCCAGACCTTAGAAATACAGTGTGTGTCACGACGAGGGCCCATTAGAAGTATCTGGAAAAGTAGTTGTAATTAAAATTTGAAAATATGTGTACAAGTATTAGTCGATGCGCTCTATTCAATGAAAATATTTTCAACTTTTTTTACTTTCGGTTATACCGGAAGTGGACATCAACTTTGTTATTTTAAATGGGACACCCCATATATTAATATATTTTCGAAATGTACGCAAAATTTTAGAGTGCTTTTGTCTAAAAAACTTTTTTCAAAAATGCATACTTTTTGAGCTACTAATTTTTTTTTTTTAATTTTACCGATGTAATATCTCACAAGTGCCAAAATTAATAATCAATTAATAACAAACAATTTACATGGCCAACTTGTAAAAACGGATTATTTAAGAATAAGACAGAAAAGTAAGATTTATGTAAAATATTCAATATCTTCAAAACTATTAGGTTTAGGTATAGGGAAGTAAACATGAACTTCCCTAATTTTTTTACCGCTGATTTCAATAAAATAGAAAAAAATGGGTGGTTCCATTTAAAAAAATTAAGTAATTTGGTATTTTTAAAGTTCAACTTTTCACATGTTTTGTATACACCCTGTATAAGATAAAAAGTTTTTTAACACAGATTCAAATACCTTTGACCTTGCTAGTGGCCACCCTACAGAAACCGTATCCATATCTTTAAAGGGATCCCCGTAAAAAAATAATTTATAAGGGTCTGCATCGGTCAAATTTTTCCAAAAAAAAATTAGTAACTCAAAAAGTATGCATTTTTGAAAAAAGTTTTTTAGACAAAAGCACTCGTAGCAAATTTTGCGTACATTTCGAAAATATATTAATATATGGGGTGTCCCATTTAAAATAACAAAGTTGCTATCCACTTCCGGTACAACCGGAAGTAAAGAAAAGTTGAAAATATTTTCATTGAATAGAGCGCATCGACTAATACTTGTACACATATTTTCAAATTTTAATTACAACTACTTTTCCAGATACTTCTAATGGGCCCTCGTCGGGACACACACTCTATAGGACCGTGAATTGCAATAATTTATTCAATTATAGAAAAAAGTGGCACACTAGATTTTGTTGAAAAATAACAACTCGAATGTAAAATTTGATTATATTAAATTAATGCTTAGATATTCAAACTTCACCGAATCCTTTATAGAAAATATCATTAAAAAAAAAATACAAACTACTAGTCTCGTTCTGCGATAGCAGTCAAATGATAGTCGATTTCTTGCTCGGTAAGCTTCCTGAATTTAGGCTCGTCTTTCGTAACGACCCCGACCTCCACTTCAGTCGGTTTGAAATCCACAGAAAGAACGCTCGAAAGACAACTGATAGCGAGCTGCACGACCTCATCTTTACCCAAATCCGCTTTTTTCTTCAATTTCTTCTCCAAGAAACTGTTCGCCTCCGTTTGCTTCGAACCCACACCGACCGCCCGATACCCGCAGTAATAACCAGCCGGATCGGCTTTGTACACGCACGGCCCCATTTCCTTATCGTAGCCTATCAGCAGCATCGAACAACCTACAAATAACCACATAAATAATTCGATTACAAAGCTCAACGAATCGATTACCCAAAGGTCTCATCTCGGCGTTTTGGGTGTACACCTGAGATATATCGGAGACTCTTCTGCACAACGCGTCTATGGGCATCTCGTAGCCGTATTTGTATTTGAATTGGGCCGCTTCGTATCGAGCCCTTTGCACCTGGGATTTGCTGTCCGCTATCATTCCCGTCATGACGCAGCCGGTGTGATCGGTGAGCTGGAACAAGTGGGTTATGGTGTTGGGATCGACCAATTTGTCGGGGATCTTCCGCTGGGTGACGCAGGCCGCCGTGTCGGTCCCGCGGACCGCTACCGAAGTGGGCCCGGCTTGGTTGATGGCTTTGAAAGCGTATTCGACTTGGTACAAGCGGCCCTCCGGCGAGAAAATCGTTATGTGTCGGTCGAAACCGGCGCTGCTACCTCGGGACATCTTCGACTACGAATTGTTTGCGATTTGCGATATTGTAGAGTGTTTAATTCGTTTGAGAAAACGATGATTTTCAATAATTCTTGTTTGACGGTTTGAAGTTTGACAATGACAGTTGACAGTGTGTCAGTTATGTCGGTTGCATTTTTTCGTATCGATATGGAAATCGATTTGATGCATTTTTTTTCGTATGAAAACGTTATAAATGTTTTAAAAACATGTAGAAATAAATAGTTTTAAGTCTAATTTCAATTTACATCACTTTCAGTCAGTAATTATCTCGAAAATTACAAAATGCCCTTATTACTAATCGATTATTAATCGATACATATCTTGAGAATATTACTATTTTTCAATAAATTTAAGCGTAACGTGCAAAGAAAAACGATTACAATAATAATTGTAAAGTTGTAATTTGTGTAAATATTCTTACCTTCTATTTTGAAAAAAATAAAACCGAAATTACTAATCGAAAAACTACTAAATAACGAGTGGTTATTTTCATCGTTAACAAAAGACCAGTATCTAGTAGACTTTTGACAGTGTGACAGATGTAAATACAAAAATTGTCAAAAATAAAAATAAATGGTGATGTGGCCTAAACCAAAGTTGAATAAAGTATGATAAAATGTGTAGTATTAAGTTAATATATTTTATTTGTTTGTTAAATATTTATTTTGCGACTTGTCTAATATCAGACAAGAGATTATGCGCAAACGAGGACTGCTCAGGTTCGTCTACCAAACACTCAATTTCTCGTTCAATCATTGTCTCATTTGAATTTTAGAGCCACTTTCTCTCGCCACAACCCTCTTGAGATACACCAGCCCGGAGCCGCCGCTCATTCTATCATTCGCCCCGAAAGAAGCGGTCAAGGTTTACAGCAAAGAAGCGGGCTCGAGACCCGACCTATGGGGAGTCGAAATCAAAAATAAAAGAGGATACGTTCCGAAGAATTTAATAAGGGAAGAGAAGATTTTCAAAAAGCCTACAATTGTTGTAGATACAGAACTCGCCCGGACGAATCAAGTGCCTCCTGAAACCAAAGTTGATAATGTCGAGCCAGATAAGGTGAAAGAATCTTTCGAAGTTGTCGATGGAACAACGTTGTATTTAGATCCTAGTTCTATTGTACCTAGTAGCACTGAAAGTCCTGTATTATCAACAAGGAATCCTGTTGATAATCATGAATTTCAGGATTCTGTTGAAACTGGTGAGTAAAGCTGCGTATAAGGTTGTAATGATGTGAATTTAAATGTATTTTTTTTTTATTAGAAGCTGCAAGAGAAACGAACGATAGTCAAGAAGTTCCTTCGGCGCAATTAAATAAACACGAATCGAGTGCTGATGAATCAGTTGTGGAAGGTGTATTTTCATCAATAAAAAGCTGGATAAGCGATGACGAGGATGAAGAAGCTGATGATACTAATGAAGAAAACGTTGAGGAACTTAAAGTTATTGATAATGATAAAAATAGCGAAGAATCAATATCGAGGGAAAGTAGTAATGATGGAAAGGTAGAGAGTATCGATAAAGTTGAGGAAATTAATAAGAGTAGTGAAAAAATAAATGATGAATCTACAAATAAGGAGAAGTTAGAAGAAACTGTAAATTCGCTTAAAACTGAAGAAAATAGTGCAGAAAGTAATTTAGAAACACCAAAACATGAACCCGTCGAGGACCAATCATCAAAAAATGACAATGAGCAAACGAAACAAGAAAAATTGGATCAATCGGATTCAACTAAAAATTCAGCTAAAATCGAAATGACCAAACCTATTGAAGACATTGATTCTAAAAATCAAACTGAAGAATCTACAGAAACGGTTGATGCAGTTTCAATTGAAGACAAACAAGAAACTTTAATGCCTGAAAATACTCCAGATGTCACTTCTCCTACACCTATCGATCTCGAAGAAGCTATACCAGTTATTTCTACAGAAGATGTAACACAAAACCCCAATGATATTCAACAAGAAACAAATAGTATCTCTCCTACGCTGGAACTGTTTCAAACAAAACCAGATGTTAACACGAACGAATTAAGAAGTAGTGAAAGTACAGACAATCTAGAAGTTGCTAAGGAAATCATTAACGATAAACAGAATCTACAAGAAACACTTAAAGAAGATAAAACTGAAGAAGCACCAAAAGAGGAAGAAAAAGTTAATGAAACACCTAATGATGATAGTTTTAACCAAACACCTAAAGGAGAAGAACACGTTGAAGAAACACCTAAAGATGATAAAATCGAAGCACCTAAGATAGAAGAAAAAATGAACGAATCGCCAAAAGAAGAAAACTTAAAAGCTTCCTTAAAAACTGAAAATATGAATGAGAATTTAATTAAAGAAGATCTGTCGGATAATGTTACTCAAGAAATGATTACAGAAAACGTTAAAGTAATTGATAAATCTCCATTAGAAGATATTTTAGGGGTTTTAGAGCAAAACGATGTCCCGATTAGTGAAGTTTTTAAATCTAAAACGGAGGAAAGCGGCGAATTAATTGAAGAGACAATATTAAAAGAAGAAGGCGGAATATTCTCTATAATAACATCAATATTCAGTAGATCGGAATCCGAGGTTAAACCGGAACCTGACCTGCCCCCTTCTACTCCGATTAGCAATGAAAACGAGATACTAAACGAACTGATGGGACAATCCCAAAGCATTGATGAAAACGAAAACACGAATGAAGCAAAAGCCAATTGTGATACTAGTTCTATCGATAAACTAATCTTCCTTCTAACACCAGACGCTCTTCTCTATTTAAGCACCACAGCGATCGCTTGCATAATATTTATCATAGTATATAATCTAATAGATAGAAATAGCCGAGAGGCTCCTCTAATACAAAGAATCAACAAACTAGAAAGGGAACTGATGATAACCCTCAAAGAAAAGGACGCCTTACAAGAAGAATCGGAAAGTTCAGTTTCCCACGAAACCGCATCGTCCGATAGTTTCAAACGGAAACTACAAGAATCCGAACTATACAAACAAACATTAGAAATGCAAATCGAAGAACTTCAAAGGGAAGTCGAAGAGAAACGGGCGCTAGAAGAACAAATCGAAGTGTTGGAAAAAGAACTGGAAACCTCCACCGAAGTCGGTTTGGAGCTGAACAGAATCATCTCCGAAATGCTCGATCCGACCGATGGAAGCGACAAATTAAAGGAGAACGTCGAGCAACTGCAAAGGCAACTGTTGGAGCAGAAGGGCATCATCAGCGACATCAACAAGGCGTTGAGCGATAAAGAAATCGAAAACGGCGATTTGCTGAACGAGCTGAACGACAGCAGGAGAAAGACCAAGGAATTGCAGGGCAAACTGGACGAAATCGTCGATCAGATATTGAAGATCGAAAAAGAGAGAGACCAGCAAATCAGGAGCCTGCAGGAGGAGATGGCGGTGTCTCAACGGGAATTTAGAGATGAATCGTTGAAGACCGAGATGCTTACTAACGAAATTCAGGTAAATCTACGTTTTTATAATTTTGCACTTTGAGTGAATTTAATTAGAAATTAACAGGATAAAATTAAGTGTCACATTTAGAATTGTTCGCTAACATTTTTAGTGAATTTGAATTCAAAAATAGTTCCTTAGTTTGTGTTTTGAAGATTTATAATTGTTTTTGTACAGGTCGCTCCATTTTTTATTGCAATATAGGTTATATAGGTCATTGGTGCGAAAAAGACACTTACAAAGGAAAAAGAAAGTGACATTGTGTCATTGCAACTTTTCACTCTGACAACTGTCATTTTAATAACCTTTCTTTGTTCAACTCATAGAAATGACCATGTTGCAATCGGAAATGGAGCAAGGTGTATGTGTGTTGTGTGTTTATTTAACTTTTATTTACAAACGAAAAGAAAAATATTGGTGTTATATCGTTTACATGAACTAAACAATTTAAATTTTCGCGCCACATTGACGTTTGCGATTGTTCATACGTCACTAAAATGGAACCCTCTTCCACCTCGAAACGGAAGCTTCTGATTGGTCAGCAACACGTCACTTGTCAATTTTTAAAATTTCGTTTTCTAGGTGTTGAAATCGCAGCTGTCCGATGCTCAAAGAAAGTCCGAGCTCAAAATCAAAGAATACCAAAACCTCAAAGACAGTTTGAGCAGTATTAAATCGCTCGACGGGGACAAGAAGGCGCTCCAATCGTTGCTCGACGGCTCTTCCATCAAGGCGGAACTGGAACAGCTCAAAATCGAAAACGAACGCTACGCGGTGAACCTGAACGACGAACGGGCTGCGAAAATGGCCTTCGAAAAGAAATGCCAGTCTTTGTCGGACGAAAACGAAGCTTTGGTGAAGAAATATCAATCGTCCGATAAGGAAAAAGTCGAAGCCGTTATGAAACTCGAAGTGTTGAATAATTATTTCAAGAAAAGAGAAGAAGAGTTGCAAAGGTATTGCGATTTTTTTTTTAATATTAGTGTTGGTATATAGATTTTAGCTATTTCTAGCTATACAGGGTATACCACGGTCGATGGCAGATTAGGCGTTTAGGGAAAATTGAGCGTACGATTGTCGTGAAAATTTGATTATTTTAGTAATTGGTCCTGCTCTATCGATTTAAAATATTTTCAACGCTGCGGCGTTGCCTCTTCTATCGAAAAGTAGCAGCAGCTTTGTTATTTTAAATGAGATACCCTGTATATTTTTACATTTTTTGCTCCGCTATTGCTTTCCGATTATTTTTGTATAATACTTCCCTATACCTATCTTTAGCGCTTTTCGAGAAATTCATTATTTTGTTTAATTTTTTGTTCAAAACATAGCTCCAATTAAATGTTGATTACTGCGGTAATTAGATTAGGAGAAAGCTGAAATTTTGGGATTAGCTTACAGATGCCTTAGGTATTCGTTCGCTATAAAAGAATTTTTTTTGAGTTATACAGGGTCGTTCAAAAATTGTCATTTTATCTATAGATATACAAATGCTAATAAGTTCATTTTTTTTAATGGAATACCCGGTATATTTTTGAATATTCAAAAAGGTAATTAAATTCTCTTTCAAATGGTATATCATGTTCCTATACCTAAATAATCAGGTTTCTGAAATAAAAGTAAATTTCTATATAAATCTGATTAATTTAGCGAATTTGTATTAGGTAGCTGTGATATCATGAAATTTCATCCAAATTTGACATTTAGTGCCAATTAGTTAAAAAAAAAGTAAAATGTATGTTCTACTTAAGTATTGTAAAAAACAATTAAAATTGAAGGAAGTAATTATTCAAATGAAGTTCTTATGAATTTATTTACTCTTCATGGACAATGTGACAAAATTATAGCTAAATAATTGTATAAAAATATACAGGGTGTCTCATTTAAAATAACAAAGTAACTGTAGATGTCTATTGAATTGAATTTCAGAATAGTCAATTGTATTTAAGAAATTGCTATTTGTGTTTCGGAAAGTGTCATTCGTATTTTGAAAATCGTTAAAAGGATTTCAGAGTCCCATTAGAAATGCAGAAATCATATGACGATTATTATTACAATTATTAACGAAGAAGAAAAACTCAGCCCACTCCACAATTTATATTACTTTTTTCGAACTTGAAACAACACTGGAATTGAAATATTTTTTTCTGAAATCGAAATTATTCTTCTGGAACTGATACCTTTATAATTTTGTCTAAAATTGAGATTAAATAGCTATAGATATTGAAGAATTCCGAAATACAAATGATTTCTGAAATGAATTTGACCATTTTGAAATTCAAATGATCGTTTCCGATATCGAACTGACTATTTTGAAATACAATTGAATAAATTGATTGTTTCTGAAATCAAATTTATAATTCTGAAATTCAATTAATTCATTCTTAAATGAACCTAACTCTTTCTGAAATACTGTTGGAAATGGTGTAGTTGACATTTGAGCGTCATGAAGGCTAACTTCATGTCAATAACATAACAGAGCTCTCGATGTAACTAGACTCAATTTAACCGATTTAATCCGGTCTTTTTCTAGCGAATTGATGAAATACAAATCGATTTGGGACGATAAAGAAGGCGAGGCCGCATCGACCACCGAACGAATCAAATTGTTGACTGAAGAAATCGAAAATTACAAGTGAGTTTCATTTCACATAAACTCCTTGACAGAATTAACGCAACATCAAAAATTTGCCACATTTTTTATTATGAACCGATTTGGATGATTTTTTTTTTTTAAATTATAAGTTGGTTCCTTGACAATGTCATCATTTTTGCTGTTTATGATAAAATGTTCCTTTTCGATTATACCTGGTGTAATAAAAATGTAATGTTTTTTTCCGAAAATTCGTATCACCCTGTGGAGTATACTAGCAAACGAGACATACAGCAGTTGACATTAGACGGTATAGATCCATCTCTTGCCAAAATTTTCTTTTTTGGTTTACTTCATTATCTCTGTTATTAAAGGAGATAAGCCGTTTTATAGCGTAACGTGTTTTAATAGACTTTATTATTCAAAACATTCATTGTTAAATATTTTAATTTAATTTTCAAGTAGGCTATGGACCTTTTCTGACATTTCAAGCGATGTGTCAATATGGAATACATTAATTGTTCTTAATTGTCTTAATTGTGCGAAGAAGCAGTAAGAGCCTTAACTTTGGTGGATGAGGCCTATTCAAAATCCATTAATTTTATTGTTTTTGATTTATGTTCTTTTCTTGTTTCACTCGTTTCAAAAAAAATGTGTTTAATAAACTCTTAATTTTACTTTATGAAATAAAGTAATTCGTTAATTTTGTTTTCATTCATCAAAGCGAGCAGAAATTATTTTGTTATACAGATAACAAATAATGTATTCGATATTGACACATCGCTTGAAATGTCAGAAAAGGTCCAAAGCCTACTTGAAAACATTTAACAATGAATGTTTTGAATAATAAAGTCTATTAAAACATGTTACGCTATAAAACGGCGTATCTCCTTTAATAACAGAGATAATGAAGTAAACCAAAAAAGAAAATGCTGGCAAAAGATGGATCTACCGTCTAATTTCAACTGCTATATGTCTCATTTGCTAGTATACTCCACAGGGTGATACGAATTTTCGGAAAAAAAACATAACATTTTTATTACACCCGGTATAATCGAAAAGGAACATTTTATCATAAACAGCAAAAATGATGACATTGTCAAGGAACCAACTTATAATTAAAAAAAAAAAATCATCCAAATCGGTTCATAAATTCAAACAAAAAATAGCATAAAAAATGTGGCAAATTTATGATGTTGCGTTAATTCTGTCCAGGAGTTTATTTTGCTTGTAATTAAATTTTGTTGTTTTTTTCTTGTTCAGATCGCAAAACGAATCGCTCAAACAGGAGATCGTCTCGCAAGAGATCGACTTGAAGAGCCAAATTTCCATGTTGGAGAAGAAGGTGCACGAAAATTGGGTGGCTTCGAGGCAATTGGAAAGGAAATTCGAGGATTCTAGACAAGAAGCCGCCCAATTGAGGAACCGATTGACCAGAGAAAGGGCCTTCATCGAAGATAGATCACAAAACAGTGAGGGCTTCGTTCTAGCAGTAGAGAAATAAAATATACTGGGCGTTTATTAAATAAGTGGTCAAACTTTGGGAGCGAGTAGAGAAGCTTAAAATATGACAAAAACTTTTTAAAAGTTTTTAAAAATATACATTTTTAGATTTTTAAAGGTGACAATAGGTTTAGTAATTTTGTGTATTAGAATTTTAAAAAGTTGTTTTTCGTGAAAACATTTCACTTGACGGAAAATCAACGAGTGTTCCTTTTTTATGTAGAAAACTTCATTTTTTCATATTCTTTAAACGAATCATTAGAAAAGGTTAAAATAAAAAAGTAAGGTTAGAATTACCCCACGAAACCCCTCATTTTAACCCACCCCTGGACAACTTTTTTAATCCGATTTTATGGTGCCCTAACGGATATTATTTGCTTAGTATGTGTACCAAATTTCATCATTTTACCTTTGCTATTAATGAAATTATTAATAAAAATTCCTCTTCAAGAATCCATCTTTAACACCCTGTATACCGATAACCAATGACATTTAAGTTTTTGTGATATTTTGAGGTTCTCTATTTGCTCCCAATATTTGACCACTTATTTCAGAAATACCCTGTATAGTGGCAAAAGCGTATACGGATGCGCGTGGAAATAATGAACGAATTGAATTTGACAGATTTTGACAGAATTTGTCAATTTTGACATTGTCATGTCATTTAAGGTAGAAAAGAGAAAAGTCAGAACGCGACATTAAAATCGTTATGTTTACAAACGTTGAATGTTACAAATGATTTTTATAACAGGTTTTGGATGTTCTCAATTATTTGAACCTTTATTACTTACTTTTTTTTATATTATGTTTTCAAGTCATGCGTGATGAATAATTATTTTTTTTTTTTTTCGTTTTTAGTAGATGGGAAATTCAAGACATATGTATATACAAGGTGTTCTACGACGAGTTAAAACTATCTGTATATTGGAAACTACTTAACCGATTTAAATAAAATTTGGTATGTATATGTTATGCAATAAAACGAACCTCTTAAAAATATTTTGACAGTCCCACTTCCGGATATACCGGAAGTAGATATCAACTTTGTTCAAATGGGACACCTTGCGTATTAATATATTTTCGAAATCTACATAAAAATTTAGGTTACTTTTGTCTAAAACACTTTTTTTAAAAATGCATACATTTTGAGTTAATTTTTTTTTTTTTTTGGAAAAATTATACCGAAGCAGACTCTTATAAAATATTTTTTTACGGGAATCCGCTTAAAGATATGGAAACGGTCTCTGTAGGGTGGCTATTAGAAGGGTCAGAGGTATTTGAACCTGTGTTGAAAAAAAAATTATTTTATACAGGGTGTGTATAAAAATTGTTCAAAGTTGAACATCAAAAATATCAAATTTCATTTTTTTTTAAATGGAACCACCTAGTTTTTTCTATTTTAATGAAATCGGCGTACAAAAATAAGGTACGTTCATGTTTACTTCTTTACACCTAAATTTAATAGTTTTAAAGTTATTAAATATTTTACATAAAACTTACTTTTCTGCATTATTCCTAAATTACTCGGTTTTACAAGTTGGACATGTACTATCATACAAGTACCATAATTAATAATCAATTAATCAAGAAGGCTATTTTTATTATGATATTTTTGAAGTTCAACTTTTCACATTTTTTACACACACCCTGTATAAAATAAAAAGTTTTTTAATACAGATTCAAATACCTTTGACCTTGCTAGTAGCCCCTTACAGAAACCGTTTCCATATCTATAAGGGTGTCCCTGTAAACAAATAATTCATAAGGGTCTGCTTTGGTCAAATTTAAAAAAAAAATTATTAATCCATAAAATATGCATTTTTGAAAAAAGTGTTTTTGACAAATGTACCCGGAAATTTTACGTATATTTCGAAAATATATTAATATACAGAGTGTTCCACTTAAAATAACAAAGTAGATACCTACTTCCGGTACAACCGAAAGTAGTACGACTGTCAAAATATTTTTAATAACTTTGTCTTATTGCATAACATATTACCAAATATTATTTAAATCGTATAAGTAGTTTCCAATATACAGATAGTTTTAACTCGTCCTGGGACACCCTGTATATTAATTAAGATTTAACATTTTTACACATTAGTAATAGAAAATTTTATTCATTTTGTTAAGCATTTAAATCATATAAGGCCTATAAACTATAAACATCTGGCAACACTGGACTATCTACCTTAAATGACAAGTGACAGTATGCGCAAAATTCAATTTGCGCCAACTACGAATAAAGGACATTCGCGCTCGCTAGTACATGACGTCATTAATTTTCAAGCAGTTCAACATTTCCCTGGTGTCAATGTTAATTCTCCCATTTGACTAGGGGAATTTAACGATGCGTAGTTGAAAGTCCAAGGCGATGTTGTCATGCATTTAGTCTCAACATTTGTAATATTTAGCGGCGCTTTGTAGTTGACATTTTGACAGGTTATGACTACGATTTGTTGTTTTTTGCGCGATTTTCCTGTATTTTTTTCAAGTTTACGAATAGGTTTTGTGTTTTTTGTTAGTTCTGGATTGTTTTTCGTGCGGTTTATGTACATTTATCGACAGTTTCTCCCGCGATTTTCGGTGTTTTTCGACCTATTTTGAGAGGGAACGGGACGATGTAGGTCCTTTTTTCCCGATTAATTCCTGATCAATATTTTCGATAGTTCAGCACATTGAAATTTATAGGTTATGTTAAACTTACGAACATATACCTATAACTACTATACCGCTAATAATGGTCTAAAACCCGTAGCAAACATTATACTGTGGTGTGCTTGCTTATTTATGCGCATGCTCAAGTGAAAGATTTCTTGATTGGCTACTTTTGACACAGCAAATGAAACATCAGAAACGTGCTAGCTTTTATTTTGGTATATTTTTTGATATTTTTTAAAATCGACTTTGACTTGCCTGTGTAAATATGTCAGGTTACCAAATTTAAACACGATTTCAAGAATTATTTTCCTTCTTTTCTTTTTAGGCCTCAGCTACTCGCTATTGGTCCTTATAAAATTAACGCGCTTGCGTATAAACGACTAAGCACACCACAGAGAGTCGGATCTCTCTCTTTAATCGCTACGATTTTCTCTCATGGAATAGATAGGGAGTTAGCAGTATATTAGTTAATAGGTATATGCAATGAAAGTTAACATAACCTTAAATTAAACATATATGTCACATCAAGATGTTCATTTCAACCCGGCAACGTCGCAACATGTTGACTTGTGACGTCATTGCCTAGCGAGCGCGAATGTCCTTTACACGCTGCTTTTTCCACTCCATATTCTCTACGATTCCAACGCACACGAAAATATTTATTATTTTTTTTTTTTTAAATTTTATTCATCTTAGGAATGCAATCGCCATTGGACCACAACGGTGAACTCGCCCTGTCGCCGCCGCCGCCGCCCCCGATCGATTCGGCGACATCGCCGCCAATGATGTTCGCCGGTAGGGATCACATGACGAAATCGCCGCCGTTGACCGGTCTACCGCCGTTCCTTCCGCCGCCGCCGGGGGCTCCGTTTATGCCGCCACCGTTGCCGTTTATGCCGCCGCCGCCTGCGATGTTTCCCGGCGACCATCGGCCGCCTCCTTTGGGTAGGATGTCTTCGCCGCCGCCGCCGATTAATTCTAGGTGAGGCTGTCGCCTAGCTATCTAAAGGGTGTTTCAATAAGACGGCAAGTTTTGAATTGCCTGTCACGTTTGACAGTCATAATGACACGTGATTATAACATGACAGATCGAAAGTTGACAGTTGGGAGCACGGTAACCGTCCATTAGAAGCATCTCAATAATGAAAAGACTTAAAAATCTGAAATTTTGGTTATAGTATTTTTTGGATAATATGAATTGATCTAAAATATTTTCATTTTGATTACACTTCCGGTTATACCGGAAGTTGACACCAACTTCATTATTTTATATGGAAAGTGCCATTTTTAACTTCATTTTTGAATTCTATGGCTTTTTTTAACTAGACTTTGATAATAAAACCATATGCCAAAAATGCACCATTTTTAAGATATTTCAATTTTTTCAATATTTTTTGGAAAAACAGTCGAATGTATTTTCTGTGATATATGTGTTAATAATGCAACTAGAAGCTTGAAATTAAGTATCGATGATGTCCAGACACCCTTCTAAATGAAACTAATGGGTCGATTCTGAGAACATCTGTAAGACCTATAAGCCAAAATCTGTAAGAGTTACAGGAAATGCAATTCTATCCTCATCTGTTACTTACAGATTCGCTTACAGATTCGTAAATATTTACAGGCTAGACATCAGTCACTGTAAGCGGTACAGAGTGTGGTAGAGAGCATTAAAAAGCATTATTCCTTGTGTTTTGTTGTGTGTACCTTACGGGTGTTTAAACTATACTGCTCCACAAAAGTTAAGGAAGTTCACAAATATTGGGATTAATTTAAAAGTTGCAGGTTTTTTGAAAATTCGCATATTTGAAAATTCGGTGATCAAAAAGTTTGTAATTTTTAAAATAATCGCGATATTTGCGAATTTTCTTAACTTTTGTGGAGCAGTTTATTTAAAGTAAAAGCGTGTTTTTTTTACTATGTTTTTTACTGTTTTTTACCCATATAACCTACAAATGAAATTATTTGCGGGTGTTCTGTTTGAGAAATATGAAAACAAGTGAGATTTTTGTAGTTTTAAATGGGTATCTACTTAAATAAATACCAATAATTATAATAATAAAAATAATTACATTTTTTAGAAATTATATGATAAATTGAAAGAAGGCTAAATCCATTTGACCTCACAGAGAGACATTTTAAACAAATATTTTGTTTAAAAAATTTAAATAAAATTCTAGTTGATATAGAGACGTATTTTTTCCTTTTCCTCTTAATACCTTGTGCTCAACTAGGTACTCAGCTTTTAAACTTTTAATTGTTATGAGGTTATAATTTTGACGTTTTATAAACACGAGTGAAGTTGAAACCTATAAGGTAAAGATCTGTAACTTGACTTTTACAGATTTGATTCCAGAATAGCAAATATTACAAATCTGTAAAGTTTCAAGTTACAGGCACTATTTCTTACAGATTCTGTAGCTTATAGGTAAATTCTCAGAATCGACCCATAAACCGTATTTTCAGAATCCATGTACAGGGCGTTTAAAATTGTCTGACAAACATGGCCAAATTAAAGTGGTCAAAACTTTGTTTTTTCAAATGGTTCACATTGTATTTTTTAACAGTGACCAATGCAGTTTTTTAAGCCCTTTCGATCCATAAGGGTATTCCCTATACCCAAATCCAGTAGTTTTTAAATAATCGAAGTTTTATTAAATAATGTATGAATTTTTTTTTTTTTTTTTTTTTTGAGTTATCTAGTTGTCAATCCGACATTTATGTATTTTTGAAAAATTCTACGCTAAATTTAAGAGTACTTTTGTCTAAAACATTTTTTCAAAAAATGCATACATTTTGAGATATTTTTTTATGAAAAAATTGACAGTTGCAGACCTTTATACATTTTCTTTTTACGAGTAAACCCTTAAAGTTAATGAAATCTGTTTGTTGTAAGTTTCTGTAAGGTGACTACCATTAAGGTTAAAGGTAATTGAATCGGTTTAAAAAATACTCTATTGCATACAAGGTGTTTATAAAAAGTACGAACGAATTCAAAAATATCAAATTTCTTTATTTTTTCAAATGGAGTACCCTGTATATTTTCATATTTTTGAAATTTGAAAGACTTTTTTAAGGTAACTTTGTACAATAAGTTCTATTTCTATGTTTCACCATTCTCGAGTTATTTAAACAAAAAAAAAATAGACTAATTTCTGCGATTTAATAATTGACAAATAAATTTAATTATCTGTTAGAAGGCTTTGAAACGAACATTTATTTATTAAAAATTTAAAAAATATGTGAACAGTAAATACGTAACAATAAGTAAACAATAAATCATAAACAATCATTATTTTAATAAATCTTGATTGTTATAACCCAATATTGACATTTTTGCTATAAGTTCAAGAACTGATTTCATTTGTCAGATTGACATAAGACCATCAAATGACCAACTAGATAACTCAAAAAAAAGAAAATTCATACCTTATTTAATAAAACTTCGATTATTTCAAAAACTACTAGATTTGGGTATAGGGAGTACCTATATGGATCGAAAGAGCTTAAAAAACTGCATTGGTCCCATTTAAAAAATACAGGGTGATCCATTTGAAATAACAGAGTTATGACCACTTTAATTTGGCCAAGTTTGTCAGACAATTTTAAACGCCCTGTACATGGATTCTGTAAATACAGTTTAGTTTCATTTAGAAGTGTGTCTGGACATCATCGATACTTAATTTCAAGCTTCTAGTTGCATTATTAACAGAGATATCACAGAAAATACATTCGACTGTTTTTCCAAAAAATATTGAAAAAATTGAAATATCTTAAAAATGGTGCATTTTTGGCATATGGTGTTATTATCAAAGTCTAGTTAAAAAAGGCCATAGAATTCAAAAATGAAGTTAAAAATGGCACTTTCCATATAAAATAACGAAGTTGGAGTCAACTTCCGGTGTAACCGGAAGTGTAATCAAAATGAAAATATTTTAGATCAATTCAAATTATCCAAAAAATACTATAACAAAAATTTCAGATTTATAAGTCTTTTCATTATTGAGATACTTCTAATGGACGGTTACCGTGAAAAGCCCTGTATTTCTAAGGTTTGGAAACATAGATCGAAAAAGTGTCGCGTTATTTGAGGATAAAAGAGGGTTCATAAAACGGCCTCTAGGAGGCCATGTTGTAAAGGACCACGGTTTTTTGCGTACGAATTATACAGTGAGGACCAAAAATCCCCCCCTTTAACTTTTGAATGGTAAGAGCTTTTGTTGCGCAATTTGGGGTGTTTATATTGGAGTAAAAATACTATTTTTTGACGTAAAAATTACAGTTGAAACTTTCAAAATGACAGTTAGTGCATAGGCATAGGAAGTTTCCAGACCTTGGAAATATAGGTCCGTGGTAAATATGGAGCATTGGATCTGGATATGGATTTGAATATGGAACACAATCGCATCCTAATTGTTAAACATTACTACCAAAATTACCTGTTTTGAGTTTGTTGGTAATTGCAATAATGGGCTCTGCCAAATAGACAGTTTTAAGACAGTTTTTTAGAGAGTTTTTAAGTTTATTTAATTAACGTTTCCTTAAAAACGAATCGCCCTGTACTATATTTTAATTATTAAAATAATTTTTCACTTAAGATCAAAAAAAGGCCCCGTATATCAATTTTTCCGATTTCCTAAATGAAAAAAACACCCTGTACATCAAATTAAATGTCAACGTATCCATAGAAACGCAAATGTCATCCACTTCGTCTTTCATTCGGGAATGATCGTACGTCATCGTAGATCTGAAAGGTTTCACTTCCGGTTTGACGGCAGCCGTAAAATATGCATCGATTTCGAAATATCTTTATAATTCGATAAATAATAATTAAGAAAATGGGAAAAAAATTTGGTAGATAGAAAAATGTCGTATCTTTAAATTTTCGCTTTCAAAATTTTCTAAAAGATGATAGTTTCCGAGTTTTGGCGTTACAAACCTGAAGACAATATAAAAACGGGTTTTTTCGAAAAAAACTCAAAAAGTACAGATCGGAAAAACACCCGGTCTCTTTTGTTGGATGGAAAAAAGAATTTTCAATTTTTTTGCAAGTATGAAAAATGTTCGTAAATCTTACCTTTTACGAGTTATTTCGACTTTTAGAAAACCCTCGAAAACTATTTTCCACGATATTTTCCCAAAACGAATTTTTCCTGGAAAACGGCTATACACCGTTGGAAATTTAATTTCGCATAATAGGGAAAGTAATGTTAAATTCTTTATTCTCCGAATTTTTTAAAAGTGTAACATAAAATTTAGTCCATTGTAATGCTGCGTTATTAATTTTTCCTAAAAAAAAGGTAATAACTACCGAAAATTTCAACACTAAAATAAACGCTACAAAATCACAAAACTTACGTTTATTTTCATCGTACAAACTAAAAATGAAATAATTAATAGGGCATTCCATTTAAAAAAAAATGTAAGTTGTTGTCATATCTCTTATTTGGGACATCCTGTATAAACACTCACAACCTTTTCTGACCCGCTTTTTAAAATAAAAATCGACGTATCCGAGCTTTTTTTCCCCAATGGACAAATCAAGCATTTAACGAATTTGTTCCAAACTTTAAACTCTGTATTTGATTTCTATTGGCTGTCGTCAAGTTTTTTTTTTTTTTCACTGTACAAGGTTTTATTTTTTTTTTCTAGGTATTCACCTGATACTTCAGCGTTCTCTCCTTATGATAGAAATACTCCTAGTCCTCCGTATGATTCTGAATATGGAGCATCGCCTCCTCCTATGAGGGGTTACAGCCCTTATAGCAGGGACGACGGGAGAGATTACAAAAGACCTTCACATTTATCTAACGGTAGGAATAATAAAGGTATGTTTGAATCGAGCGAGTATACAGTGTGTCCACGGATGGGGTTACCTATATAGGAGAAAAATTTTTATTATTCATTTTACGACAAAAAGATATTGTTTAAAAAAATTTTTGCTTCTTTTAAAAATGAGAATAACACTGAAATATCTTAAATTGGATCTACAGGGTGTTGCCAAATTAAAGAAACATAAAAATACCTCAAGAGAGAAGTACCATTATTTTTTATTTTACACAAAATTTTTATGAAAGAAAGTTGTTTATAATATAAAATAAAGCCTGAATACAAATTTTCAAATTAAAATTCCAATTTTGTTTGTCCACGGATGGAGTTGACCAGAGGGGAAAATGATTATTAATTTTACCACCAAAAGTAATTTTTTATAAAAAAAACTTTCTTGGGAAAATGGGATTCACATACCAAACATTAGATAAGATATATAGGGGGTTAGTAAATTAAAAAACAGGAAAAAATTTCAAGAAAGAAAGAAAGTATTTTTATTATCTTACAGAAAGAAAGAATTTATTTATTATCTTCAATTATTATTTACAAAAAAATACTTTTGCTAATCCAAAGTAAAGTCTAAACACAAATTTTCAAATAAAAAATACAATTTTTACAATTAATTTATTTGAATTTTCTTTGGATTAAAAGCATTTTTTTGTAAGTAATAATGTAAGATAATAAATAAATTCTTTCTTTATGTAAGATAATAAAAATTCTTTCGTTTTTTCTTGAAATTTTTTCTTGTTTCTTAATTTACTAACACCCTTTACGTCTTATCTAATGTTTTTATATGTGAATTTCATTTTCTCGAAAAGTTAATTTTTTTATAAAGAATGGCTTTTCGTCGTAAAATTAATAGATAATAACCATTTTTTCTTATCTGGTCAACTTTATCTAGGGACACACAAAATTGGAATTTTAATTTGAAAATTTGTATTCAGGCTTTATTTTAGATTATAAACAACTTTCTTTTATAAAAAAAATGTGTAAAATAAAAAATAATGGTACTTCCTTCTTGAGGTATTTTCATGTTTTCTTAATTTGGCAACACCCTGTAGATCCAATCTAAGATTTTTCTTAGATTGGAGAAGTATCGATACTCACTACGTATAGAAGTATAGAAGTCTTTCCAAAGTAATGGAAGGATACTTTTTCTATACTTCTATACTTAGATTTTCAATGTTATTCTCATTTTTAAAAGAAGCAAAAATTTTTATAAAGAATGACTTTTTGTTGTAAAATGAATAATAAAAATTTTTCTCCTATAGGCAACCCCATCCGTGGACACACTGTATGTATTTTGAAAGATTTATGATTGGTTTCTTTTTTAAGGTTCACTTATGAGTTCGGGATCAGATCACTCCAACGATTCGATGGGAAAAAGAAATAGAAAAATGGTGTAGCATTTGGGATGTTGTTTTCGTTTACCTATGAAGCTTAAGTAATGTTCTGTCTACATTATATTTTTTTATTATTTTACTTGTTCTGGTGGTTTACTGTATTTATTTTTATAAGATTATAAGTTACAAAAAATGACTCGAGTGATCTAAATTTTTTTTGAGTTGGGTTTTAAAGTTCATTGTTTATGAAACAGTGTATCCTTTATGTGACTGTGATAAGTTAAAGTTAAATCATCGCTAATCAACATATAAAATTTCCATCAAATTGGTTGAACTCGGCGCTTTTTGCATTCTACAATCTACAGGGTGTCTCATAAGTTGATGCTTTTTTTTGGCTGCATTATAGAGCTTTTAATTCTAAGCAACTTTTTTAAGTACTTTTTTTTAATATTCTGGAAAATAAAAAAGATTAATTAATTAATTTCGAATATTTTCCAATTCGTACCTGATATTATCATACAGGTTTCAACAATAAATAATGACAAAAAATTAATTTTTAGATTGCTGAATTGAAAATGGCTCATCTTTGTACAAATAATCAATAATTTGTGGATATACTGATTATTTATGGAGTGTTTTCAATCAAAATAGCGACAATTTTAAGCAGTTCCTTTAACTTTTAATGAACAGAGCCGTATTAACTAACTTCTTAATAATTAAATATTGAAAAAAAAACATGCTCTCTTATTTTCCAGAATATTCAAAAATTTTACTTGAAAAGTTGCTTAGAATTAAAAGATCTATACGCAGTTAATAAAAATCTATCAACTTATGAGACACCCTATAAAGCACAACTATTTTTTCTAGTATCGAGTTATAAATAATTTTCCGATTTATCTGGGAAAATATTTAAAAATTAGATCACTTGCGTCAAAGCAGCAACGTCCGGGGCAATTAGATCTGGTTCGTTAATTCTTATCGATGTTATGTTTGAATTTGAACAATGTAAAAACTGTAAAATATGTAAAAAGTATTTACCAATAAAATTAAATGGGAAAATGCTAAATTGCGACCAAGGAAATATTCAGCAACGACCTAAAAATGTCTGCATGCTCGTACAATTTATGTGCAACAATGCACTTTTCGCAATAATTGACCTTTAGTACCATTCGTTAATAAATTTTATTGCACTTACTGCATTTTAGCTAATGTGCATATTTTGTTTCCATGTAAACAATATTTCTGAATGTAGGGCGTTTTAAAACATCGCAATTCGGAGGTTTTCATATTTTATTGAAAAACTTCAGGAAAACAAATTGCTGTGGTCAATTACAGATGTACAAAAAGAAAAATTACAATACATTTTTAAAATTAAACATATCACAAATCATACGCCTGTAACTGACAAAAAAAATAAATAAATAAGTCTGCATACAAGTTAAAGCAAACTTTAAAATTACAAAATTTCTAATAGTACAAAAAAAAAGAAACGAGCCTAATTTACATATACATCATAACTGGATTTTTTTCTACACGTTTATGAATACGTAGTTAGAAGAATTGGAAATATTATTCGTTAATATATTCTTTTTGTATATGAAAATTAAACAAGGCAGTCATTAAACCACAAAACAAATGTACATACAAATTCATTCGCACTACAATTCAAACACGCACAAGTTTTTAATTTCAGTCTTTTGGGCCTAGAAATTCACTCTATAATTCATCTTTCAATTCATCATCATCATCACCGCCCGACGGCGGCGGTGGTGGAGCCCCTCCGGTGTTTTGATACAACTTAGCAATAATCGGTTGAATCACCTCCTCCAATTCCTTCTTCTGCTTCTTGTAATCCTCGGCGTCCGTGTCTTGGTTCTCTTCCATCCATTTAATCTTCTCATCGAGAACCTCCTCCATCTTCGTCTTCTCCTCGTCGGAGAGCTTCGCTCCGAGTTTCTCCTTGTCGTTGATTTGGTTCTTGATCGAGTAAGCGTAACTTTCCAATTCGTTTTTCGCGTCCACTCTTTCTTTCATCTTCTTGTCCTCGTCGGCGAACTTCTCGGCGTCCTTGATCATCCTTTCGATGTCCTCCGGTGTTAGCCTGTTTTGGTCGTTGGTAATGACGATTTTCTCTCGGTTTCCGGTTCCTGAAAGAACCAAATCGATTTACATTATACATTATACATTAGTATGGAAAAGCTCAATATATCTGTTATTGTAGAAGATATCAAAAAAACTTCAGTTAAAAAGTTGTAGATCTTTTTAAATTGCACATTTTAAAATTAGTTACATTCATACAGAGTGTCCCGTTTTACCGTGGTAGATCAAACTTATACTTTTTTAAATGGAACACCCTGTTTTTTATTTAAAAATTGAATTTAGCTCGTTTTCAGCTTTCCAAAAATATAATTTTGTATAACGTTATACTGAGTGGTTTAAAACTTATGACCACTTTTCCACGAAAATCGTACTAAGTTTACCACTCTGTAGAAACTAAATGGTTTGAATTGAAAATAAATTTCAGGTTTTACAACATTGCAAATATCCTGAAAATGTACAAAATGAATATTTTTTGTCAATTTTAATCATACTGCTTACAGGGTGGATCCCAACGCAAAAGTAACAATTTCTCTGTTAATTTAAATGAATCACCCTATATTTTATATCGTTAACAGGAAGTATTTTTGAAGTACTTTAATTCTTAATAACCATTCCCTATACCTAAATTTAACACTTTTCGAGATAATTCACTTAAAAAAAATTAGAACTTAAAATTGAAGAAGAAAAAATTAAGCTTTCCTTTTTATAATAACCGAAGTTCTGGTAAAAATTGTCTATACTTAATAAACTTTCCCTGTACCTAAATTTAATATTTTTCGAGATATTTCAATATTCTTTAATTGGACTCACCTAATGTGTCACCAGTGATGTTAAAATTACTTTATAATATGTAATTAATTGCAATTACAATTACAAAATTTGCAAATGTAATTATAATTACTATTAAAGTTACAATTACAATTACACTCACAATTACTTTGCGTTGGTGTTAGTTTTAAATAATTATTTAGAGTTTTGCAATCGAAATTAAATTTTCCACGTATTGAAAATATTAAATAAGTACTTTTGTGTCCAATGTAATTGAAATGTAATTGTAATTGTAACGAAAGGAGTAATTGAATTACAAATGAATTACAATTGATGATCTTGTAATTAATTACCGCCTCAATTACAATAAAAGTAATCCAATTACATTTTCAATTACTTGCAATTAATTACTTAACAACACTGTGCCACCCTGCAGATTATAAAACAATAAGAATTTTAGATTGGATAGAAATTACCTTTATCTTCGGCGGATACTTGGAGGATACCGTTGGCGTCGATTTCGAAGGTGACCTCGATTTGGGGTACACCTCTGGGAGCCGGAGGGATGCCGGTCAAATCGAATTTGCCCAGCAAATGATTGTCTTTGGTCATCGGACGTTCTCCTTCGTACACTTGAATCGTAACGGTGTGTTGGTTGTCGGAGGCGGTCGAGAAAATTTGGGATTTCTTTGTGGGAATGACGGTGTTACGAGGGATTAGCTTTGTCATGACACCGCCGACGGTTTCGATACCTGAATTTTGTAAAAAAAATATCCGTTTTAGTCATCGAAATTTTATCAAGTTTTATTTGGTAAATGTGTTGTGTTTATATATATATATCAGTACGCTGGGACGTATTCTTCAATGTATTTAAGACCCGAAAGATGTGAATCATCATTTTAAAACAATTAATTGTTTACAACGTTGGAAATTTAATTTCGCATAATAGGGAAATTAATGTTGAATTCTTAGCCGGCTGAAATACAGTCTACGAGTGTACATTTTAATAGAACGTCGCGATCAATTCTAATAAATTTAATTGTTCTACTGGACCGCACGCCGCGATTTGTAGAGGTACAAAGTTATTTGTGTTAGGTATGAGGTACAAAATTATTTAGAAACTACATTTAATAGGTTTTTTGGGGATATTTCAAAAAATGTGTGTATCGGTAGGTACAGTTTTGAAAGAGCAACAAATCTTGTTGATATAAGGAAAAAAATAATTCAATTTTCTGCTAGAATTATACCTCAGTTCAGTAATATGGGATGACATCTGTATGACAGGTTTGCCTATAGTTTAGCAGAAAGCGGTGAACTATTTTTTAGAGTTCTTTTATTTTCTGATTTAAAATTATCTTTAAGTTTATTTTTGGAGTTTCCTTTTTATTATTTTCTTAGAATTTATAACTTTCTTTTTCAAGCCATTGTGGCAAAAAGACATATCTACATAATTCTATTTTATTATTAGTAATATTTTTTCAATAAATTATCGTTTAAAAATTCTCATTTCTTTTTAATCGACTCGATGTTCACCCATCCTAACCCGTTTTGATACTGTCGAAGTGTCGAAACCGTCGAAATTATTTGATTTTTAATCTAACCTAACCAAAACGCGGTGTAAAATCCAGTAAAACAATTAAATTTATTAGAATTCATCGCGACGTTCTATTAAAATGTACACTGGCAGACTGTATTTCAGACAGCTAAGAATTTAACATTAATTTCCCTATTATGCGCGAATATTTTTCCAACGGTATATACAGTGTGTCCCAAAAAGTTGTATACAAATGGGGAAAATTTTTATCTAACATTTCACAAGAAAAATATTCTTGGTAAAATTATCTGCATGACTTGTAGATCCACAATCATACAGGAAAACAAAAAAGAATGATTTGGACCGAGGAAAAAATATGTTCAAACTGTAGTGGAGAGCAAAATATTCATTGAAATTGTGATTAAGTAGTAAAAAATTATGCATAATTTGTGCATGAGTATGCACAATGAATAGTTTGTGTCTATTTATCTCTCGGTCCAAATCATAATTTTTCGTTCTCCCTGTATTCCTGCATGCAATTTTTTAAACATTTTATACCTGATTGTGGATCTACAAGTCAGGCAGAGAATTTTATCAGGAATATTTTTTTGTGAAATGTAAGGTAAACTTTTTCCCCATTTGTAAACAACTTTTTGGGACAAACTGTATAAAAAGTAAAAAAAAAAAAACTCTTACCCATAGTAAGCGGATTAACATCCAATAAAACAATAGCATCGGTGGCTTCTTCTCCTGATAAAACCCCAGCTTGTACGGCAGCCCCGTAAGCGACGGCCTCATCGGGATTGATTCCCCTCGAAGGTTCTTTTCCACCAAAGAATTCTTTAACGAGCTGTTGGACTTTGGGAATGCGAGTCGATCCGCCTACCAATACGATTTCGTCCACGTCCTTTTTGTTCATGTCGGCGTCTTCGAGCACCTTTTGCACCGGTTTCATCGTCGAACGGAACAGATCCTGCAAGATGAACATTCGCCTAAGTTTTTTGCGCGTTTTTTTTTTGTTTTGTTTACTCGCTAAACGCTCGGAAAGGGGGCTGAGCCCCCTTTCAACCCCCCTTTCTTACGGTGGCGGCTTTGCCGCAAGACAGTTTCCTAGCCGGATCATCGTTAGCTTCGCGAGCTCAGTGCGATTGAATTTTCCTTTGGAAATTAATCACACTCCGTATACAGGGTGTTT
Source organism: Phyllotreta striolata (assembly GCA_918026865.1). Lineage (NCBI taxonomy): Eukaryota > Metazoa > Arthropoda > Insecta > Coleoptera > Chrysomelidae > Phyllotreta > Phyllotreta striolata. The sequence goes on from OU900100.1 coordinate 2,748,847, forward strand.
CATTGGGAAAGGGCAATATTTTAACCCTGTATAGAGGTCACCCAGGGATTACAAAAAAATCATATACTATGGGTCTTGCGCCCTTTATAACCGAGTTACAGGGTGTTTTTTGAATTTGGCCCATTTCTTTCGACATCTATAACTTTTGAATCACTCAGTATCTTTTTTGATATTTGGCATAGATATTCTATACCTTTAGGACAATTTATTGCCACATTAAAAAATTACAAAATTCAGGTCCGGATTTAGAAAAATTATTAAAATTTGACCGACCCTAAAACAACACCCTATACATCATATTTAAAAAAAAATTAATTTCAAATTCAGAAAGAGCATAAAAAAACTGAATGTATTCATCAACTTTTTATTTTCCCGCATGCCGTTTTTGTACCAAAATTTAAACGTTAAAATGTACATTATGAGATTTTTGGTCCATGTAAATTGTAATTGAAGGGATTTTAATTATTTTTTCTTTAATAAAACCAGATTTACTTAACACTTTCATGAAAATTCTTGAAATAGACCTATTGAACTTGAATTAACATTCACATAAACCAATAAAAATTACAATTACAGATCCGCACTTAATAAAATTAAAAAGATTTCATTTCATTTAATAATTAATCAATAATTAATATAATTAAAATTTCCTTAAATACGAGTCACCCTGTACTATATTTCAATTCAATTGAAAATAATTTTTCATTTAAGGTAAAAAACGCCTCGTATATCAATTTTTCCAATTTCCTTAATGAAAAAACACCCTGTACATCAAATTAAATGTCAACGTATCCCGTAGTAACGGAAATGACAACTTTGACAGTTTGAAATTTGTTCATCGCCGCTGTCATTAGTGTAGTTTTTTTTAAGCAATTCGATCGTTTCTCCGTTTTTGGTAAGTATAAATGACCAAGAAACGTACATTTTTGCGTATTATTGCATTTACTTTTATTCTCGTCCATTAAAAACGACGAAATTGTCTTAATAACGAAAAAAATCTCTCACTTAGGTGTAGTTCCGTTTAAACCAAACGAACGAGCAACGTCCATCAAGTAATTTATTTGGAAATGTGTCAAAAATTTTACTTTTAAAATCGAATTACGGAAAATTTCGTTTTTTCCCCGAGAAAGGGGGTAGATTTTCGTAATCTCCGGAGAAACTCCGTTTTAGTTTCGGTCTTCCTCCTTCATTTGGTTTTTTAGAGTTAGAGCTATATATATTAGTGATGAAATGGTTTACTTACCATGTTCAATTCCTCGAATTTAGCCCTGGTGAGCGTCTCGGAGAAATCGTCGCCTTCGAAGAACGATTCGATCTCGATCCTAACCTGATGGCTCGACGACAGCGCCCTCTTCGCCTTCTCCACCTCTCGCCTCAACTTCTGCACCGCCCTGTTATCCTTCCTAATGTCCTTGCCCTTCTTCTTCTTGTACAACTTGATGAAGTGATCCATCACCCGTTGATCGAAATCTTCTCCGCCCAAATGGGTGTCTCCGTTGGTAGCAACCACCTCGAACACGCCATTATCGATGGTCAATAATGACACATCGAAAGTACCACCGCCCAAATCGAACACCAAAACGTTCTTTTCGCCTTCTTTCTTATCCAAACCGTAAGCAATGGCGGCGGCGGTGGGTTCGTTGATGATCCTCATCACGTTCAAACCGGCAATGACGCCGGCGTCCTTGGTGGCCTGTCGTTGGGCGTCGTTGAAGTAGGCGGGCACCGTCACGACGGCGTGCGTCACCTTTTTGCCCAAATAGGCCTCGGCCGTTTCCTTCATCTTGCCCAACACCATGGCGGAGATTTCTTCGGGCGCGAAGATCTTGTCGCCCTGGCTGGTCTCCACCTGTATGTGGGGTTTCTGGTTCTTTTCGATGACTTTGAAGGGGAAGTGTTTGGCGTCCTGTTGGACGGTGGCGTCGGAGAAGTCGCGGCCGATGAGGCGTTTGGCGTCGAAGACGGTGTTTTCCGGGTTGGTGGTGAGTTGGTTTTTGGCGGCGTCGCCGATGAGGCGTTCGCCGTCGGCGGTGAAGGCCACGTACGAGGGCGTTATGCGGTTACCTTGGTCGTTGGCGATGATTTCGACGCGGCCGTTTTTGTAAACGCCGACGCTGCAAGCGAAGAGGATCGTTAGAAAACGATAGGTAAACAAGTGGTCATAGACCTATTAAGTATGGACGCGGTTTAGACAAAGAGGTAGTGTTGTCGATGAATGAGAGAGATGCAGTTAGTTTGGGCATATGGCAATGAGAGATTGGACAATGCATTAGCCAATAGTAAGATAGCAAAAGACCACGTGAGTTACGTTTTCAGTAATGTAAGGTAGCTGGGATAGAGGAAGGTAGATTATGGTAGAATAGGGTTGAGGATTTATTATTTTTTTACCGAGCAAAATTCATTTTTCAGCTGAGCCTAAATTCCCACGCATTTGCAAATACAGTTCTTATTTTGTATTGTTATTTGGAACCTCCTACCTATTAGACAGTACAGATTTCGCAATTTAAGACCTAGATGCTTTCTCTTGTAAAAAATATGTTTCTTCCAGGTCATTCTTCTGTCCAAGTGGATACCAAGATAAAAATAATATTTAAATATTAAGCGTTTAAATAATTTAACAGATTAATGGCCTTTTTCCGCACACCCTGTATATATTTTATATTTTTTTTGGTTCCGCCTACTTTTAGCCCAAACTAGATCCATCTCACGGACCTCTCTCACTATCATTGGGAACGCTGAATAACCTCAAATTAACGATAGTGCCGCTTCCATACTTAATTATTTTTTTACAATTTTTTTTTTTGGAAAGTTGATGTGAATTGTCAATTGTAACGAGGAAAAAATGGAATTGTTGCTTCGTATTGGGGACGTTCTACTGCTACTGGTAGGGTGAAATAGAGTACTGATTTTTATTGAAATTATTAGGAACTTAAAAAAAATTTACTGAGGAAGATTCTTTTCGGAGCAGGTATTAATCCAATTACACACACCGGCAAATTTAAAGGAACGCATTGAAAATGTAATATATTTCTATATTTTATTGTTTTATAGTCTATATCTAGATAGCTATCAAGGTTTCATATAATAATTAAAATTTTCAATGTCAAAATGTCAAATGTGGGCGTTTTCTGTTTTCAAAACTTCAAAAGTTTGTTTTGTGTCTTACATTTCAAACGTGTTAAAAAGATAACAATAAATTGTTATTAACAGTTTAATTTGTTCGAATTTATTGCTATTGTTTTTTATTTATCATCCTATTTGTATTACAAAGAGCAGTTAATAATGGGCGACTTAATACCGACTAAAATTGCCAAAAATGAATTTAATTATTGAAATAAGTTCAAAATGTACAATAAAGTTATTCTGTTTAAAACCAATATTATTTTTAAAATCTGACTTCTTCGACTTGCTCTTTTCTTCAACAGGTTGCATATGACAAATTTTTGTAAAAAGTGCCCCTATTATATACACTGTGTTATTTATAAGATGCGACATAGGGATTCCTGTACAAATGTGTCAAAAGCAAGCTAACTTTTTTACCAAATAACGTTCATAAAAAATAATAACAGATTTGAAAAGATGGTAAAAAAATATGTCGAAATGGACATTTAATTTTCTTAAATTCGTTCTGGTTTATTAAAAAAATGTATAATTCAGTTGAAAAAGTCATACGCTATAAATAAGTCCTTTTTTTAACTATCTAATTTGTTGTAAAAGGGGCGGAGTTAAAAGAGATTGTTAACGCTCTGCAATTTGAATAATTATTCTTGAAGTTCAAACCGCGCTTGGACCAAATTTTTTTTTGGTCTTTTTTTTAATGTTTTTGTCTAAAAAAATGTTAAATAAAAGTATTTAAATTAAGACAAGCTTAATTGGGATAAAAATTTATTTTTATTTAATTAAATGTTCAAATTGTTTTCCATTTTCTGCTAAACAGTCTCAAACGATGATAAAAGTTCCGCCGTACATTATTAATTACGATTAGTTCTATTAATCATTATTAGATCTACTAATTTTTTGACATTCGTTAGTAATATTTTTCAATTCCTCTTCTGTCTTTGGTTGATATTCAGCAACCTTATTTTTTAGGACACCCAATTAAAAATTGTCCGAACATTTAATTAAATAAAAATAAACTTTTATCCCAATTAAGCTTGTCTTATTTTAAATACTTTTATTTAACATTTTTTCTAGACAAAAACATTAAAAAACCAAAAAAAAAAACAAAAATAAACTTTGGCGCAAACGGGGTTTGAACCACATTATTTCAGGATTATTTTTTATCCTTTTTATAGAAAAGGAATTATTTATGCCGTATGACTTTTTCAACTTAATTATATATTTTTTTATTAAACCAAAACGAATTTAAGAAAATTTAATGTCCATTTCGATTTATTTTTTTTACAATCTTTTCAAATCTGTTATTATTTTTTATGAACGTTATTTGGTAAAAAAGTTAGCTTGCTTTTGACACATTTGTACAGGAATCCCTATGTCGCATCTTATAAATAACACAGTGTATAACTATTATAACATTATAACCATTATAACTATATAAATTGTCAATTATAACGATGAAAAAATGGAATTGTTGCTTCGTATTAGGAACGTTCTACTGCTACTGGTAAGGTGAAATAGAGTACTGACTTTTATTGAAATTATTAGGAACTTGAAAAAAAAGTTATAATAATTTAGTGAAGAAGATTCCTTTCGGAGCAGGTATTAATCCAATTACACACACCGGCAAATTTAAAGGAACATATTGAAAATGTAATGGCGTTTTCCATTGGATAGTGCAGTCAAAGAAAAATTTTTGTTTCATTTGGTGGACTTTGCGAGTGTTTTGATTTCCAAAAGTGTTTTTTGGTAGTCAGATTGCCAATGGAAATCAAAACACTCGCAAAGTCCACCAAATGAAACAAAAATTTTGGTTTAAATGCACTTTCAGTGCGCATTATTTTACCAATGGAAAACACCATAATATATTTCTATATTTTATTGTTTTATAGTCTATATCTAGATAGCTATCAAGGTTCCGTGTCATAATTAAAATTTTCAATGTCAAAATGTCAAATGTGGGCGTTTTCTGTTTTCAAAACTTCAAAAGTTTGTTTTGTGTCTTACATTTCAAACGTGTGTTAAAAAGATAACAATAAATTGTTATTATAATTAATCAGTTTAATTTGTTCGAATTTGTTGCTATTGTTTTTTATTTATCATCCTATTTGTATTACAAAGAGCAGCTAATAATGGGCGACTTAATACCGACTAAAATTGCCAAAAATGAATTTAATTATTTAAATAAGTTCAAAATGTACAATAAAGTTATTCTGTTTAAAACCAATATTATTTTTTAAATCTGACATCTTCGACTTGCTCTTTTCATCAACAGGTTGCATATGATAAATTTTTGTAAAAAGTGCCCCAATTACTTCACCTAACTTTGTGTTAAGAAATATTAACAATATGTATGTCATAGAGAAAATAATCGGATTTTATATCTGTTCCATTAAATATGCCGGTGTGTGTATATTAATAATTTTAGAATGATTTATATACACTGCTTCATTCCAGATCACAATATATCTTATATAGGCTATAGGTGCGATAAAGACAACTTACATTAGACACTTATAAAGAAAAAAGAAAGACCGACATTTCTGTCATTGCAACTTTTCACTCTGACAACTGTCATTTTAACAATCTTTCTTTGTTCAACTCATAGAAACGACCATGTTGCGATCTGGAGTGAAACACAGTGTATATTGTTTTATTTGCTCCAAATAAAAAGGTATTTGTTATAAACATCAGTAAATATTGGTAAGTAGTTGATTTGACTTCATTTTAATTGCTTATAAAATCTGGCAACACCATCTTTCTCAGATGTCAAATTTTAAAATTTTTAGGTTATATCATCATGAGTTCGCGATTAAAAAATGACAGATTTGTTAAACCAAAAACCCGTAAATGCGGTACAACGTTGCCAAGTCATCTGTTATTTATCAGATGATGAGAAAACTTGAAAATTATATGAAAATTTACTACTTTTGTACGTTATTTATAATAAAATGTATACCGCTTGTTATTCTTATTTTTAAAGAAAGATATTTGTTACATCTTCAATTAATGATACTCAGTTTCTCAAAAGAATCGTAAGAAAAGTACGATTATAGTACGTAAAGAAAAGATTATTTTAAAAGTCACCAAATTTACAAATATGCAAAATTAAATGTTTTCCGAGTGGATTTTTTGCCACTATCTCTATAACTCATATTAAATTTGGCGATCAAAAAACCTGCAACTTTTAAATTAATCTCAATATTTGTAAACTTCCATAACTTTTGTAGAGCAGTATATTTACAAATTTAGTACCGCAAGGACTTTGAAAAAAAAATTCCTACGTATAGAGTACAATTATAAGTATATACAGTGTTAGAAAATTTTTCGCGCATAATAGGGAAATCAATGTTAAATTTTTAGCCGGCTGAAGTCCAGTCTACCAGTATACATTTCAATAGAACGTCGCGATGAATTCTAATAAATTTAATTGTTCTACTGGATCGCACGCCGCGATTTGTAGAGGTACAAAGTTATTTGTGTTAGGTATGAGGTACAAAATTATTTAGAAACTACATTTAATAGGTTTTTTGGTAATATTTCATAAAAATGTGTGTATCGGTAGGTACAGTTTTGAAACAGCAACAAATTTTGTTGAAATAAGGGAAAAAATAATTCAATTTTCAGCTAGAATTATACCTCAGCTCAGTAATATGGGATGACATCTGTATGGCAGGTTTGGCTATAGTTTAGCAGAAAGCGGTAGACTATTTTTTAGAGTTCTTTTATTTTCTGTTTTAAAATAATCTAAATTTATTTTTGAAGTTTCCTTTTTATTATTTTCTTAGAATTTATAACTTTCTTTTTCAACCCATTGTGGCAAAAAGACATATCTACATAATTCTATTTTAATAATAGTGATATTTTTTCAATAAATTATCGTTTAAAAATTCTCATTTCTTTTTAATCGACTCGACGTTCACCCATCCGAACCCGTTTTGATACTGTCGAAGTGTCGAAACCGTCGAAATTATTTGATTTTTAATCTAACCAAGCCAAAGCGCGGTGTGAAGTCCAGTAGAACAATTAAATTTATTAGAATTCATCGCGACGTTCTATTGAAATGTACACTGGTAGACTGGATTTCAGCCGGCTAAGAATTTAACATTGATTTCCCTATTATGCGCGAAAAATTTTCCAACACGGTATATACCAAGTTTCGATCAAATTGTAAGAAAACTGATTATTACAGGAACATCCTTAAACACTTCCTCAATAAATGAGATAAAACTACATCATTTTTATACCATGCGGATAAACCATATGTCCGGTCATCCTAACCGCTAATTTGCGATAAAAACCGGGAACTTACCACGAATAAGTCGTGCCCAGATCGATTCCGATAACGGTCCCCACATCGTCCTTTTCCTTTTTCTCGTCCTTCGCCGCGAGGACGCTGCAGACGAGCAGCAAACCCAAGCCTAAGCAGAACTTCATTTTCGGGAATGGACTTCTCTCGTCGGTTTCTGAAAAGGTAACTGGATTAATTTCGTTCGCGTGTAACGGTAAATATCGGTAGATTACGATGGGAGTGTTGAAAAATTTTACACTGGCATAACTGTATAATGGACACGTCATGTTTTATTGGGATGAAATAACAGGTTAAATACTTGTATTTTTTTACTAGGGAGCTTAATTTTGTGTTAAATATAGTGCGTTATAAAGATTTAAAGCGGTGAATGTGTATTTATAGGACTTTAACGAGATTGTTCTGGAACATTCGCCGACAACATGTAAAAACTAAAACATCGATTTTCTAATAAAATAAGCAACTCTCTGAAACTTCCTTTGAACCAAACGAAAATCTAAGCTTTAACACTTACTTTTTGATTAAGCCGCAATAAGAAATACACTTATTTCACTAAATAAAAATCTACCAATTCTTCACGATACAAGCTTCTATGACAAACTAATTTGACTTTTCCGAATATGTCAGAAATATATAATGAAGTAATATTCGTGTTGCCTGGCGATTGGTCGCAGTTCGAACGAGGCGAGTTCTTATTGGCCTGAATCTCACATGTTGGCGCGATTTCATTGGTCCAACTCAGAGCTGTGCAGTTGCGGTCCACGGAAGCGTTCGTACACGATTTCAATCGATTCGATCACTGTAGGAATCAGGTCAATCGGATCAGAACTGGCTACAAAGACTGTCAATGATACAAAATAAAACAGAAGAATTAAAAAAAGGCCAAACTGTCAAACGTCAGATATAATAAGTGAGGTTGTGTTACTTAATTTTTTAGTCTTTATTCAAAATTTATATTTTACGTAGAAAAGATAATAGAACTAAACTGTTACCTAAATGGAACTGTATAGTAAAACATATTACTATCCGATAACAGTTCACATCATGTTTTTGCGTCAAATTAAAGAAAAGTTTACTACAAAATTTGAAGTCATGTTGATAAATAACTGTTCCAAAAAGTGCTTCTAATATGTAAATTTATTTTCAATAAAGATGTAATTAGTATATATTTTTTTATTAAATTAATGTTCTTTATAGTCCTCCTATACACATAAAAGTGCAAAACAACTACACTATAAAAATTAGATTAGTATAATTCGGCAAATGAAGGTTATTTTTACATCATTAATACTATTACATTATACAGGGTATACCACGGTCGATGGCAGGTTAGGCGTTTAGGGAAAACGGAGAGTACGATTGTCGTGAAAATTTGGTTATTTAGGTAATTGGTCCTGCTCTATCGATTTAAAATATTTTCAACGCTGCGGCGTTGCCACTTCTATCGAAAAGTAGCAGCAACTTTGTTATTTTAAATGAGACACCCTGTATATTTTTACATTTTTTGCTCCGCTATTGCTTTCCGATTATTTTTGTATAATACTTCCCTATACCTATCTTTAGCGCTTTTCGAGAAATTCATTATTTTATTTAATTTTTTATTCAAAACATAGCTCCATTTAAATGTTGATTACCGCGGTAATTAGATTAGGAGAAAGCTGAAATTTTTGGAAATGGATTAGAGATGCATTAGGTATTAGTTCGCTATAATCGATTTTTTTTTATTCATACAGGGTTGTTCAAAAATTGTCATTTTATCGCTAGATATACAAATGCAAATAAGTTCATTTTTTTAAATGGAATATCCGGTATATTTTTAAATATTCAAAAAGATAATTAAATTCTCATTCAAATGGTATATCATGTTCCTATACCTAAATAATCATGTTTCCGAAATAAAAGCAAATTTCTATAAAAATCTGATTATTTTGGGAATTTGTATTAGGTAGCTGTGAAATCATGAAATGTCATTAAATTTGACATTTAATGGACATTTAATGGAAGGAAATAATTTTTCAAATGAAGTTCCTATGAATTTATTTATTCTTCATGGACAATGTGACAAAATTATAGATAGAACATGCAGAGAGTTCAATGTAATGTATCCGAATTTACAACCAATGAACGAGAAAAAGTTTGTAAGATTGCTTAAGAATTTCGCTAATTATGGATCAAAACTGAGAGAGACGAAAACATGTCAGTTATAAACATAAAAATAAATAAATAAACATAAAAATAATAACAATAAGAAGTACAAAAAAAACCTTCATTTGAACTTCATTTGAATAATTATTTCATTCCATTTCAATTGTTTTTAGTTTAAATACTTATGTAGAACAGACGTTTTATTATTTATAACTAATTGGCACTAAATGTCAAATTTGGATGACATTTCATGATTTCACAGCTACCTAATACAAATTCCCAAAATAATCAGATTTTTATAGAAATTTGCTTTTATTTCGGAAACATGATTATTTAGGTATAGGAACATGATATACCATTTGAAAGAGAATTTAATTATCTTTTTGAATATTTAAAAATATACCGGATATTCCATTTAAAAAAATGAACTTATTAGCATTTGTATATCTAGCGATAAAATGACAATTTTTGAACAACCCTGTATGAATAAAAAAAAAATCGAATATAGCGAACTAATACCTAATGCATCTCTAAGCCATTCCCAAAATTTCAGCTTTCTCCTAATCTAATTACCGCAGTAATCAACATTTAAATGGAGCTATGTTTTGAATAAAAAATTAAATCAAATAATGAATTTCTCGAAAAGCGCTAAAGATAGGTATAGGGAAGTATTACACAAAAATAATCGGAAAGCAATAGCGGAGCAAAAAATGTAAAAATATACAGGGTGTCTCATTTAAAATAACAAAGTTGCTGCTACTTTTCGATAGAAGTGGCAACGCCGCAGCGTTGAAAATATTTTAAATAGATAGAGCAGGACCAATTACCTAAATAACCAAATTTTCACGACAATCGTACGCTCCGTTTTCCTTAAACGCCTAACCTGCCATCGACCGTGGTAAACCCTGTATAAATAATTGATTATCACTCTGAGTACTTTTTAAATAATTATCGACAACCAATTTAAGATATTCTAATGATGAAATAAATAAATTATGATTGTTTCTAGAATTGTCGCAGTTCAATTATAATTAAACATGTTTGTTTCAAATCTATGTGTATTGTTAACGTTAATTCATTTTGGAGTTGGTGAGATACAAACTTACACCTAATTATAATATTAAAAAATACAGTTTACTTTAATCTAAGGACGTAGTTATCTTGTTTAGATATACAGAGTTGGGCAAAAGTCCGGAATAAAATTATTATCTTTTGAACCAGTAATTTAAATAAAAAACGCTGAAACACGTGAATTGATTTTATATTGGACGGATTTGTTGCCAATAAAATGATTTTTTTTCTTCAACCCCTTAGTTGCCACCCTACCCAACTTTTTTTTTCAAATGCAAAGGTATGTCGTGTGTAGGGTCATTGAAAAGCCCGTGAAAAATGGAATATAAAACATACCTTTTTTTATTTTTTCTCATGTTGTTATTTGGAAATGGACAAAAATTTCTTTTAAAAACAATAAAGTTACAAATACCTTTTTAGTGCTATCGACATAGCAATTTTTAAAATGTCCTCCACCATCTACTTGACAGGTTTCCAGGCATTGGTAAAACGTAATATCGATAGCATATCTTTAATTCTGAATGACTTTTTAATAAAAACAGGCGAACCTTAGATAAAAAAAAAAACTTGTACAAAAATGCAACATCTTTTTTCCTTTTTGAAGTTCACTGATCAACAATGGCTTAGAATTAAACCCATTTTATGTTTTAGTTTTTTCTTAAAACATAAATTTCAACGAATGTTGATGCTAAGTTGCCTTATCAGTTTTAAACGGTAAATCAATAAAATTTGGTGTGCTGCCTGCCCAGGCTCGCCTGTTTTTAATAATAATTCATTCAGAATTAAAGATAGGCTACCGATATTAGGTTTTACCATCGCCTTAGAGCCTGTTAAGTAGAGGGTGGAGGACATTTCCAACATCTGCTACCTTAATTCACACATCGATAGCACTAAAAAGGTATTTGTAACATATTTGTTTTTAAAAGAAATTTTTGCCCATTTCCAAATAACAACATGAGAAAAATAAAAAAAAAGGTATGTTTTAGATTCCATTTTTCACGGGCTTTTCAATGACCCTACACACGACATACCTTTGCATTTAAAAAAAAAAGTTGGGTAGGGTTGCAACTAAGGGGTTGAAGAAAAAAAATCATTTTATTGGCAACAAATCCGTCCAATATAAAATCAATTCACCTGTTTCAGCGTTTTTTTGTTTAAATTACTGGTTCAACAGATAATAATTTTATTCCGGACTTTTGCCCAACCCTGTAATTAATTTTCATACCTTACCTGGTTTGAAACCACTAAAAATCCAACAAAAAAAAAGTCTACCTTGTAGACCGGACTGTTAATTTTACAATTCACAATTCCAGCCTCCGACTTAGACGAAGCCGTCGCCATTATGACTTGCGCTAAAGCAGCCTTTAGCGTTGGCGTTCCTGAATTAAATGTCCCCTCTTACGAACCCTTTTATCAGATGGAACGAAACTTTAGCTTCCGTGGAGACATCGGATCTTACACCGGGTACAACGCAGGGCCCTTCCCCAAAGCTCTAAATTAATTTCCCCTTTCGACTTCCAGAGCTGAAGTCACGCTCAGCCAGATAAAATGGACGGGATTAACCTACTGGGACGTTATCGCTGCTCAATCGAGCCTCGACTCGAATCCGAACGCTCATTTTCCATTTTTACTGAACTGGAAGACCCTGGATATCGACGGACATTTCGATATGGTGGAAGATAAGGGGGTTGTCATTTTGGAACAGCACGGAAGTTTCTCGTATGTTAACTAGACAAACTACACCTTTTCCAGTTGTATATTAGAAAGCATTTAATGTATTTCAGAATAGTCAGATTTATATCAGAAAACGTCAAACGTATTTCAGATTAGTTAAATGTTGTTCAGAATAGCCAAATGTATTTCAGACAACGTCAAATGTATTTCAGAATAGTCAGATTTATTTCAGAAAGCGTCAAATGTTTTTTAGATTAGTCATATGTAGTTCGGAATATATCAAATGTCGTTTAGAAAAGGTTAAAAACCATTCAGAATAGTCACATGGAGTTCAGAATAGTAAGATTTCTCTTCCTCCCTCTTACCCTTTGGATATGATTTTCTGCATTCCAATATGTAGTCTGAAATACATTTAACATTTTCACAACTACATATGACGCTTTCTGAAATAAATCTGGCAAATCTGAAATACATTTGACTAATCTGAAATACATTTGACACTTTCTGAAAAAAATATGACTGTTCTGAAATGTATTTGATGCTATCTGAAATTCGTTTGACTAGTCTGGAGTACATTTGATTATTCTGAAATACATTTAACACTTTCTAAAATTAATCTGACTAGTCTGAAATGCATTTGATTGATTCTGAAATTAATTTGATAGCTTCCGAAATACAACTGGAAATGGTGTAGAAAAAAAATCATATCGACTAACCTCTGTCAAGCTAGCAGGACCAAATCAGCAGAATCTATTCGGACCTATTGCATTATTTAGTGCTTATTTTGTGATAATTTGTGCCACTAATAAAAAATTTGTACTATCTGCCGTTTTGACAAAAATCGTGGCGCTGCTAGCTTAATATTAAGCTAGCAGGAACACTTACAAAAATGAAATAAAAAAATAAAAAAAGGGTATAAATACAACGGCCAGAATTTGTGCTAATTTGTGCCATCCAAAACAAGCAGCTAAATAGATTAATTTCCCTTGAAATAAGGGCGAATTATATTTATCACGATTGGGCTCAAGAGTAAAGTACCCGTTTCGACGAGCAGAATTCAATTTGGACCGGTACAATCGAAGTATACTAATTTGTGCTTCACAAATATACACTTACGGATTTTGTACCTCTTACCCCTTCTCTGAAAAACCACCCCCGATAGCAGTTTGCACGAGCAGAATTCAATTTGAATTTGAAGTTTTTCAGAGAAGGGGTAAGAGGTACAAAATCCGGATCAGTCAGTATTGGAAACCTTGAAACCTACTCGACTTAAGACAGCGTGCAAGTGTGCAAAGGATGTTTGTATTGTGAAACAAGGCAATATTTTTACATACATCTCTCATTTTACATATACATATTTTATATTATCGCTCGTAGTTTGCACTTTTCTCGACGACTTTTCTCTATTCGACGCACTCATACGCACTATTGGAGTCTTCTACTAACTTCTCCAAGTTTTCTAAGTTCTACTAAGTTCTATAAGTTTTCTAAGTTTTTCACTAATCGCACTTTTACAAATGACAAATTGAATTCTGCTCGAGCAAACGGCTCTCGAGGGTGGTTTTTCAGAGAAGTGGTGAGAGGTACAAAATCTGTAAGTGTATATTTGTGAAGCACAGATTAGTATGCTTCGAATGTACCGGTCCAAATTGAATTCTGCTCGTCGAAACGGGTACTTTACTCTTGAGCCCAATCGAGGTAAATATAATTCGCCCTTATTTCAAGGGGAATTAATCTATTTAGCTGCTTGTTTGGGATGGCACAAATTAGCACAAATTCTGGCCGTTGTATTTATACCCTTTTTTTATTTTTTTATTTTATTTTTGTATGTGGTCCTGCTAGCTTAATATTAAGCTGATAGCGCCACGATTTTTGTCAAAACGGCAGGTAGTACAATTTTTTTAGTGGCACAAATTAGCACAAAATAAGCACTAAATAATGCAATAGGTCCGAATTGATTCTGCTGATTTGGTCCTGCTAGCTTGACAGAGGTTATCAACTAATCGTCTTCATATTGCAGCCTTTCTTTTAGTAATTCTAACTGGAAAGGATTGGTAGACGTCACGAAACCTACTAGTAAAAGTAATGGATCTATTAATGATTGCCAGATTGATTGGTCCACTAAATATTTAACGGTACTAATAGCTTACCGAGGTGGGAATGGGAATTGTTGTACTGTAACTGCTGAGTAGTTAAAGTTGGACTTGAGCCTATACAGGGCTTTTCACGGTAACCGTCCATTAGAAGTATCTCGATAATGAAAAGACTTAAAAATCTGAAATTTTGGTTATAGTATTTTTTGGATAATATGAATTGATTTAAAATATTTTCATTTTGATTACACTTCCGGTTATACCGAAAGTTGACACCAACTTCGTCGTTTAACAGTGACCAATGCAGTTTTTTAAGCTCTTTGGATCCATATGGTTATGCCCTTTACCCAAATTTAGTAGTTTTTGAAATAATCGAAGTTTCAATCAATTTCAAAAATACAGTGTGATCCATTTGAAATATCAAAGTTATGACCACTTTAATTTGGCCAAGTTTGTCAGACAATTTTAAACGCCCTGTACATGGATTTTGAAAATACAGTTTAGTTTCATTTAGTAGTATGTCTGGACATCATCGATACTCAATTTCAAGCTTCTAACTGTATTATTAACAGAGATATCTCAGAAAATACATTCGACTGTTTTTCCAAAAAATATCAAAAAAATTGTAATATCTTAAAAATCGTGCATTTTTTGGCATATGGTGTTATTATCAAAGTCTAGTTAAAAAAGGCCATAGAATTCAAAAATGAAGTTAAAAATGGCACTTTACACATAAAATAACGAAGTTGGTGTCAACTTCCGGTATAACCGGAAGTGTAATCAAAATGAAAATATTTTAAATCAATTCATATTATCCAAAAAATACTATAACCAAAATTTCAGATTTTTAAGTCTTTTCATTATTGAGATACTTCTAATGGACGGTTAGCGTGAAAAGCCCTGTATAGGGCATCAATATCAACTGGGACCTATATTTAAATTGTTATAGGTGGTATAAAAAAGTTATAAATAGAAAATGATAGAGACTCATAAGTATAACTGGGTCCAAATAGCCTGGGACTGGAGCCTTTCTTCATAAAAGTTCAGGTTCTAGATTCGTCTAGGTCAATCAATTCCTGGGTCCCACCGAGGTTTCCACTCTATTAAATACAACTTTGTATATTATACAGTGAGGACCAAGAGTTGGTCGCCCCCCCCCCCTTTAACTTTTGAATGGTAAGAGATTTTGTCGCGCAATTTGGGGTGTTTATATTGGAGTAAAAATACTATTTTTGACGTAAAAATGACACTTAAAACTTTCAAAATGACAGTTAGGCGCCATTTTGAATCTTTTTTTCTTATGAAAAGAGGGGTCAAGTGACACCTCGTTTTAAAAGTAATTTCATCCTTAAGTCTACCCCCAAATTTGAAAACATTTTAATTACACGTATTCACGTGAAGACTAATTTAGTTATAACCCCCGGGCATATTGATACACTTAAGAATTAATTCAGAACGTACTATAAATTGTGTCAATTAAATGTTGCTATGGTTTCTTGGCTCTAACATTTATTTGTCAAATTTAAAGTTGATGAAATTGACAGTTTTTTCGTTTAAAGGACGAGCCATTTTACCGAAATTTTGAAAAGTGCAACATAAAATTTAGTTCATTGTAATGCTGAAAATTTGAAAACATTTTAATAAGGCATATTCATAGTTTTTCGTTTAAAGGACGAGCCATTGTCACTTTCATCAACTTTAAATTTGACAAATAAATGTCAGAGCTGAAACCATAGCAACAATTAATTGACACATTTTATAGTACGTTCAGAATTAATTCTTAAATGTATCAATATTCCCGGGGGTTAAAACTAAATTGGTCTTCACGTGAATACGCGTTATTAAAATGTTTTCAAATTTGGGGGTTGACTTAAGGATGAAATTACCTTTAAAACGAGGTGTCACTTGACCCCCCTTTCCACAAGAAAAAAAGATTCAAAATGGCGCCTAACTGTCATTTTGAAAGTGTCAACTGTCATTTTTACGTTAAAAAAATAGTATTTTTACTCCAATATAAACACCCCAAATTGCGCGACAAAAGCTCATACCATTTAAAAGTTAAAGGGGGGGCCACAGACTTTTGGCCCTCACTGTATAACTATTTTTGGTTAAATTTTCCACAATAGATGGAATGAGATTAGTTTAATTCTCTAGTAGATGTTCCGTGTTTGATTACACTTGACATAAAATCAAACATACAAGAAAGTAAAACAAGAAATCCTTTTCAGACTATTTTAAATTCAATTCTCTTTCCAGCAATTTGAAAAGATAAAAGTAGGATTTTAAAAATAGTCGTTAAAGTGCTCTAAAAGTATCCCGGTGTACTGGAAATACCTTATTTCATATTACTTGCCCTTAAAAAAGTGCAAATTATCCAAAAATATCTGAAAAACGGATACTTTTGGCACCGCTGTCGCTAATCAAATTTAAAAAAATGTTTTGTGATTTGACATTTATATCAGGCGACACCATAATTTACAGAAATCTATCATCATTTTCTAAAATACTTTAGTTTTTTTCAATTTAATACAGCCTGTGCATCAATATAAACTATGAGACATCGTTCTGTAATAAATATTCTTCATCGTACTAAAATTATTCAAACATCCATTCGAGGAAACTCGAATTTTACCAGAATTACGTTTTGCCATTTAAATAGCATTGCAAATAAATGACAGTTTTTGATTGCAATTTTCTTAAATATACAGTGTGTCTACTTAAGTTCGCACCATATGGAAAACTTTTTTTATTATTAATTTTACGAAAAAAGTTATTCTTCATAAAAAGTTCTGCATGTTTTAAAACCTAAAATACAACCATCAGATAACAATTTTTTTAATCCGTATACGAGGTTTGTCAAAAGAATGTGTTTTTTGCTCAAGAGTAAAGTACCTTTATTTTTGAAAATATCGAAAATTGTTATTAAGAAAAGTTGATCAGGACTAAAAATTACATTTTTTAATGTTAATGACCCCCCTATCCATAAGAAAAAAAGATTCAAAATGGCGCCTAACTGTCATTTTGAAAGTTTCAACTATCATTTTTACGTCAAAAAATAGTAATTTTACTCCAATATAAACATCCCAAATTTCGCGACAAAAGCTTTTGACGGACTTTTGGACCTCACTGTAGACATTATCTGCTTATTTGTAAGTTGCTTATAGAAGCTTCTATGTTTTAGGTGGTAATAGATGGTTTGGGTATACTGGACGAACCGATTTCAAAAAGTATTCAAACTAAGCTATTTGCAGCTTTAAACAAGCATCAAATCGGAAACGTTATTGGGGAATACATAAAGGACGTGTTGAAAACGTGGTGGGACGAGGGCAAAGTGTGGAGACTGATGGAGTGGTGCGAAAAAAACCCTTCCTATCAATAATAAGATAAAAAAATGTAAAAATAAAATAAAAGCATTTGAAGTGCGTCTTGAGTATTTGGCCCACTTTTATCTCTATATCGATCTTCCTATAACATTTAAATGGTTCTTGAAGCACCCAATGAGGAATATGGAACATCACCAGGCGAGTGTAAGGTTCAATAAATTTAAGGTATCGCAACGAATTTCTAAGTAACACCACTCGAATCGGCTTCTATCGAAGTATCTATTCATGAAAATTAAGAAACAATCACATTCACAAGTACCATACAGATAATAAAAATGTATAAAAGCGCCGATTACCTTTCAGAAGCTCATTCATTTGATTCGTACAGTTCAACATGTTCTTCGAAAAATCGATCGTATTATTGGGCTTCGCCCTGTTGGCAGTCAACGCTGGTAAGAAACACTTTTTAACCATCGTAATTTTCTCGTTAAATAAAGGATATTCGCGCTCGTTAGGCAATGACGTCATTTTTAGACGACGTCATTAATTTCCACGCAGTTCAACATTTCCCTAGTGTCAATGTTAATTCTCCCATTTGACTAGGGGAATTTAACGAGGCGTAGTTGAAAGTCGAAGGCGATGTTGTCATGCATTTAGTCTCAACATTCGCAATATTTAGCGGCGCTTTGTAGATGACACTTTGACAGGTTATGACTACGATTTGTTGTTTTTTGCGCGATTTTCCTGTATTTTTTTAAGTTTACGAGTAGATTTTGTGTTTTTCGTTCGTTCTAGATAGTTTTTCGTGCGGTTTATGTACATTTATCGACAGTTTCTCCCGCGATTTTCTGTGTTTTTCAACCTATTTTGAGAGAGAACGGGACGATGTAGGCCCTTTTTTCCCGATTAATTCCCGATCAATATTTTCGATAGTTCAGCACATTGAAATTTACAGGTTATGTTAAACTTACGAATAGTTTTTTAAATGTACAGGGTGGCCAAATAAGGATGGCTCTCGGCCATATCTCGCAAACTAATTGTCATAGAGACTTGCGGTAAAAAAACCAATGACTAAATCGGCAAAAAGAAAATGCTGGAAATAATTTTCAGGTCTCTAAAATGGCCGCTAGGGGGAGTATTCGCCATCTTGATTTTAAAAAGTCATTTTTTTCAAAATTTTCCTAAATAAAGGTATCAAAAATGTGTTTTATTTTGATAGTTAAGTTAATTTCGGTTATTTTTAGTAATATATTTTTGACTCTATCTTTTAAAATAAAGTGGTGGGGGTGGTTTGAATATTTTGACAAATAAATGTTAATAACTTTTAAATGGCTGAACCGATTTTCAAAAAAATGAAATTGTTGAAAAGGGCATTCTTTGGTCTATAATTTACGCTATATAAGATATTATTTTAATTGCTTGCTTTGCCGCAAGATGGCGTTTTTTGACATTACTTCAAACAACACCGATTTTCTCAAAAAATTTAAATGCAACGATATAACTTTTTCTTTGGAGAAAAATAGTCAAATAATTACCAAAAAAGCCTGTGAAAACCGAATCTCGATATCTCCTTCCTAACCTAAAATATATCTGAAAAAAGTAAAAATCAAGAAAATGCGTATATTTTTGGTGCACTACCAGTATAAAAATCTCTAATTAGCGTTGTTCCATCCACAAAAATTATCAATTTATTAATAATCTTCAAGTATGATATTTAGAAACACCAAGCTAAGTAATATTCATTCAATAATTATTGGATTTCTTCTATTCGCACTAGTTGAGAACAAACGAAATAACCGTGCCGTGGAAAATAAAAAAAAAACAAAAAAATCTAACTAACTAGTCTACAAAAATGAGCTGGGCATTCATCGGGTTGGGAATACATATTTCTTTGAGTTTCCAGACGAACATCTACCAATAACCCAGGAAATTCGTTACGTAAATAATTTAGAAATATTTGTCCGTTGAGTCGCCCATAAATAAACCAGGGAACAACAACTTTCACCTTGTATACCACACCACACGTTGATACCAACGTCCTTAATTATTCTGGACCTTCTGCGTCCAGTTTTTTGGTTTTTTAATTTTCCACGGCATGGTTATTTCGTTTGTTCTCAACTAGTGCGAATAAAAGGGAAATCCAATAATTATTAAATGAATATTACTTAGCTTGGTGTTTCTAAATATCATACTTGAAGATTATTAATAAATTGATAATTTTTGTGGATGGAACAACGCTAATTAGAGATTTTTATACTGGTAGTGCACCAAAAATATACGCATTTTCTTGATTTTTACTTTTTTCAGATATATTTTAGGTTAGGAAGGAGATATCGAGATTCGGTTTTCACAGGCTTGTTTGGTAATTATTTGACTATTTTTCTCCAAAGAAAAAGTTATATCGTTGCATTTAAATTTTTTGAGAAAATCGGTGTTGTTTGAAGTAATGTCAAAAAACGCCATCTTGCGGCAAAGCAAGCAATTAAAATAATATCTTATATAGCGTAAATTATAGACCAAAGAATGCCCTTTTCAACAATTTCATTTTTTTGAAAATCGGTTCAGCCATTTAAAAGTTATTAACATTTATTTGTCAAAATATTCAAACCACCCCCACCACTTTATTTTAAAAGATAGAGTCAAAAATATATTACTAAAAATAACCGAAATTAACTTAACTATCAAAATAAAACACATTTTTGATACCTTTATTTAGGAAAATTTTGAAAAAAATGACTTTTTAAAATCAAGATGGCGAATACTCCCCCTAGCGGCCATTTTAGAGACCTGAAAATTATTTCCAGCATTTTCTTTTTGCCGATTTAGTCATAAGATTTTTTACCGCAAGTCTCTATGACAATTAGTTTGCGAGATATGGCCGAGAGCCATCCTTATTTGGCCACCCTGTATATTTCTGTTTTAGAGGGTTTTGAATAGACCTATTCAGTTTACGAAAGAGAGTGATGGAGTTATTTGATCAACATAAGAGAATAAAAGAAGCAAATATGTTTCACGCGCAATCTCCCACACAGCAAATTTACGACTCTAGGATATATCAGGG
This sequence comes from Phyllotreta striolata, assembly GCA_918026865.1. Taxonomy (NCBI): domain Eukaryota; kingdom Metazoa; phylum Arthropoda; class Insecta; order Coleoptera; family Chrysomelidae; genus Phyllotreta; species Phyllotreta striolata. The sequence goes on from OU900100.1 coordinate 2,769,640, forward strand.
ACGTCAATAATGAGACATAGTATATCTCTGAGATCTTCAGAAATATTTTTGAGATATAATCGGGATATCTTTGAGATATCTTTATGTCCGCCTTGTAAACATCTCAAAGACGTGTTATTGAGATATCTCAGAACCGTTTAAAAATATCTCAAAGATATCTCGCAGCTTATATACTTAGTGCATCTGAGATATTATTTTAAATATTATTGAGACATAACCAGAATACTAAGAAAGTACTTTATTTTTTCAAATCTTATTAAATTACATCATTCTGTTCTTGCTCGCTCTTGTTTTTCTCTTTCCCGGTCCTTCCTTAATGTTGCCAGTCTTAGCCAGTTCTTTATAACTTCCGATATTTCATAGTCTGAAGTTAGTTCTTTACCTTTTTGACTGCGAATTGAATCTGAAAAATAAAATTCAAGTATTAGAAAAACATTTTACAGTGAAATTGTGAATGAAAACTCGATGTAACGAAAATTGTATTCTATTATTTTTTTCTTAAACAACTTTTGTTTCACTTGAGTAACTACCTTTTATAATTTTGACCAGCTCTAATTCACAAAACATATTCTTCTTCTTTGCTCCAACCCAACTGTAACATGCCGCACAAGAATTTGTTAAGAAAGCTCGAAGAATATTTACAATTGAAGTTTTTGTATCCTTCCCCAACAGAAGACGACTTCGTTGAAACTAAAATGAATATATAAATCATTATAAAATCTTTAGATAAGTAATTTTTATACTTACAACATATTTTCGTAAATTATCATTAGTTTTTAACATGTTGTTGATACGTTCCATTTCTTCAATGGTGTTTACAGGGAACACACTTTCAAAAATTTCTCTGCACGGATCATCATTTGGTAAATCTTTTTCCCTTTCAACAACTCCTAGTTCGAGCGAATTCAACCTATCCAATATTTCCTGTTGCATCAGGGACACTGCCACTACTTTTCTCTGGACGTTTTGTAATAATTTCATGCAGTCCTCCTGGAAGGCTAAAAATTACACAAAAATTGATTTATGTAAATACTCTTATTTACAAATTTACTTACTTATTGTTAGTTGGGAGGGAACTTCCATTCGTGTATCTTTTGCAGGCGTACAATTAACTAAAATAATTGATCCATTTGAAATTAAGTTTTCTATTAAAACGTAGTTAAGAAAAGTACAGTACTCAAAAAGTACGAAAAGCACTCACCTGTTTTGTCAGTTGGAAACGTTGGATATGCAGTATCTTCATCTTCATCGTCTGATAAAGAATATCTTGTTTCGCGATGTTTTATTTGCCTTTTTTGTACAATTGTTGTATCCATTTCATCTTCGGAGCTGGATAATTTTTTTGTCGCCTTGTACTTTCTTTTTTTCTTTTCTTCTTCTGGATCTGTTGTACAAATGTCACTCTCATCTTCAGCTTCTTTCACTTTTTTTAATCCATACTCATAATTATCTGGAAATATATAACATTTTAGAATAAATATAGTCTAACATCTTTAGGGAAAGTAATCATTTTCTCACCTGTAGAATATAAAATTCTTAAAATTTGACATTTTTGCCAATCTATGCCAGGTTTTATTGAATTTTTAACGGCAGCGTTGTATTTAGCTGTAGTTTTAAAATTCGGCCAGAAAGCTTCATTGTCGCTGTTGATCCAAAGTCTTGGAATAAGTTGCAGGCCATCATCAAACTCAACTACGCAGTACTTCTTATTCATTTTGAACTCTAAGTGTTTAAAATGGAACAAAATTATTATTTTCTATTGTTGCCATAATTTAAAAAAATACTTACCTCACTATGGAGTAAGGGAATAACAACAAATGTATTAGCTTCAAAGGGCAATTTCATATATTTGCACCTAACTTCAGTTAACGGCCAAGTTTTGAGCGCGGATAAGTGTGAAACTACATAAATATCAAGTTTAGATGAATCACAGGGTTTGTGAAATAAATTTTCTTTCTTTACGAATTCTCTACCTATTAGTAACATAGACTGTGCTTCAAACGAATAGGCAATGTTTTCTAACACTACAATATTGCCATTTTTGCCCAAAAAACAATTATCAGAAACAGAAAAAGCTTTTAATATGAATTGATCATTTTGTATTGAATGATATTGAGGATTTGAACATCCTTCAATGAGGGGACCACGAGTATGCAATGTTTTATCAACCATGAAAAATTTTAGATTTTTGTTTTTTGGCAAAAGCTTCCATGTTTGTGTACCTAAGGCTTCTATTTCAGTAGTTCTAAAAAATAATTGTTGAAGTGGTCTTTCAGATTTTCTCAGTAATTTCTTTATCGATGACATATAGTTTTCAAATTTGAAAGCGCTGAAATTATCCAATACTCCAAATTGTTTTACATCTTCAGCAAGATGTAACAGGTTATGAACATTATGGGAAACATTGTATTTTTTGTAAATTTTTTCATATGTCGAAACAAAGATGTGCAGTAATTTATTAGCATATTCAATGGTTTCACATTCATTTTGAATACAAAGCATTCTAATTGCAACATGTAGTGTAAGAAAATTTTCATAAACTTTTCTTCTTAAAATGCCGGAAAAACAAATTGGCCCTATATAAAGCAGTAACATTCGAAACTCTGTTGCTTTAAATAATTTTAAGTAATCCAATGAACGGGGTCTTCTAACAAATTCTTTGGGTATATAATGCTTTAAGCTTGTAATTCTTTGTGATATAGATTTAATTTTAGAACTGGGTAATCTGACAGATAAATCACCCCCGGTCCATAGGAGCAGAAGTCTTTTAGTTATACCAAGACATAAAAGGTGCATATAATCCAGTGGAACTCCTTTTACTAAGTCAAAATTAGGAATTTGTTTTAAAATTGTTTCACGAATATGGTATTCTTCGTCACTTTGGGCTCTAAAGCTTTCATCTGTTCTTTTACCACATGTACTGCCAGGAAAACAAACTCGGTTATTTAAAAAATCACCATTTATCAAACATTTTGTGCAGCTTGAATAGCCAGAATGCCCTTTAACGCCTAATACAAAAGACTTTGCTGGTGCATCACATACTATACCTTTTAGAATAAAAGGAATTATTTTATTATTTATGCATAAACCATTATTTATTAAATCTGTACAATCTTCGACAAAATTTGATAAAAATTCATTGACATCTTGTGGTTTTTGAGGACCAAAATAAACACCTATTATAAAAACATTTGAAAACCCTGAAATATTTCCTAATATTGGCCATAAAGAATTGGTAGACGATTTACCAATAGGCAAACCGTCGATATTTATCAATAATTCAACTATTTCAATGTTTTCATTTATCATTATTTGTAAAATTCTTTTCAAGCCAAAATGAACATATTCTCCTGGACATACAGTTTTAAGCACACACGTTTTTGCTGTATGAAGTAGTGTTCTACTATCCAGTGGAAGGTTAGAAAAACAATTGTGATTATGTAAAATATTCAATAAACTATTAAGTGAAACATGAGAAATATTATGTGAGATTGCCCAGTTAGCTAAACTAGATCTTATATTTTCAGCTTCTAACCTGAAATCTGTAGTAATACTGGAGTTGGTCATCACAATATTATGATCACAATTTTCTGAAGGTTCTGAAGATTCACTTAGTGTTAATAAACTGGGCTTAGGAGGAGAAAAATGTGTCACTTCGATACTTTCTTGAGAATTACATTCATCATCACTTGATTCAATAAAATTATTAACAGGAACAGGTTTCTGTGTTTCAAAGTTATTAACTTCTTGAAAAGTGTTGGTTATTTGTTTTTCAGGCTTATTCTTATTAACTTCAATTAAATTTCTTTGGACAAGGCGCCGCAAATGCCTCTTACTTACTGTACTAACTGATTTAGATTTAGGCATGTTTAATTCATAAAGAAAGGAATAAATAATAAATATAAAATAAAGGAAATTAATAATCCAACTATTAAGTATTAAATTTAAAAGATGCTTACTCAAAAAAAACCGTGTAACCGAAAGACATTGCACATTGCAAACCAAAAAGTGAGGTTAGTTGATCGTTTTCGCTCTAATTCTTTATTTTAACGATTGTGACATTTTCGATTGTTAATCATTCGATTCGATAAGTGACAGAATTCGATTTTAGTACGTTTAAATTATAAAAAGAATGCCTAAAATCAACTTTACATTAGGATTTTTGTCATATTTGCTTTTATTATTTGTTCTAGAGAATACTCTGTTATTATACAAGTATTAATTATTTCGAATCTACATATTACCGATTTAATTCTTATAATCGATTAATCGATATAATTTTGGTACCGCGGAAAGCAGGGAAACAAAAACAAAATGCAGGCATCTGCATTTATGTCTTTTTCTAAACTGACCAATCAGAAAACTATTCGCAATTCGCAATTCGTAATTCGCAAGTATATGGAATGCCCTTTAAGCAATGATATATACAGCACCGTAAAGTGTTATAAGAACCAAGAACCAATCAGAACGTGCCACGTTGGCTGTGGGCTCGTGTACAATAGCTAAATAGTACAATAGCTTAGCAGATCATCCCAAAAAATTAAGAAAAAAAATATGTGAAAATATTACCATCAAGCAATTGATAAAGCTGTAACTATCTCAGATACATCTCAGACATATCACTATTCACCAATATATATGTTACCAAGCTTTCAATTTTTTTAAATGTCTCGGAGACATTTCAGAAATTTCTGAGATATTGTGATCAATATGTGATCTGATTGAGATGGTACTGAGAGATTTGATGCTGTGTGGGCTGTGGAACCATTTAAAATCTGCGCAAACATAAGTGCAAGAGAGATGAGATATTTGGCCTATTTCATTGCTGATTGACAGACACATTGAATGATTCTTAGATGAAAACTGTTTAAAATATAAAAAAGAAGAGACCATTATCAATCTTAACATTCTTAACCCTATTTTGTTTCCGTTTGATGTTTGTTTATGTTCAGTGTGTATTATTTTTAACAGTATTTCTTTGTATTATTTAGTATATTTATTTATAAAGGTAATAATTTTTTGTATAGGTCAATGGGATTATTTTTTTGAAATATATATTATAGCAAACCGATCAAAAAGCATTTTCGGAAACTTTGTACTAACCCTCTTACTCTTTCTTAGACTTGACTTGTACGTAAATATTAAGCCTATAACCCCTTTCTGGGCAGTAAAAACAAATTTGTATCGAGTCACCGCGTCCATTAAATCCGACGGATTGTTGGATAATGACAAATGACGTCTTAAGTTGTCGTTGTCTGGTTGTCAGAACCGTATTTTACCTGAGGTGCGTTCGTTTGTTCGTTTAGATGTCCAGCTAATTGTCCACAATATGCGCGCGCAGCACAGGTTAAACCATAGACCTATTAAGTATGGACACGGCACTATCGTTATTTTGAGGTTATTCAGCGTTCCCAATGATAGAGAGAGAGGTCCGTGAGAGATGGAGCTAGTTTGGGCTAAAAGTAGGCGGGACCAAAAAATAAATAAATATATACAGGGTGTGTGGAAAAAGGCGATTAATCTGTTAAATTATTTATACGCTTAATATTTAAATATTATTTTTATCTTGGTATCCACTTGGACAGAAGAATGACCTGGAAGAAACCTATTTTTTACAAGAGAAAGCATCTAGGTCTTAAATTGCGAAATCTGTACTGGCTAATAGGTAGGATGTTCCAATTAACAATACAAAATAAGAACTGTATTTGCAAATGAGTGGGAATTTAGGCTCAGCTGAAAAATGAATTTTGCTCGGTAAAAAAATAATAAATCCTCAACCCTATTCTACCATAATCTACCCTCCTCTACCCCAACTACCTTGCATTTCTGAAAACGTAACTCACGTGGTCTTTTGCTTTCTTACTATTGGCTAATGCATTGTCCAATCTCTCATTGCCATATGCCCAAACTAGCTGCATCTCTCTCATTCATCGACAACACTACCTCTTTGTTTAAACCGCGTCCATAGTTAATAGGTCTATGGGTTAAACTGAATAGGTCTATTGTTGCAAATAAACACCTCTCCCGTCAATCGGATTGCAGCCTAATGCATTTCTTCTTTTTAATTTCTAAGGGCCGGTTTATCAATTGAGGGATAACTCGCCGAGTTAGCCAACCCTGGGTTACCTCTAACTCTGGGCTAAATTGCGAGTTAAGAATAAAAGTGTTTATCCAAGCTTTTTTAACCCCGGGCTAGCAAACCCACGAAATGCTGAAATGTTGGCAATACATTATAGCCGTTGAAACTTTGGCAACGTTGTTTTGTGCTCGTTTTTGACATTTCTTGACTATAATAACTTTTTTTGGGTTTGAATATTTGAAATGAAAATTAGAAGTCAGAAGAATAAATATGGCGGATAGAAGGGGAGAATCGAATTTTTCCGAATTCGAAAAAAAAAAACTTGTTTGTAGGAAATTTTACCATGTCTTCTATGGGCTTTAACACAAACAAAACGGTTTCTTTTTTTAATCGAAAGCGAGCGAAAAAACCATGCTCATAAAAATCTTCAAACGAAAAATGAAAAAACGAATAACGAAAAACGAATAATAAAAAACGAAAAAAACAAATTTTTTATCTTTAAATTCTAGAACGTCTTGGTCGTCATCGCTAAAATGCAGATCTTCCATTGGATTTACTTAAAAACAATGAAAAAATGCGTTTGACAACAGAAAAAAACGCAAATTTTAGCTTAACCCAGAGTCAAATCCACAAACCTGCCAAATTCGCGCGAGTTAAGATAACCCAGGGGTATCCCTCGAGTTAACAGTTGACCCGCGATGGAAAAACACTTTTGGCATTTTAACTCAGGGTTATCTTTAACTCGAGGGGTAACCCTCAATTGATAAACCGGCCCTAAACAATGAAAGTAAACATAACCTTAAATTAAACATACAGGGTGTCCCAATAGTGCGGTAAAGCCCATTTACTAATGACGTCTTCGAACTTTTTTTGCCAAATAATAGTAGAAAATTAAATATCGATTAATGATTAATCAAATTTCATTAGCAGGTATCCTAAATTTTTAGTTATTCTATAATTTACAGTGACACGAGTTCAATAAGTAAAATTCGCATAGTTCGTAAATGATGACGTCATAGAGGTAACTAGATTAAATTAAAATTATAATAATTTAAAGTTTAATTTAAAAATTACCAAATATTTCGGGTAGTTAATGATCGTTAATTAATTGATATTACATTTTCTACTATTATTTTGCAAAAAAAGGTCGACAACATCATTGGTAATTAGATCAAAATGAAATTATAACATCAAAAACTGGACAGTTTTTAATAAAACTGAAAATATCTCAGAAACGGTGACAGTTAGGTATAGGGAAATGTTATGAAAAAAGATTCAGTAAGAAATAGACTTCCCATTGGATATTATTAATATAGGGTGTTCCATTTACATTAAGCGAGTAATTATTATGTTTCCGTTTTGACTCACCCTGTATACAAATTGTAATTTTGTTGAAATGTTACTAATTTTTGTGAAAATAGACCATTTTCAAAAAGTGCTGACACAGAAAAATTCACATTATCTGATACAGATTCTGATATACAGGGCCTTAAAATCATGTCGATTTGAACATAAAAATGGCCATAACTTTTTAAATACTCAGTATAGTCATATGAAATCTTATATTGAGAAACTCGTGAAAACGAGCTGAAATCGAATATGAAATAAAAAATATATCATTTCCTTTAAAAAAAGGTATGTTTGGTATGGATTCGATTTATGGGCCACCCTGTATATTCTGAAATAATTTTAAATTGCGCGCCTAAAGGTGCTTAACATTTTTTCTATTTATAATTTTTTCGTATCTATTATAATAACTGAGTAAATGGGCTTTACCGCACTATTGGGACACCCTGTATCTGTCACATCAAGATTTTCATTTCAACCCGGCAACGTCGCAACAGGTTGACTTGTGACGTCATCGCCTAGCGAGCGCGAATGTCCTTTACTCCATTCGAAACGATTTCTTTCTTCCAGTTTCAGCGGAAAGCGACTTGGACAGAGGCTTGGCCATCATGGCATGCGCCAGAAGAGCAATGGCTGTTGGTGTTCCAGAACTGGGCGTTCCACCCCACGATCCCTACGTCGTCATCACGCGCAACTTCAGTTTCTCGGCCGATATCGGAAGCTTCTTGGGGTAAGTGCTTCGCTATCACCTCGCATTCACCACATACACTGTTGGAAATTTAATTTCGCATAATAGGGAAATTAATGTTGAATTCTTAGCCGGTTGAAATCCAGTCTACCAGTGTACATTTCAATAGAATGTCGCGATGAATTCTAATAAATTTAATTGTTCTACTGGATCGCACGCCGCGATTTGTAGAGGTACAAAGTTATTTGTGTTAGGTATGAGGTACAAAATTATTTAGAAACTACATTTTATAGTTTTTTTGGGGATATTTCAAAAAATGTGTGTATTGGTTGGTACAGTTTTGAAAGAACACAAATTTTGTTGAAATAAGGGAAAAATAATTCAATTTTCAGCTAGAATTATACCTCAGCTCAGTAATATGGGATGACATCTGTATGACAGGTTTGGCTATTGTTTAGCAGAAAGTGGTGGACTATTTTTTTAGAGTTCTTTTATTTTCTGTTTTAAAATAATCTTTAAGATTATTTTTGGAATTTTCTTTTTATTATTTTCTTTGAATTTACTTTCTTTTTCAAGCCATTGTGGCAAAAAGACATATCTACATAATTCTATTTTAATATTAGTAATATTTTTTCGATAAATTATCGTTTAAAAATTCTCATTTCTTTTTAATCGACTCGACGTTCACCCATCCGAACCCGTTTTGATATTGTCGAAGTGTTGAAACCGTCGAAATTATTTGATTTTTAATCTAACCAAGCCAAAGCGCGATGTGAAGTCCAGTAGAACAATTAAATTTATTAGAATTTATCACTACGTTCTATTGAAATATACACGGGTAAACTGGATTTCAGCCGGCTAAGAATTTAACATTAATTTCCCTATTATGCGCGAATAATTTTCCAACAGTGTATACCTATTAACTAATATACTGCTAACTCCCTATCCATTCCATGAGAGAAAATCGTAGCGATTAAAGAGAGAGATCCGACCCTCTGTGGTGTGCTTAGTCGTAGGTATGATCTTTTTTCCATCTCCGTTTCACCTATGATTAATGTCAAATGACGTCATGATTGATTCCTGATGGAATTGATTTATGTGAATATAGGAACAAATTGCTGGATGGTTGGAAATGTTGACGTTGATGTTGACATTGACAATTTGAATTTGAATTTTTAAATGTGAGGGAAATTACAAAAAATGGAGGTTTATTTGATGGCAAAAAATATGTTATATTCATCCGATTCATCATCAGAACCTGAAAGTGAGGAGTCCTCAAATAACAGTGTCAGTGATGAGTTATTGGAACTATTTTTAATAAACAAAGAAATCAATAAAACTCATGCAATAGCAGATTTCGGAATCCATTGCAAATTGCAAAACCAGCAAAACAAATTAAAAAATTGAATGCACGTTGAATGCACAACTTCATCATGGAACATCAGATCATAACCGAAACCGATCATGGAATGAAAAATATGGATTATAATTCATCTGTCAACCAGATCCATCCTCTTCAAAATCCGATTAATCAGATAACTAATCGCTGTTTCATCGATGAGAAAAAGATCGTTGACAGATGACAAACGTTTAAAAAATCGCTGAATAAATGAAAAGTTTGATGACATCGGTTGTTCAATCGCTGAATAAAAGATCACACCTCGTTTATACGCAAGCGCATTAATTTTAAAAGGACCAATAGCGAGTAGCTGAGGCCTAAAAAGAAAAGAAGGAAAATAATACTTGAAATCGTGTTTAAATTCGGTAACCTGCCATATTTACACAGGCAAGTCAAAGTCGATTTTAAAAATATATCAAAAAATATACCAAAATAAAAGCTAGCACGTTTCTGACGTTTCATTTGCTCTGTCAAAAGTAGCCAATCAAGAAATCTTTCACTTGAGCATGCGCATAAATAAGCAGGCACACCACAGTATAATGTTTGCTACGGGTTTTAGACCATTATTAGCGGTATAGTAGTTATAGGTATACAGGGTGTAAACGATATGATAGTCATTATTTAAATGGTTGATAGGGGAGGTCAAAACAAACAAAAAAGTTCAAATAACATGGGTGCAAAAACCTCGTGATTTTCGAAAAATTCGACTAACAATACCTCAATTTCCAGAGCTAAAATCAACATGAGCCAAATGACCTGGGCCGGACTCGCCAGATGGAATCTCACGGCCACACAATTGAGCCTCGACGACGACGACAGCGCCGCCTTCCACTTCAAACTCTACTGGGACTACTTGAAAATCGCCGGACATTTCGACCTGCAAGAGGACCAAATCATCTTCCATCCGCAACAGCACGGTCAATTCTCGTAAGTACTTCCAAAAAACGAGTAAATTCGCTATTTTATACGCGACCATTGCAGCATCGAATTCGAAGACACCGATTGGAAAGGTACCCTCAACGTTACCAAGCCCAACAAAAGCAGTAACGGTACAGTCAACGAATCGGACATTCACTGGCACGCCAAAGACGTTAAAGTATGTTAAATATTCGAATGTAGTGAGTAAGATTGTTGGTAACTTTCCTGTCGATTTTAGGTACATTTGACCGGTTTGGGACTGCTCAACACCCCGACCGCCGCCCTTTTGCAAGAGGGCTTAGAGAACGCCCTGAACAGGAACTTGATGGGCAATTTGATCGGGAAATTCATCAAGATGCGTTTGGAGACCGTTTGGTGGAACACCGGCAAGGTTTGGCAGTTGACCCAATGGTGCAAAGACCATCCCGAATTCTCCGAAGAATTGGATTTAGTCTACTAAAAGGTCGTCGCTGAACTTGTTAAAAATACCTACAAATAAAACCTGTTGAATAGTCATTTTTTTTCTATTTAATCTCGTATTATCTCTAAAAAACATTTCACACTTCCTGTGTGATTACAACAAGATGTACATTTAGAACAGATGATTTAATCTACCTTGTTCGTTTATATCAATTTCAAAAATTACCTGAATAAAATCGATTAAAATCATTTAATCTCTCTGTAGTAATCCTTCGATTTCAACTCGATCACAGTACATTCGGCGGCCTACAAAACAATTTATTAGAAAAATAACAATTTTTTATACATAAAGTACATTCGCGCTCGCTAGGCAATGACGTCACAAGCCAACCTGTTGCAACGTTGCCGGGTTGAAATGACAATCTTGATGTGACAGATATATTTAATTTAAAGTTATGTTTACTTTCATTGTTTAGTAATTAAAAAGAAGAAATGCATTAGGCTGCAATCCGATTGACGGGAGAGGTGTTTATTTGCAACGCTTCACAACCCTATAGAACAGAAATATATATTTAAAAGACTATTCGTAAGTTTAACATAACCTGTAAATTTCAATGTGCTGAACTATCGAAAATATTGATCAGGAATTAATCGGGAAAAAAGAGCCTACATCGTCCCGTTCTCTTTCAAAATAGGTCGAAAAACACCGAAAATCGCGGGAGAAACTGTCGATAAATGTACATAAACCGCACGAAAAACTACCTAGAACGAAGGAAAAACACAAAACCTACTCGTAAACTTGAAAAAATACAGGAAAATCGCGCAAAAAACAACAAATTGTAGTCATAACCTGTTAAAGTGTCAACTACAAAGCGCCACTAAATATTGCAAATGTTGAGACTAAATGCATGACAACATCGCCTTCGACTTTCAACTACGCCTCGTTAAATTCCCCTAGTCAAATGGGAGAATTAACATTGATACTAGGGAAATGTTGAACTGCTTGGAAATTAATGACGTCTTCTAAAAACGACGTCATTGCCTAACGAGCGCGAATGTCCTTTACTTATACATACATTTCTAACAGTCTCCATGGAATCGTACATTAAAGCCTCCAAAGTGTCCTTAATAGAAACATTCCACAGACTTCTCACAACGTTAAACTGCTGCGTTTTGCTCAACCACAACACAAAATAGCAGGTTCTTTCCCTCATCAGCGGCTCGGAATGCTTCAATAAATCCACCAAATCGAGAGGAGCATTATCCGGATGATCGGAATCCGATGAAATAATTTTCACCACGACGTCCCCGTTTTCCGGCAACTGCTTCAACAGCCTCGTCAATACAGCCAGAACATCGGCAACTATGCGCAATTTCGCTTTAACTACAAATAAATTTAATGTATAACTTTAATGTAATAACCGCGAGTCACTCGAGGTGTGTGAAGTTGGCACCGCAACTGTAGTTCTCAGTAGTTCTGATTAGAGTTCTGGATTCCTTTTGGATAGTTTAGGAGTTCTTTTGTACAAAAAATAATAGTTCTGGTGTTTTAACGCATTATTTTTTTAAATAAAACATGCGGTGCTAACTTCAAATCTAAATTTACAATGGAATAGTTCTGATTAGTTTATTTGATGTATTTTGATGAGTTCTAGAGTTCCTGAATATTAAAAAATAATAATAATAATAATAAATTTCATCAATAAACAAGTATAAAGAGTTAATCAATTAGATATATTATCAGATAACCCATAACTTTTTAATTATTGAAAAACTCGTCGAATCCTATTCAGAACTGTTATCAGAACTCCTGAGAACTCTCAAAAAATGTTCAAACTCGAATTTGTATTTTTTTGGCTCGAAGTGATTTTTGAGAATATCTCAAAAACTATTGTTTTAATCGCAAAATACCATTAAAATTTCTTGCAGAACTCGTCGAATCCTATTCTGAACTGTTATCAGAATTCCTGAGAACTCTCAAAAAATGTTCAAACTCGAATTTGTATTTTTTTTGGGTCGAAGTGATTTTTGAGAATATCTCATAAACTATTGTTTTAATCGCAAAATACCATTAAAGTTTCTTGTAGAACTCGTCGAATACTATTTAGAACTGTTATCAGAACTCCTGAAAAATTTTGATTCTCAAAAATCACTTCGAGCCAAAAAAAATTCAATCCGAGATTGGAATTTTTTTGAGCGTTCTCAGTAGTTCTGATAACAGTTCTGAATAGTATTCGACGAGTTCTACAAGAAACTTTAATGGTATTTTGCGAATTTTTCAATAATTAAAAAATTATGGGTTGTCTGATAATATATCTAATTGATTAACCGTTTATACTTGTTTATTAATGAAATTTATTATTATTATTTTTTAATATTCAGGAACTCTAGAACTCATCAAAAATACATCAAATAAACTAATCAGAACTATTCCATTGTAAATTTAGGTTTGAAGTTAGCACCGCATGTTTTATTTAAAAAAATAATGTGTTAAAACACCAGAACTAATAGGTTTGTTCCTACAACAGTCAGAAATAGTCGGTGGTCGTCAGGAGTCTGCGCAAGACATTTCTGATTCTGACTTGGTTAACAATTTATTGTTCCAACAGTTCAAGGGACTGGTTTTGTGATAGTCAGAAAAATTTGCTGATAGTACAGAGATTTAGAATCCGGCGCAAGCGCATTTTCAATTAGGGTTTAATTTGTATTTCTGAATATAGGTTAATTATTAGGTTTTGTTGTTTGTTGTTTTTGTTTGATATTTGGTGAATATGTAATAAATGTAAAGACTGTTCCATCAAGAAATCGGAAATTTGATTACACCATTCAATCATAAACCGCGCATGCGAAATAGAAAAGTCAGAAACTTATTGGTAACAAATCAGTGACTTTTTGTAGGAACAAACCTATTATTTTTTGTATAAAAGAACTCCTAATCAATCCAAAAAGGAATCCACAACTCTAACCAGAACTACCGAGAACCAAAATTGCGGTGCCAACTTCACACACCTAGTCACTCGAGTGAATTAAATCGAATAAATACCAACCGTTGAGCGATAGGAGAAGTTTAACCAACAGATACACCGACAATACAACCACGGAATCGCAAAATTGCAACAGAAAATCATCATCGATGTGAACTAAATGGGCGATCAATGTGAATATGTGTTGGATCGCCTGGAAATCGTCTTCGGACAATTCCGATAGTTTTCTGTACCTTTCGACTCCCAATGGTAAAGGCGAGTTTATCGGAGAAGATAGATCGGATGATGAATCTTCACGACATTCTCTTAGGAGTAGTTTACAGGCGTACACCAAATTAGGTACTAGTTTCACCTCTAAATAGACCTAAAATACAAACGGTTTTATACAGGGTGTTTCATTGGGAAAGGGCAATATTTTAACCCTGTATAGAGGTCACCCAGGGGATTACAAAAAACCCATATACTATGGGTCTTGCGTCCTTTATAACCGAGTTACAGGGTGTTTTTTGAATTTGGCCCATTTCTTTCGACACCTATAACTTTTGAATCACTTAGTATATTTTTTTGATATTTGGCATAGATATTCTATACCTTTAGGACAATTTATTGCCACATTAAAAAATTACAAAATTCAGGTCCGGATTTCAAAAAATTAATAAAATTTGACCGACACTAAAACAACACCCTATACATCATATTTTTAAAAATTGAATTTCAAATTCAGAAAGAGCATAAAAAACTGAATGTATTCATCAACTTTTTATTTTCCCGCATGCCGTTTTTCTACCAAATTTTAAACGTTAAAATGTACATTATGAGATTTTTGGTCCATGTAAATTGTAAATGAAGGGCTTTTAATTATTTTTTCTTTAATAAAACCAGATTTACTTAACACTTTCATGAAAATTCTTGAAATAGACCTATTGAACTTGAATTAACATTCACATAAACCAATAAAAATTACAATTACAGATCCGCACTTAATAAAATTAAAATGATTTCATTTCATTTAATAATTAATCATTGATTATTTAATTTTTACATTTCTACATGAGAAAATTCAAAACTTAACCAAGTAATTTACTAGATTTTTCAAAAAAAATACTAGAATAAATATTCTTTTCCACACCACCAAGAGGTAGAACACAAGGCGCGTTTTTTAATGAGGTATCCTCAATAGGCCTAATCCACACGAACTGAAAAAATGGAACAATGAATAAAAAATATGAAAAATAAACAAAAAAATTAACAAAAAAACAACTCTAAAAACAATCGAACAAAAAATTTGGTTTTTAACCAAATAATTAATATCTACTAATTTAATACTAATTATAAATAACAAAATGATAACAAAATGAACTAACAAACTAACAACAAAAAACACCAGAAAAAAAGTCATTTTAACAATTGCTCAAAATGTTCTCCATTTTGTTTGATACATAATCTAGCTCTCCTAATCAAGTTGCAAATAAATCTTTTAAGAACATTGGGATTGTTTTTTAATTCTTTAAAAGTGCCTTCTAGGTAAATGTGTTCTATCTCTTGGTGGTGTTGAAAAGAGTACTTTTAGTATCTTTTGTAAAGAAGCTAATAAATTACATGGTTAGGTTTTGAACTTTCTCATGTAGAAATGTAAACATTGATTAATCAATGATTAATTATTAAATGAATTGAAATCATTTTAATTTTATTAAGTGCGGATCTGTAATTGTAATTTTTATTGGTTCATGTAAATGTTAATTCAAGTTTAATAGGTTCATTTCAGGAATTTCCATGAAAGTGTTAAGTAAATCTGGTTTTATTAAAGAAAAAATAATTAAAATCCCTTCAATTACAATTTACATGGACCAAAAATCTCATAATGTACATTTTAACGTTTAAATTTTGGTAGAAAAACGGCATGCGGGAAAATAAAAAGTTGATGAATACATTCAGTTTTTTATGCTCTTTCTGAATTTGAAATTCAATTTTTAAAAATATGATGTATAGGGTGTTGTTTTAGGGTCGGTCAAATTTTATTAATTTTTCTAAATCCGGACCTGGATTTTGTAATTTTTTAATGTGGCAATAAATTGTCCTAAAGGTATAGAATATCCAATAGCCAAATATCAAAAAAATATACTGAGTGATTCAAAAGTTATAGGCGTCGAAAGAAATGGGCCAAATTCAAAAAACACCCTGTAACTCGGTTATAAAGGACGCAAGACCCATAGTATATGAGTTTTTTGTAATCCCCTGGGTGACCTCTATATAGAGTTAAAATATTGCCCTTTCCCAATAAAACACCCTGTATATTTCTTATTAGTACGAGGTACACGAACCTTTCGAATTTTCGTCAGGCAATCCTGGTTGACATCTTTAATTACAAACGGTATTGATAGTAATCTCGCGACGAAATTCAATACTTTAGATGTGGCGTTTGGGTTTCGCAACGGTGAAACTATAACGTTCGCTTGGCTAGATTCAGTCAACGATACTAGCTCACCGTCTATGATTTCTTGTATAGTTCGGGTGAGGAATGCTATCCATTCGTCGGTTTCGATGGGCTGGTTGTCTTCGATGAAATTGAATGTTTGTAGAGTACCTAAAAAATTGTTGCTAGAATATGTGAGGTAAATATGAAATGAAGCTCACTTTTCACCAAACTTCCTTGGCTGAGTTGCTCGATGGTTTTAATCGAACTGATTCTTAAATTAGACAAATCGTTTTCTAGCGATTTTTGATCGGTAGACTCGGTTATTTTTACATCTACATCTAAATGTGCATTGTTGTTTTGCATATCTTGGCTGTTCAATTTCTTCTGTTGTTCTGATGAGTGTTTACTGGTTTTCGAAGTTGAAGGTGTCTCGACGGGTTTCGGCGAAGGAATTCTACAAATAAAATTAAAATTATCAAGAAATAAATGTAAATATCGTAATTACGTACTTGGATAATTTATTTTTCATGCTCTCTTTCCTCTGCTGCTCTTTGGCTTGGGACGTGTTAGGAGATAACGGTCTGGTTAAAGATTGCGGTGGAGTTTTCTTTGCAATATTCACGTGACCTTTAATAAAAGGATGGACTAATATTTCGTTCCACGTTATCCTTTTAGAGGGATTTTTTTGAAGCAACCCCTAAAAATAAACAAATGTACCTCGATATCTGTTGCAAATATTTTGGTTGTACCTTTAAAAAAGATGTACAGTTTTGGGATAAAAAAGTTGATAAAGTGTCCCATTGAATATGCTCGTATTTAATCAATCTTATCAAATGCAGTATGGATGAAGTACAAAACGGTGGAGTTCCCATTAATAATTCGTAAATTATGCATCCCAGAGACCAAAGATCGGCTGTGTAATCGTAGGGTTTCTCGTCTATCAGTTCCGGAGCCATATACAAAGGTGTACCTAAAATAAAATAATAAATAATTTCAATAAATTCATTTAAAAATTTATCTTATACCTTTTATAGATGTTAGAACGTGGGTTCCAGTGCTCATGTTTCTAGCAAAGCCGAAATCACACAATTTCGCTATGTTATTAATATCAAGTAGTATATTTTGAGGTTTTAAATCCCTAAAAAATCATTAATTAGACAAATTTTATGTACATGATTATGTAGTATGGACATACCTATGTAAAACTCTATTGGAATGTAAATAATACAATGCTGAAACAAGATCCCATACAATTTTCTGTACTTTTTCTTCTGGCAAATAACCGACTTTTCCCAAAACGCTCGTTAACTCCGTATGTGCGAATTCAGTTATAACTACAATCTATAAAAGAACTAATTAATAATAGTAATATATAACTCTTCAATTAGTACAGTACCTCATTTTCGGTTTCGAATGAATCTAACATTTGAATTATATTCGGATGATGCAAGTCCCTTTGTATTTCACATTCTCTTCTAAATCCTTTTAGCTCCTTAGCTGATCTTCCTCTCTAAAATTATAGCACAATTAAATAATGTGTTTACAACAGGGATTGTTTACTTCTAACCTTGCTGATTACTTTTAGAGCAACAAATTCACCACTAGAAAGCTGCTTTGCTTTATATACTCTGCCGAATGAGCCTTCCCCCAAAGTTCCAATAACTTCGTATTTATCCATCTTTTTAGAAGGAAAATTGCAAATATGTACGGAAAAATAAAGCAGAGAAGCTCTTGTTTAGTTTTTCAAATTACAAAACATGTCATACGTCATAAATGACAATTCGATTTCTTCTTTTTTAAAGCAAAGTATACGCGATTCTGCGACTAAATAACTACGTGAGAAAAGACCATATTATGATGATTCTTGATGACATTGACATTTGACATTCCTGACAACAACGACAAATAATAGTAAATAACGTTAAAATAATTTACATATTTTTAAAAATGTCTGTGACAATAGACCCTAGGGATGTTTTATCTTATTTAAACGAACTCGGATATACAAATATAAGTGCACAACAACTAAAAGAATTCATTATAGGTACGTTTATTTTAACGGCACAAGTACAACAATGAAAACGGTTAACGAAATGTTTTTTACAGATCTCAAAAAAATTATCAAATATGAATGGAAACGGATGAAGCATTTAGAACAAAACGAACATAGCAACAATACATTATCAACAGTACATAGTAGTATAAGCACGAAGTTTCAAGAAGAATCGTCAGTAAAACAAAAATCCACTAAATCATCTAAACCCGATATATTCGAAACGCTCTACAACTTACCAACAGAAGCGTTTAAAGCGAAAATTGCCAATAAACCAGATAAACCACCAATTGCTATACACATTAAGCAATCGAAGAAAAAAATTCCGAGTCACGATCACTGCGTACACGTAGAAAATGTAAACGCTCGCGAACAAACGAATATAAATGATAAAATCTGTTCTGACTGTTGTAAAGCTTCAGTAGAGACCACTGAGAAGCTGAACAATGAAGAAAGCAAAACTGACCCTTCTAAAACTGACACAGAACTCGAATCCGGTAGAACGAGTGGCTTGAGACCTAATTCGAAACAAAGCCGAACATCATCTAGTAAAAGTACAAAATTGAAAAAGTCCAAAACGCAAGGTTTGTGATTGTGCGATTTATTCATTCAACGTTTATTCATAAAAATGTTGATTACATTTATACAATACAGTTTTACAGAAAGTAACTTAATATATTAATAAAAAGAATGTTATAATCTGTTTGGCTTATGCAATAACTTTTTCTTAAATAAACAGTATCGTTACATAATGATTGGGTATTTCCATGCATTTGTACAGATAAATAGTAGCTACGATTTACAAAAATTGTTTTTTTTTTCAGTTTTGAGGGCTCCATCGAGGAAAACCATTAGCAAATCTGACCCAGTTGCTTTATATCAAGAATACCAGAAGCAATGGAAAACCATCAAATTTCCAGGTGAACAAAGCCATTTGGATTTACGATGGGCCATTAGGGAAAAACTTATGGACGGTCCAGTTGTTGAAATAAAAAAGAAACCCAGCGCTAAGAAAATACCATTCACATAACGACTCTTTAGTTACTAAGATTAAAGTGTTTTGAGTAACAATAAACGATTGAATTTAGTGTTATTAATCCGCAGATTGCTCAACTAGTAATACCAAAAAAAAACCACCTAAAAGGTGAACGATCTAAAACAACATTTATGTAAGATTTTTTTTGAAACACCCATAAATAAAGGAATAATACTCGCAAAAATACCATCGTTTATGATAATTTATATTATTTTAACAGCCGACTTTCAAAATACTCGAGTATTAAAACAAGACTTCATTGACCCAGAAAATAAAAAACGAGTCCTGTATAAAAATATACTTTTTATGCACATTGTTACGAATATTCCAAACCCGTTTGCAGTCGAAATTAAATATATAGGCACTCTCGCGAGATTCTGCGCGAAAAAACAACGCAAACGAAAAAAAAAAAAAATAAAAATAAAAAAATAAACCGCGATGGAATAGCTGTAAAAATTTTTAACTGTACCAAATCCCGTCATTACATCGCTTACTTACGTAAGATTAATCGCCTCGGATCCCCGAAAGCGCCGCCGGAAATCGTCCTGGAGCCGGTCCTGGTCGTTAGTTCGAGGTGAACGAACCTGTTCGTCCAAAAAATTCATCGGATCTTAAAAATAGCCGATTTGTTGTTGTCAGTAGGTCAGTGGACCAACGTTTACATACTTTGTCTATTCAGTTCCTCGGGCTTCGACAACGTAAAATTGATAACAGGACCGGCCGCTTCGACGTCGAATTATTACCGCAATATAACTAATTCGTCCATCTTGGTTTCACTTCTTGTGGATTATTTAAAATGATTAATATCGAGTGAATTATCTGGTAGGTAATAATTGCGAATTTTCGAATGGTTTTGATTTGGTTTTTCGAATGTTAACCGTATGCGTTTGAAGACGGCCCTGCGCAATATAATTTATAAGGATATATGCAATTTCTAGTTAATTATAGGTGTAGCTAAATAGATGAATGGATATCACCAAGACGTATGGATTGATGTATTAAGGCGAATTTTTTCACGAGCGTAAATATGTTGATTATAATCGTTAATTTTATTTCATTGCGAGAGCTATTCAACGGATACACACATACGCTATCTTTTTAAATAACTCCGCCTTTAAAGACTTTTTGTTGGTAATAAAATAAATATCGTAGGGAGGAAATTGTTGGAATCTTCATTCTTACTTTAAAAATTAATCTAATTTATTAATCAATGAGACGTTTATGCAGTGTCTTATGCAGTGTTATGCTACATTGATCTCTTTCAATGAGATTGATGGGAAAGAAATTCGAACTTACAAAACGCGTCACCATTGGTCGGAACAAAATGTGACGTCAATGATCACGTTTTGACACAAAAATATATGAGGAACAGTCCAAAATAAAGGAAGAAGAAGAAGAAGAAATCCTTTTTTTAAGCGTAAATTACATTTTTTCTCCTTTCTGTTTCATTATGTTATATAGGTTGCTCCATTTTTGATCGCAACATAGGTTATATAGGCCATGAGTGCGATAGAGACAACTTCCATTAGGCACTTATAAAGGAAAAGGAAAGAGTGACATTTGTGTCATTGCAACTTTTCACTCCGACAACTGTCATTTTAATAATCTTTCTTTGTTCAACTCATAGAAATGACCATGTTGCAATCGGAAATAGAGCAAGTTGTATAAATTCGTGTGATAAAATTTATATAGAAACGACATTGAATTTTGTATTTCTTATATTTGAGAAATTATGTATAAACCATTTAAATGTACAAAAACTTTAAAAAAACCATTTAAAATTAAAGAGACTTGAGTCTCTTCTACAGATATTACCGCGGAAGGTCCTCTGAAATGAAAAAAAATCGAGATATAATAACCTAAAATCCTTCGTCCAAAAAAAAACCTTAAGAGAAACAAGGGCAAATTGTTACAGCGAAAGAAGAACTAGTTTTTCAATTAATTAATCAACTGATCCGCGAATATAAAAAAAAAAAACTGTAATCTTTTTTTTTTCATCGAGCATCTCCAGATTTTATAGCATAGCAACAGCTCGTTTAAAACTGTATAATAATCCGATACACATCGCCATCGTACGCATATTTATCTATATTTTTTTCCGTCGTTTCTCCATTAATCGCATCCTTTAACGAAACCACTGGTAATCCAAATATCACGAGGATCGTCTACCTATGAGAGTGAAAGTACAGATTGGCCCGAGTCTCAAGCACCCACCCGGATCGTTGACCCCGGACCACAGAACTCAAATATCACCTGTTAGTCCGGTTAATATTTTTTTTTTCGACCATTTACTCCAGTTGGGATTCAGGGTATGCGACTTATGCCAGCTCGTACGTTCACCTTTTTTTTTTTTTTCATCCCAAATACCTTCGGGTTTTTCGCCAGAACCAACCGATCGGATCTTCTATCACCCGGCGCAATCATAGAGAATATTGAGTGGAATGGAGAAAAGTGTGTAATCACAGTAGACCTATTCAGTTTACGAAAGAGAGTGATGGAGTTATTTGATCAACATAAGAGAATAAAAGAAGCAAATATGTTTCACGCGCAATCTGTGGAACCATTTAAAATCTGCGCAAACATAAGTGCAAGAGAGATGAGATATTTGGCCTATTTCTTTGCTGATTGACAGACACATTGAATGATTCTTAGATGAAAACTGTTTTAAATATAAAAAAGAAGAGACCAACTTCAATCTTAACCCTATTTTGTTTCCGTTTGATGTTTGTTTATGTTCAGTGTGTATTATTTTTTAACAGTATTTCTTTGTATTATTTAGTATATTTATTTATAAAGGTAATAATTTTTTGTATAGGTCAATGGGATTATTTTTTTGAAATATATATTATAGCAAACCGATCAAAAAGCATTTTCGGAAACTTTGTACTAACCCTCTTACTCTTTCTTAGACTTGACTTGTACGTAAATATTAAGCCTATAACCTCTTTCTGGGCAGTAAAAACAAATTTGTATCGAGTCACCGCGTCCATTAAATCCGACGGATTGTTGGATAATGACAAATGACGTCTTAAGTTGTCGTTGTCTGGTTGTCAGAACCGTATTTTACCTGAGGTGCGTTCGTTTGTTCGTTTAGATGTCCAGCTAATTGTCCACAGTATGCGCGCGCAGCACAGGTTAAACTGAATAGGTCTGTTGGCGCAAATTGAATTTTGCGCATAATGTCACTTGTCATTTAAGGTAGATAGTCCAGTGTTGCCGGATGTAGCGGAATTGCACTAGTTTTAGGCGATCGTGTCTAGGCCTTATATCGCTAAAATGAGTGAAACTTAACGCAAAATGGTCGTTTCTATGAGTTGAACAAAGAAAGAATAATGAAATAACAGTTGTTAGAGTGAAAAGTTGCAATGACACAAATGTCACCTCTTTGACAAAAGAGACTGTTTAAAGCACGGCCCTATATTTCTTATACTCTAATTTCAAAATAGTAGGCACTAAATTCTCAGAAATGATTGTGAAGTTTTCGTTATTAGTTAGCCGTTATTCTATGGCTATTTAGCAGCTTGTAAATTATTTAAATAGAAGATGCTTAAATCTCTAGAATCACCACCTGACACAATGTTTTCGTTTTAAATCGATAATATTTCCGAGAATTTAGTGTCTACTATTTTGGAATTAGAGTATAGGCCTGGAAACTTCCTATGTTTATGCATTTTAGAGAATGTGTCCCGTTATTTGAGAACTTTTTGAGCTTCAAGTTTGAGGACCAACTTATCTCAGCCAATCAGCGTCGCGCTACATATAAATCGCGGTTGTGTGAAATGACAGTTCGAGCTGTCAAAAATTATTTTTTGACATTTCGAGGAGAAAATGGAGATATACATTAACCGAAGATACGTGAGGCATGATATTTACAACAAAATCATCGCTGATTTAAGTATATTTTTATATTTTGTATCTATTTTTAGTTAGAATATAACCTTTCTTAATGCTAATCCTGTATAATTCGTACGCAAAAAACCGTGGTCCTTTACAACATCGCCTCCTAGCGGCCGTTTTAGGAACCCTGTTTTATTCTCAAATAACGGGACACTTTTTCGACCGATGTTTCCAGACCTTAGAAATATAGGACCGTGGGCTAAAATGAGTGAAACTTAAATGCTTAACAAAATGAATCAAATTTTCTATTACTAATAGTATCAAAAATGTTAAATCATAATTTATATACACCGTGCTTCATTCGCGATTGCAACATGTGCATTTCTATGAGTTGAACAAAGAAAGATGACTTTTCTCTTTTCTACCTTAAATGACATGACATTGTCAAAATTGTCAAATCTGTCAAATTCAATTTGTTCCATATTATTTTTACGCGCATTTTATTTTTCTATTGGCGCAAATTAACGTTTCCAAATAGCGAATAAACATTTTCTAAAATTACACGAATAAATACCGGCGTTTATCAGGTGTCCAGCTGATTTACAACCTGCTCATTAACGCTATTTAAACAGTTATGCGTATAAAATTTAATACGGATATTTTACAGTGCGTTCGGATCTCCCGTGATGCGAGTAAATCCTTGCCAGTTTGTGTGATAAATAATTTTTCTAGCTGTTGTCGAATAACGGACACACCGAATGGTTTCGCTTTCATAGGTAGTTGATCGTTAGAAGAAGACAAGACACACCTATTTCGAACGCGAATGCGAAATTATTCCATTTATTTTATCGCTATACATTTATACACTGTTTTTAAAGTAAATTTTAGTTAGTTGTTAATCAATTTTTAACATTTTATAACTCTTGTTTTATTTATGATGGAATCTTTCATTAAGATTCATAGCATTCTTATATAGGGTGTTAGTAAATTGAATGCCGATATTTAAGGATGTAAATATTTGGGTGATTATAAGATGAAAAGTTTATATAAATGTATGTCCTAAACCTCTTAGTTTTTGAGCTGCAGGGGGTGTTAAAATTTTAGAAAAAAAAATAACTTTTCTATCATAATTTTGTTATTACTCCAGTTATTTTTAAGAAATTTTGTATAAACTTTTTAATTATTAAGGAAAATTTTTTAAGGCATAAGATTTTTTTAAATATTCACCAGTGACGTCCGTACGGGGTTGGAACTGAATATGTTTGAAAAAAAATGGTACACCACTGCTTTTTCTAAAAACTAAAATTATTTTTAAAATCCTCATTTATTTTGTAGCAAATTCGGTCAGAAGACTTATTTTCGTACGACGCACCATTTTCGCGTAAAAAAATTAAAACCAAAACCATTTTTTCCTCAAGTTCATTTTGAGACTGCTTTTGATATTTTGTTGAAATTTGATAGGCGCCCACCATGCATGGAAACACTTTTTTTTTGATAAAAATTAATTTTCTACTATTATCAGTGACGTCCAAGTCCGAAATTTCATAAAAATATCTGCAGTAATAAGAAAATTATGATAGAAAAGTTATTTTTTTCCCAAAATTTTAACACCCTATAGCTCGAAAACTAAGAGGTTTACATACATTGATATAAACTTTTCCTCTTAAAATCATCCAAATATTCACATCCTGAAGTATATCGGTATACAATTAATTAACACTAAAACTCAAAAAATTATTCCTTTCTTCAATTTTTTTACTATCAAATTGCCTATTAAACACAATAATCTGCGCGACTTACAGCAACGAATATAATCAAAAATTAACTCTGGAAACATTGTACAACTCGAATTTCAAATCGAATTAATTCAATCATAAAGCATTAAAATTTACGGGATTATTTCTTACGATTTCGGCGATTTTTTCAGCGAAAAAAATTGCGCTGTGTTCGGTTCTGGTGTTTTTCGCTTCGCCTCGTAACACTTGCCCTCAAAGGCCTGTTATATGGCATTATTTATGTACGATCGTTAAGGTTCATTGACCCGATGTAATGGACCTAAATGCCAAAATATACGTATCACAAAAAGTCTCGAATACTGCTACACAACTTTCCAAAAGGCAGGGTTGGACTCGAGTGAAATTTCGCGAATGTTCGAAATTGTTTTGACGTAAAGTTGTACACTTAAAGCGGTGCTTTTGTATTTTTAATATCGTGTATTTAAGTTAATTTTTTTTACTAATAAATATTTTGTTTTTTATCTTATGTGAAGAATGATTTTAATGGTGTTAAAATAAAGTGAGTTCGTTTCTGGTAAAATGGCATTATGTTATGTTATGATTACGTTGGTTGATATAGCATAAGTGTTTCTACATATTCTATTTATTGCAAAGATACAGTTTTGAAAAGTGCTGAATTATCTCCCGAGGTATTTAAATAACTCGATGATTAATTTTCAAATGCACAAACTCCTCTATTATAACGGGTTTTTGGAAAATACATAAATATCAAAACACATAAGGAGGAATATTTTTCTAATTATTGTAAAAGTATTGTTTAACTTTTCGTGCCACAACAGTGGAAATGAAACCAAAAAATTATAATTAAACATAGTCAAAAATTGGAATCTGGAGAAAAATAATATCATCAGAAATCTAAAAATAACTACATATAAGAAGAAAACATCTACAGGATCACGGAAAGAAAATTATAAGCATTAGAATGCCCATCAACAGATCCTGGATAGAAAATATCCCAGAAATTCCCAAAATATCCCTGAAATTGGCAAAGGAAAGAATACTATAGAACACCCAGTACAAGATCCTGGATAGGAAACAGCCTCGAAATTCTAATAAAGCAATATTTGATGGTTAAGAGTAAATAATTACGAAATCCAATCGACATTAAACTACTAGAAGTCCAACAAAAACTCTTACGAAATGGAATAAGATTTATGATGTTAGAAAGAATGAATGAACTTTAAAAAAATCCTGTTGCTCTAAATTGTTCATACTATTTTAGTATAAGTTCCAGGTTACATAAAAACTCATCAAACAAGATGAATCTTCATGTAAATACCATTCATCATTCTATCCTACAATGTAGACAATAAACAAACCTTTTATAAGCATAAAAGATGATTAAACATTCGTCTAGAAAAATACCCACCTAAAATTTTCCAGTATTTGCAATTTATGATGTTAGAAAGAATGAATGAACTTTAAAAAAATCCTGTTGCTCTAAATTGTTCATACTATTTTAGTATAAGTTCCAGGTTACATAAAAACTCATCAAACAAGATGCATCTTCATGTAAATACCATTCATCATTCTATCCTATAATGTAGACAATAAACAAACCTTTTATAAGCATAAAAGATGATTAAACATTCCCCTACAAAAATACCCACCTAAAATTTTCCTAATACTCCTTCGAACCAACTCTCGCAGGAATCGCGTTTTCCCGCAGTTTGGGTACAAACCAACCGGACCGGCAACACCGCTTCACCAACCATCGTCAAAACAGAATCCGACGACGCGGTTTTCTCATTTCTGCGACAGTGCCAGTGGGTCAGTAAGAACACGCATTGTAATCCACGTCTATTTACCAATGTCTCATGCTCGGCTAGCGCCTTCGATGGTAAACCGGCGTTGCCAAGTCGACGGGAATATCCCAGGAACTTGGAAAAAAATCTGACCGCTCGAATTTTCGGAGGGTTCATATTTGAGATTAGGGTGTTGTGATTTGGTTGGGAATCGGGGGTATGTTGGGGGGGAGTAGCGAGGATAATTTCGTATTGTTTCAGTGTAAAATTGGCAATAACGTTTCAGCTTTCAGTAGGTGAATAACCGCGCTCAAAAGACACGGTGTCAACGAACCCGTTCGACGACAATCGACTGCGATGTCTTTGGAAGTTTTTTTTTTTTGTTTTAACCTTCGAGCGTCGTTAGAACCTCCTAAATTTATGCGAACGAAGAAAATCCGAGAGAAAAAATAACGACCGGTTGAAGTGAAAGTGGCGAAGCGCGCACCAGTAAGGACGATCCTTCGTCCTTCTTCGTCCTCCTTCGTCCTGGAGAAATCCGGAACGAGTAGGTGTTGTAGGAATGGAGAGGAGTACGATGTATACGGATTTTAGCCAAATATATGAAAGATATAACTCATTAGATACCAAATCAGTTTTCAGTTGTTGAAAATATTCAATATTTTAGGTAATATAGCCCTTTTAAATTTAAAATTTTGACCCGTGAATCACAAGAGAGCTTTGTTGTATTGAATTATTAGTGACATAAGAATTCGAACGAACTGTTCGGAAGAATCATAGAGAATATAGAGTGGAAAAAGCGTGTATTCGTAGATGGCACAAATTGAATTTTGCGCATACTGTCACTTGTCATTTAAGGTAGATACCAGTGTTGCCAGAAGTAGCGGAATTTAAACACAGCGTTGCCGGAAGTAACGGAAATCCACTACTTTTAGGCGATCTTGTGTAGGCCTTATATAGTTAAAATCTTATATACTAATAGTATATATGATCTAAGGTTAAAATAAAAGACTAAATAAATAAACGATACGAAATAAAATAAATGTTAACAAAATAAATGAAATTTTCTATTACTACAAGTATCAAAAATTTTAAATCATAATAAAAATATACCATATGACCGAATTATTCCGCTGCAAGCATTAGAATTAGAATCTCAATCAATTCTATAAGATAGTAAGGAACAGGAACTTGTATATCGGTTATTCGCTTCGCTTCGTGCGAATACCGGGCATTTGCTCTCTTTATTCCTTACATAACAAAAGTTCAATTAGCTATCTCATTATTTTCGTTGACTTTTCTACCTTAAATGACATGACAATGTCAAAATTGTCAAATCTGTCAAATTCAATTTGTTCCATTATTTTCACGCGCATCCGTATGCTTTTGCCACTCTATATTTCTCTATGGGAAGAATAGAAGAAACGAACAAAAGTGAAATGTAACGTCAAATGACAGATGACATATCTAGGATTAGGTTATTGTAATTTTTTTGTTTTAAGTTTATTGGGCTAAAAATAAACCCTTTTTTAGAATATAATGAAGAATTTTCACCAAAATGCATGAAACAAAAGGTTTAACTACCATCGGATGCGACATTTTAAAATTGTATAAGTTGAATTAATTGGAGGTTAAGTTTTTTTTATTAATATGACAAGATTAAAAAGTCAAAAGTATATATTAGATGTTGCCACATTATCATTTTTACTAAACAATAATTTTGCATTTTTGATATTTACAGTAATTCATAAATATAGAGTGTTAATTAATTGAATGCCGATACTTCAGGATATGAATATTTGGATGATTTTAAGAAGAAAAGTTTATATCAATGTATGTCCTAAACCTCTTAGTTTTCGAGCTACAGGGTATTAAAATTTTAGAAAAAAAAACTTTTCTATCATAATTTTCTTATTACTCCAGTTATTTTTAAGAAATTTTGTATACATTTTTTAATTATTAAGTAGCAATTTTTGAAGCATAAGATTTTTTAAAATTTTCACCAGTGACGTCCGTATGGGGTTTGAACTGAATATGTTTGAAAAAAAATGGTACATCACTGATTTTTCTAAAAACTAAAATTATTTTTAAAATTCTCATTTATTTCGTAGCAAATTCGGTCAGAAGACTAATTTTCGTACGACGCGCCATTTTCGCGTAAAAAAATAAAAACCTAAACCATTTTTTCACAAGTTCATTTTGAGACTTCTTTTGATATTTTGTTGAAATTTGATAGGCGACCACCATGTATGGAAACACTTTTTTGGGGATAAAAATTAATCTTCTACTATTATCAGTGACGTCCAAGTTCGAAATTTCATAAAAATATCTGCCGTAATAAGAAAGTTATGATGGAAAAGTTATTTTTTTTCTAAAATTTTAACACCCTGTAGCTCGAAAACTAAGAGGTTTACAACATACATTGACATAAACTATTCTTCTTAAAATCACCCAAATATTCACATCCTGAAGTATCGGCACTCAATTAATTAACACCCTGTATAGGCATATTGTATTATTTAACAATTATAAGTTGGCTCAATATTTTTCGAATAAATCATATTGTTGTTGTTGTTGTTTTTATGCGGGCGGTCTTTCCAGCCCCGTGACCACCTAGATCTAATGATCCTCTGTAGTTTCCCGCTGTTTCCCAAGGTCATTGATTCTGCCAGAGGTCGCAGGTATTTGCAAACCTCAGCAGTTCGGATGCCCTTGTGTTTTTGAGATCGCTAGGATCTAATGAGGTCCTTCCCCAGGTATTATACCTGCGCAAGGATAATGCTGGACAGTGACACAGTATGTGTATGCTGTCCTCATCAGCCTCCCCACATAGACGGCATGTTTTCTGCTCTACTATTTTGAGGCGGTATAGGTGCGCTCTGAGTGCTACGTGTCCTGTGAGTAGTCCAAGCGTTTTGCTCAGCCTGTCACGGTCCATAGCCCAGAGCTCGGTTGCCCTTTCTTTTGAGGGTGTTTCCATGAACTGTTTGGATACCCTACAGCCTGTCGAGTTCCTCCATCGAACGAGATGTTCCCTTTCTAGGAGTTTGTTTAGGTATTGTTTACCTTCTGCAAAGGGCATTCCAACTATCTGCCTACCAGGTTGCTCCATAGCCCCCTCTCTGGCTAGATTATCGGCTACCTCATTGCCTTCTATTCCCTGATGTCCAGGGATCCAAATTAGAGTCACTACATTCTCAGCCCCTAACCTGGCGAGGTTCTGCATGCAGTCCCGCACCACGGCGGAGACCGTGGTGTTTTTCGCCAGTGCCTCTAGGGCAGCGCGGCTATCCGAATAAATATTTATTCGGGAATGTGTGGCTCCATTATTTATGAGATGCTCTGCACATCTCAGTATAGCAAATACTTCGGCTTGGAAGACCGAAGCATGTTCACCCAGGGATATGCTCTCCCTTTGGTATTTTGCCCGTAGATGCCCGATCCATGGCGGTCCCCACACCCCGAGGAATAAATCATAACTGTATCAAGAAATATAAAAAATAAATTATAGTATTGACATACAAACAAAGGCTTTTTTTCCTAGTAAGAAGATATTTGACAACGCCGCTAAAAAACGATTTTTACCACCAATTCTTAATATGATTAGTTAATGACTTATGACTTATTTCAAACTTTACAAATTAATTCTGGCCCTAATAGGAAACGAAGAAAATTAAAAATTTCACCGATAACTTCATAAAAATACGTAGTTTTATAAAAAAAAAAAATAAAAAAAAGTCGTACTCCTCCCCATTATAGGTACATCATCTTTTCACCTACAACAGAACCAAAAAAAAATCGCTCCAAATAGAAACCCATTGTATATTTATCATCGTAGAAAGCCAATTCGCGTCGACGAACAATCGCCAATAAAGCATCCGCATTTTTTATTTCCCGTCTTATTCTTCTTCCATTAAGCTGCTCCTCGCTCGTACCAACGACATAAAGAAAAGTAGTACCAAGTGCCAAAAATTCGCAACAAGCGTATCGACAAGTTCGACGACCTCTTCAAAAGTGGAATAAACATTCTTTGCTTGCATATATATGTATATATATATATATATATATATATATACACTATATACGACTAATATACAGTATGTGTCACGAGGAGGGCCCATTAGAAGTATCTGGAAAAGTAGTTGTAATTAAAATTTGAAAATTTCTGTACAATATTACAAATAAAAACAATAAACTATAAATACAAATAAATACAATACAATAAAATATTTTCAAATTTTCTTTACTTCCGGTTATACCGGAAGAGGACATCAACTTTGTTATTTTAAATGGGACACCCCATATATTAATATATTTTCGAAATGTGCGCAAAATTTTAGAGTGCTTTTGTCTAAAAAAACTTTTTTCAATAATGCATACTTTTTGAGTTACTAATTTTTTTTTTTGAAAAATTTGACCGATGCAAACCCTTATAAATTATTTTTTACGGGGATCCCTTTAAAGATATGGATACGGTTTCTGTAGGGTGGCCACTAGCAAGGTCAAAGGTATTTGAATCTGTGTTAAAAATTTTATACAGGGTGTATACAAAACATGTGAAAAGTTGAACTTCAAAAATACCAAATTATTTAATTTTTTTAAATGGAACCACCCATTTTTTTCTATTTTATTGAAATCAGCGATAAGTCATTTGGTTGATTGCGCTTTATGAAGCATCCCTTGTATTGACCTGATTTGATCACATCGCATCTATTAAGGGTATTTTTAAATGGGAAAAAATAGGTTCAGTAATTTCAGTAAGATTCTAAGTTGGCTTCATCGATTGATTTGAATCTTTCTTATATCTAATATAGAGATTCCATACAATGATATCTCCTATTTTTAATCTCTACTACTTTATTATATATTTAAGAAAATTGCAATCAAAAACTGAAATTTACTTGCAACGCTATTGAAATGGCAAAACGTAATTCTAGTAAAATTCGGAATTTTAAATAATTTTAGTAGGCTGAAAAATACTTATTACAGATAACGATGTCTTCTAGTTTATATTGATCCACAGGCAGTATTAAATTATAAAAAAAAAAACTAATTTAAGAATTTTAGTAAATGATGATAATAGATTTCTGTAAATTATGGTGTCGCCTGACATAAATGTCAAATCACAGAACAATTTTGTAAATTTGACAAACGACAGCGGTGCCAAAAGTTTCCGTTTTTCAGATATTTTTGGATAATTTGCACTTTTTTAAGGGCAAGTAATATTAAATAAGGCATTTCCAGTGCACCGGAATACTTTTAGAGCACTTTAATGAATATTTTTAAAATCCTACTTTTATCTTTTCAAATTGCAGGGAAAAGAATTGAATTTAAAAAATTCTACTAAAATTCTTCTAAAAAATTTTATATCAAGTATAATCAAACACGAAACATCTACTAGTGAGTTAAATTAATCTCATCCCATCTATTGTGGAAAAAATTAACCAAAAATAGTTCTACAGGGTGTCCCTGAAAGTGTGGGAAATCTCTCGGATCCATATACAGGGTGTCTCAGAATAACTATTCCTAATTTTCAGAAATTATTAAGGGCACTTAAATAAACATGTTTTTATCAATAGACTAGTGTCCGAAAATGTCTCGGTGTCAAGGAAAATTAGAGGTCTTTAAAAACAATCTCGGTTTTTACCGGAGGAAAGATTTTAGTTAGTTACTCACTAAATTGAAAAATTATCATTTCTGAAAATTAGGAATAGTTATTCTAAGACACCCTGTAGAACATGAACAAATAAGATGAGAAGTTCCTATAAAAATGTACTTGTATGGGCTGATGAAAATCAGCATTTGATAACTCTAATCGGTAACTTTACTTAGAGTTCCTTCAGAGCGCTTTTCTTGATTTAATAGAGCACTTATCGGCAATTGAGAAGAGTACCTTTTTTCTAGTTTAAGGTTCAAGCTTTCCAGATTTGTGATTTTTAAGTCTTTATCATACAGTGTGTTGAACATTTAGACATTAAGGTGTAAACCTTAGCCCGGCCCTGCTAAACTAAACAAGGTAAATATGTTTCAAGGACACTATTTTGTGAGGTCCTTACTAGTGTCCATCATATTAGATTTTTGTTAAATTATATCAAGTACTTTAGAAGATATTTAAGAAAAACCTATTTCCAGTGGCGTACTTCAAGGACGCATATCTTCGTAGGGAGGGTTTGTAGGGAAAATTTTTATAGGAACTTCTCATCTTATTTCAAGTTCAATATGGATCCGAGAGATTTCCCACACTTTCAGGGACACCCTGTATATTACCCCACGAATTATGAATTCGAGGGCGTCCTTTGGCGGCCTTAATTCTTCCAAAAACTTCTCGCGAGGCTTTTTTTAAATGTATACATCTAATGAGTGTTTAAAACTTAAGTAACCAAAACCGGAATCGTTCGATTAGTTATTTATCTATAGACGGTGTGCATCAAGTAGCCTTGTTTCTGTATAGAAAGTCCGTTAATTATCATCCTCCTTACCGGTTTCGTTTTTTGCGGAGGTATTTTCCCAGCGAGTGAATCATTTTTTCTCAAAAAATCTCGGATTCTCTCCCTGTGATCTCCCGAAACAAATTATCGGAGTGGATAAATGCGATGCAGTGATGTTAAAATTACTTTATAATATGTATATAATTAATTACAATTACAATTACTTTTGGCAATTTGTAATTAATTGCAATTACAATTAAAGTTACAATTACAATTACAATCACAATTACTTTGCTTTGGTGTCAGTTTTAAATAATTATTTAGGGATTTGCAATCGGAATTAAACTTTCCACATATTGAAAATATTAAATAAGTACTTTTGTGCCCAATGCAATTGCAATGTAATTGTAAAATGTAATTGTAATTGTAACGAAAGGAGTAATTGAATTACAAATGAATTACAATTGAGGAGCATGTAATTAATTACCGCCTCAATTACAATAAAAGTAATTCAATTACTTTTTCAATTACTTGTTATTAATTACTTAACAACACTGTTGCGATGTTAAGTTAAACGATTCTTTCGTGGATGTAATTGAATCGTTAACTTTAATTTTAAATGGTGTAAAAATAATCCATTGGTAAACGAAAAGTCACAATAATTTGTATAAATTAGAGGAAAGGAGGAATTGGTGGAGGAGCTGTGTTAAGTTGAAAATCGTAATTTTCCGAAATTTTCGATTCGATTTTAATTTAAATTGTAAAATATTCGAAATATTCAGTAATACGAGTATCGTATGTTTCTAATTTAATTAGCCCAAAAGTGCAATAACCTTTGTTTTTGGCAACTTTTTCCACTAATAGAATATTAATTAATGGGCTCGTAAGTAGAAAGTGCATGAGGTGTATAGGTATTGAGTTTATCGATATAGTTTTTACCTAGAAAATATTTTCAATGTCATTGCTCTCCGGACGATTCGTTTTATTGATTTTTGGTCGTTTTTTTTTATCGCGTATTTAGATCACTTTTCCGCGTGGATTTTTAGCTCAGGCTACTTAACTAATTGAAACACGGTGAAATTTCAACAGCGATTTGTTATCGATTTTCGTTCTGTTGTTGTTTTTATTAGCGGAGAATGTGTGTTACGACCCATTTTCCCACGAGTTGCTGGCGCTTAACTACATGCTATGCACTTTCGCTTCGTAAACTAACATCAAAACGGAATAAAAATGCAAGTTTCCATAAATTATTCGTCTATTTTTAAAGTAATAGAAATCTGATGGAAATACGATTTTTTTTTACCTAAGACTAAATCGGTTGATGTTAAATCAAATCGCGGTTTTAAGACCGCTAAAGCACGCATTCAAATTCATAATTCGTGGGGTAATATACAGGGTGTTAATTAATTGTATGCTGATATATTTCAGGATGTGAATATTTGGATGATTTTAAGAGGAAAAGTTTATATTAATGTATGTGCTAAACCTCTTAGTTTTCGAGCTACAGGGTGTTGATATTTTATTAGAAAAAAAATAATTTTTCTCTCATAATTTTCTTATTACTCCAGATATTTTTATGAAATTTTGTATACACTTTTTAATTATTAAGGAGAATTTTTTGAGGCATAAGATTTTTTTTTTAAATTCACCAGTGATGTTCGTACGGGGTTTGAACTGAATATATTTGAAAAAAATGATACGCCACTGCCACTGCACCCAAATATTCACATCCTGAAATATCGGCATTCAATTAATTAACACCCTATAGAACTATTTTTGGTTAAATTTTTCCACAATAGATGGGATGAGATTAGTTTAACTCACTAGTAATTGTTCTGTGTTTGATTACACTTGACATAAAATCAAACGTACAAGAAAGTAAATTAAGAAATCCTTTTCAGAATTTTTTAAATTCAATTCTTTTCCCTGCAATTTGAAAAGATAAAAGTAGGGTTTTAAAAATAGTCATTAAAGTGCTCTAAAAGTATTCCGGTGCACTGGAATTGCCTTATTTAATATTACCTGCCCTTAAAAAATTGCAAATAATCCAAAAATATCTGAAAAACGGAAACTTTTAGCACCGCTGTCGTTTGTCAAATTTACAGGAATCTATCATCATCATTTGCTAAAATTTTTTAATTAGTTTTTTTTCAATTTAATACAGCATGTGGATCAATATAAACTAGAAAACATTGTTCTGTAATAAATATTCGTCATCCTTCTAAAATTATTCACACATCCTTTCAAGGAAACTCGAATTTTACTAGAATTACGTTTTGTCATTTAAATAGCATTGCAAATAAATTTCAGTTTTTGATTGCAATTTTCTTAAATATATAATGAAGTAGTAGAGATTAAAAATAGGAGATATCATTGCTTGGAGTCTCTATATTAAATATAAGAAAGATTCAAATCAATTGATGAAGCCAAATTAGAATCTAACTGGAATTACTAAATCTATGTTTTCCCATTACAAGTCCGATTTGCGTCCGTTGAATAAAAGATGTAATCGATAGAAAAAAAAATGATATCAAAAACACATGTTGGTCGCGGTTCGCTCTAGAAAAGCGAAAAAATGGGTCAATGCCGATTGTGTTGAGATCTCGCGGAAAAAAAATATCAACTTTATCAGAGCTAATTGTAATAGAGATCAACGTCAAGGATACGTTATATAAATAAAATTAAATTAATTAATAAATATATTTTCGTTCAGGGTTGAATAGATAAAATGAATTAGGTCAATTATGCGGTTTTACTACCAGTGATGTGATCAATATAAATATATCTCGGTAAACACCTATCTTATGCATTTAAAAAATCGCAATATTTTATAATTTATTTATGAATTGTCAGGTAATTATTATAAGGTAACTCATTTAATTTATATTGTTTTCTACAAAAAGTAGCAAATATATTTAGATATATCCTACTCTAGTACTTATTGCTTTATATATTCTAATTAATATTCTTCGTTTTTCGAAAAACAATAATTTTTAATTAATTTTCTTAATAATTTTTAATTTTCTGCGTTTCCTATTAAGGCCACAATTAATTTCTAAAATTTGTAATACGTCACAAGTAATTAACCAATCACATTAAGGGCGCCACTTCAGGGTATTTTTAAATGGGAAAACATAGATTCAGTAATTCCAGTAAGATTCAAATTTGGCTTTATCAATTGATTTGAATCTTTCTTATATCTAATATAGAGATTCCAAGCAATGAAATCTCCTATTTTTAATTTCTACTACTGCATTATATATTTAAGAAAATTGCAATCAAAAACTGAAATTTATTTGCAATGCTATTTAAATGGCAAAATGTAATTCTAGTAAGACTCGAGTTTCCTTGAAAGGATGTGTGAATAATTTTAGTAGGATGAAGAATATTTATTACAGAACAATGTTTTCTAGTTTATATTGATCCACAGGCTGTATTAAAATGAAAAAAAAACTAATTAAAGTATTTTAGCAAATGATGATGATAGTTTTCTGTAAATTATGGTGTCGCCTGACATAAATGTCAAATCACAGAACAATTTTGTAAATTTGACAAACGACAGCGGTGCTAAAAGTTTCCGTTTTTCAGAGATTTTTGGATAATTTGCACTTTTTTAAGAGCAGGTAATATGAATAAGGCTTTTCCAGTGCACCGGAATACTTTTAGAGAACTTTAATGGCTATTTTTAAAACCCTACTCTTATCTTTTCAAATTGCAGGGAAGAAAATTGAATTTAAAATATTTTGAAAAGGATTTCTTATTTAACTTTCTTGTACGTTTGATTTTATATCAAGTGTAATCAAACGCAGAACATCTACTAGTGATTTAAACTAATCTTTTGTAAAAAAAATTAAACCAAAAATACTTCTATATTCTCCCACACGAATTATGAATTTGAGGGCGTCCTTTGGCGGCCTTAAAATTCGGTCAATATAACAAATTCCCCGGCCATTTCACGGGCAATAAACTCCGGCATCGAATCGCTTCGAAATCCGTATACAATAACTTTCTTATAGTGCGATATAATTGCACGCACCAACCGGCCTTTTCACTGTCATGGGTCTTTGACATCTTCAAGTTTCACCTATTGCACTAGATACAAACGTATTCGAATATGGGTCGTTGAGGTAAGGTAGGCGAATGCTTTCGAAGAGCCTCTCCTACGCCGTGTTTAATAGGCATATCTCTTCGGGGCCGCTTATTCAGCCGTTGACCTTATATACTTCTTTCTCTTCGGATTATTATTGCTCCGGTTCGGATTTTATGGCGATATATATGAGCGTATTTCCGTGGGTTTTTTTTTTTTTTCGTCCGTTTAAGGGAGATGTTTTAGGCAGTATTTTTAAAAAGGAGCGCAACCTTTTGTTTTGAAAAAATGAAGGAATTGCTTCAAAAAAAAAGAAGAGAAGGAAGAGAGGTTTTGATTCGAGAACTCTGCTGTTGTCTTAATGCAAAAGGTTTTATAACTTTGAATTTTGTCTTTGAATAACAGCTAAAATAGCCAAAAAAACGCCAAAGCGCGCTTTCAAATTCATAATTCGTGGGGTAATAGAGAATTATTTTTGTTAAATTTTTCCACAATAAATGGGATGAGATTAGTTTAACTTACTAGTAGATGTTCCGTGTTTGATTACACTTGACATAAAATCAAATGTACAAGAAGAAAGTAAAATAAAAAATTCTTTTCGAAATATTTTAAATTCAATTTTTTTCCCTGCAATTTGAAAGATAAGAGTAGGGTTTTAAAAATAGTCATTAAAGTGCTCTAACAGTATTCCGGTGCACTGGAAATACCTTATTTCATATTACCTGTCCTTAAAAAAGTACAAATTATCCAAAAATCTCTGAAAAACGGAAACTTTTGGCACCGCTGTCGCTAGTCAAATTTATAAAATTGTTCTGTGATTTGACATTTATGTCAGGTGACACCATAATTTACAGAAATCTATCATCAACATTTGCTAAAATACTTTAATTAGTTTTTTTTTTCAATTTAATACAGCCTGTGGATCATTATAAACTAGAAAACATTGTTCTGTAATAAATATTCGTCATCCTACTAAAATTATTCGCACATCCGTTCAAGGAAACTTGAATTTTGCTAGAATTACGTTTTGTCATTTAAATAACAGTAGTTAAATAATAGTAGATATTAAAAATAGGAGATATCATTGCTTGGAGTCTCTATATTAGATATAAGAAAGATTCAAATCAACTGATGAAGCCAAATTTGAATCTTACTGGAATTACTGAACCTATATTTTTCCATTTAAAAATACCCTGAAGTGGCGCCCTTAAATTACCTTACGTATAGGTAAATAAAAAATTAGTAACTCTTTATTCTGTACTAGGATACTCTATCCTACATTCGTTTATAATAGGTAAACGTACTCACGCAATGATTCATCCTCTAGATATTACTCTGTATTTAACCTCATTGCATACGCAAGTTGAATTAATTGCCTGTTGATTCGCTAATTTGTTTGTTGTAGTTTTCGCGAGTAAATATACTATCGAAAGCCCCTTGTAAATGCGGCGAATTTAGAAGACCACCACTTTTTGTCAAAATAGTGCGCCTTAAAAAGGCTTTTGATGAAAATTTTATTTTTTTCTGTGTCTAAATAAGACCGCAATGAATTTTTAAAGTTTTGAAAGACGTCATAGCGTGTACGCCAATCAGAGCGAGAGTTGCAATTAAATGTCACATTTAGCCATGTTGCCACATTCCTTAGTACCCTTATTTACTCCACAAAATGTGCGTTTTTTGTATATTTATTGCAATAAACATTTTCTGATTTATCCATTTTCCATTACCTAATGGATAATTCGATATATTAATATAGAAATAACATCTTCATCTGTATAAATTGTAACAAATATTGGTGTTAAACATGCAAATAATAAACGTGAAAAATCTATTTGGCAACATTGTTGTCAATGTCAATTTTATCGATCGTGAGTTATAATAAAAATGTAAACAATTAACAAGCCGAACGACCGAAAATAGATCAGTTTTAAGCCCCGATATCTATTATTTCAGATTCCAGATGATTTTTATAACTGGTAAATTAATAAAAATATGTGCGACAGATTATTGAGAAACAAAACCTTAACCAAGCATTGTATTTATCGGAAAATCTGACAAATGACAGTTTGATTTTTGTTCGTTTGTTGTATTCTTCATTAGGTGTATTCGAAAATTCATACTATTTACAACACGAAGCGAGTGATTTATGATTGGTCAACACTCATCTACGTCATACTCGAAAAATTTCAAATTTCGAAGGGCCATATCTTTTTAATTACCACACATTTCGAGCAACTGAAAACAATTTTGAGTTCTAACGAATCATTTCTAATCGTATCATTTGCTAAAATCCGCATAATATCATATCGTCCATATGGTCTTCTCCATTGCGGAGAGAGCCCAACCAATAACCATAACCCAATTCTGTGGCGATTGTAAAGTGGGTCGCCGACCCAGATTCGCATTTCAGAAAAGTGATTGCCCCGGCGACACGGCAATGTTGATGGACTTTCTTGTGGTGTCGGTGAATCCAAGTACACTGACCCCCTGATTTCACTGTCGTACCATCTCCTTGTTGGCGACCTTTCGCCACAGGGACGATGCCCCCCTGAAAGAATAAGAGTTATTGTTTATAGTCGATTGGTATTTTCATCTACAGGACGGATTATTTCCGTCGTTAATTATCGAAAATGTTGCGATCAGTGTTGTTAAGTAATTAATTACAAGTAATTGAAAAAGTAATTGAATTACTTTTATTGTAATTGAGGCGGTAATTAATTACAAGATCATCAATTGTAATTCATTTGTAATTCAATTACTCCTTTCGTTACAATTACAATTACATTTTACAATTAAATTTCAATTACATTGGACACAAAAGTACTTATTTAATATTTTCAATACGTGGAAAGTTTAATTCCGATTGCAAATCCCTAAATAATTATTTAAAACTGACACCAAAGCAAAGTAATTGTGAGTGTAATTGTAATTGTAATTGTAATTACATTCGCAAATTTTGTAATTGTAATTGCAATTAATTACAAATTGCCAAAAGTAATTGTAATTGTAATTAATTACATATTATAAAGTAATTTTAACATCACTGGTTGCGCTCTAGCATTTTTTATGATTGCAATACAAACGAAATCTATATTTTTTTTTTATTTACAGATCGAAAGAAATAGCTGGAGTTGTCAAGGTTACTGGCGCATTAGT
This sequence comes from Phyllotreta striolata, assembly GCA_918026865.1. Lineage (NCBI taxonomy): Eukaryota > Metazoa > Arthropoda > Insecta > Coleoptera > Chrysomelidae > Phyllotreta > Phyllotreta striolata. Next base: position 2,810,029 of record OU900100.1, read on the forward strand.
TTAAGTATTATTTGGTTTGTATTTTTTTTAATACGAGCTTAATCCTATTTAAAGGAAATTTTAATGTAAGTTAATGCAATTAAATTCCTGTCGAATTATAAAGGATAAGGTAGACTGGGGCAAATGTGAAAATGGGGTAAATGTAATATTTTTACCTATTATGTTAATGTTTTTATTATTTTTATAGTTCTTTTGTGCATTAGACAGGGTTTGTTTCTTATTTTTTCTTTATTATTTTGTAGCTCTGTTATTTTTTTAAATAAATAAATAAACAGCATATCAAATTTTAGAGGAACCAAATATGTATTTACAATTGCCCCATATGTTTTTCTATATAATTGTATTGCACTTTAGAACCGTTTGTTACATTTACCCCGTATTGTCAACATTTTAAAAAATATATAAAATCGTTTTCTTCCTTTCTCAAAAAAAAACTTTTTAATACCTCGATTCTTTAGTTTAGGAAGTTGTGAATTTATGGTTTTTTAGGATTTCACATTTTAGGATTTAATTTGAACTATTTAAATTTTACAACCGATTTGCCTCAGTCTACCTTACTCTACTCATTAAATAAAAGAATGTCTTACAAATTAGTATACTTGTATGTCTAATTAATGTTCATTGTTAATCGCTTTTTAAAAAAAAAAGTAGATAAAATAAAAAACTGGTAAAATAAGTAAACATTCATTATGAAATATGAAACGATACTGTAAATAATTGTTATTGAAAACAGCGTGGCGAGTTTTTTGACCTGCATTTGCACATGTGAGCAAAATGGACATCACCCATTGCTTTCATAATTTTTATTTGTAGAACGAGTTCCTTTGGTACGGCGATTTGCATCGGCCTAAAAGGTCATTGTAATCGTTTCGATTTTTATTATTTTAAAGGTTACTTGTCCGAGGTAAATAGAATTCATACATCTCGAGATCGGCCAGAAAATCGTTCCCGTAATGGCGTCGCTTCTTTCAAATACTTATACCTAACATTTTGTACGATTAACAGGGTCTTGCATCAAACTCGAACTAAACGAAAGTTAATTAAACTAGTAGTTAATTTTAAACTTCGCTTAAGTTTATTAACGTTGCACCATTTATAAAAGTGAAGAGTTTAGTTAATCTATAACTTTTTGGGGTTTTTATTTGGAATATATTTAATGTTGGTTACACTTAGTTGTCATTTGAGAAGAAAAAGACCACAGAACACAGAATTTAGGTTCTAAGGTCTGTATTCTCATTATTCTGTGAAAAAAAATACATTTTTAAGGTTGTCGATGTTTATTGTTTATTTTGTGTTTATTGTATATTATCAATCATCAAATATTATTTACTTGTGATGGAAATTGAACAAATTAACATAGTTTTTGAAGATATTCTTGATGTTGATTTGGAAATGTTGGAGATCCCGAATTAAACCGCTACCCCACCCCTCAATGGAGGAGTGGCGGGTAACTTTAAAAATGTAAATGTAAATTCCTATTTTTTATTGAAAATTCGGAATCCTGGCATCAAAATTAGCAAGTTTGGTTCAAAACATTTTTCAAATTTATCAAGAAAATGAGCTAAAATTTCGAATATTATTTCAAACAGCCCTATAGAGAAACAAAAGTAGTTTTATGATGGTCAAATTCCATAAAGAAACAATATTATGAGAAAATCTACCCCCGATAATATTACAAAAAGATATTTTATTGCTAATTTTCTGTCTTATTAACTGCTTGCATACAACAGTAAAGTCTATTTTCGTTTAAACTGTTCATAAAACCATCAAAATTTACAGTTAAGCGAAGATTAAAGAGTTAACTTGAGTTTAGCATTAAACTTTTAAATTAAACTTTAAACTTTTTTTTAAAACGTTTAAATCCCATTGGTGCAAAAACCCGTAAAAAATCAATTGAATGCTAGGGAACAGTTCAAAAGTAACTGTTAAATAGTCACTAACTAGCACTTCATCTTTTTACCTGACTATAGTAACTCCTGATAAATTATTACCCATCTATTTCGCATATACATAATAAATTCTATTTTTTGATGGAACATGAGAACCTATACTTTATATGAAGTATTAATTTTAGGTTTTGATAAATCTATTTGATAAAATCGCCAAATAATTGCTATTAAAAATAGTATTAATATCAGTAACGATTTGATTTTGTTAAAAGAATGTACCAGGATTTAAATTTGTCTCAAATATTTTTTTCTAGATTTATTGTCTTTACATTAACTTAAAGGATATTTTTTTTATTTAGTTATTATTTATAGCCAGAAATTATTATACAGTGAGGACCAAAAGTTCGTCGCCCCCCCTTTAACTTTTGAATATTAAAAGCTTTTGTCGCGAAATTTGGTGTGTTTATATTGGAGTAAAAATACTATTTTTTGACGTATAAATGACAGTTGACACTTTCAAAATGACAGTTAGGCGCCATTTTGAATCTTTTTTTCTTATGGAAGGGGGGATCAAGTGACACCTCGTTTTAAAGGTAATTTCATTCTTAAGTCAACCCCCAAATTTGAAAACATTTTAATAATGCGTATTCACGTTAAGACCAATTTAGTTTTAACCCCCGGGCATATTGATACATTTAAAAATTAATTCTGATCGTACTATAAAATGTGTCAATTAATGGTTGCTATGGTTTCTTAGTTAGTTACATTTATTTGTCCAATTTAAAGTTGATGAAATTGACAGTTTTTTCGTTTAAAGGACGAACCATTGTCTGTGTTTATCATTTTACACCATTTTTATTTCGTACTTTCGCATCGCGGAATACGAAAAAAACCTTTATTGGGTAAATTTAAATTTGAAAAATTATTTTACTGTTTTCAAGCCTATTTGTACGTTTTTCTCCATTATAAAAATGTAATCGCTTAATTTAAGAAATAAAAAAAAATCATGCATATATCCCTATTGTACCTCTGACACTACCGATCCTCTTCTCGCAAGTTAAATACGACAAAATAAAAACAAAACGAGTACTACTTGTGGACGACCTATGGACGTCACTGACCATACTAAACCTCCGGCTGTGCCATGTGATTTGCATAAGAATCGTATCTAGATTGCAGGCCAACAACCCCTTCCACATAGCCGCCAGCTACAAGGCGAAACATAGATATTAATTCGCTAAAAAAAAACCCAGAGAAAATTGCTAAAAATTTAATACCATCACTGTTATCGCGAATTTAAAAATAAATTTATCGGAAAAGTATTTTTGTTTATCGGTTACGGTGGGGTAGGGAAAAAAATCGGTTTTTGGCACCATTTATAAAAGTGAAGAGTTTAGTTAATCTATAACTTTTTGGGGTTTTTATTTGGAATAAATTTAATGTTGGTTACACTTAGTTGTCATTTGAGAAGAAAAAGACCACAGAACACAGAATTTAGGTTCTAAGGTCTGTATTTTCATTATTCTGTGAAAAAAAAGACATTTTTAAGGTTGTCGATGTTTATTGTTTATTGTGTGTTTATTATTATTTATAATCATCAAATATTATTTACTTGTGATGAAAATTGAACAAATTAACATAGTTTTTGAAGATATTCTTGATGTCGATTTGGAAATGTTGGAGATCCCGAATTAAACCGCTACCCCACCCCTCAATGGAGGAGTGGCGGGTAACTTTAAAAATGTAAATAGAAATTCATATTTTTTATTGAAAATTCGGAATCCTGGCATCAAAATTAGCCAGCTACAAGGCGAAACATAGAGATTAATTCGCTAATAAAAACCCAGAGAAAATTGCTAAAAATTTAATACCATGACTGTTATCGCGAATCTAAAAATAAATTTATCGGAAAAGTATTTTTGTTTATCGGTTACGGTGGGGTAAAGAAAAAAACGGTTTTTTCACGACTAAATAATAAGCAAAAGAGCGGTTTTCCATTTAATTTATGATAAGTACGAATTCGCTATACTATATGCGATTTGCAATTTACAATTTATATGGAGATTAATTCAAATTATTAGTGTATGTGGAGCACATTCTGTATTACAATGCGAAGTCAATTTTTATCATTGCAGATAATTAATGGGTATAAATCGTTTGCGTTGTGGGATAGAATTTTTCCGACGGGAAGATTCCACTTTGAGGAATTTTAATTGTTTTCGGGCGCGATCAAATTTTCCCAAACGATATATATGAATATACTTCATAAATGTACAGGGTGTTAATTAATTGTATGCTGATAGTTCAGGATGTGAATATTTGGATGATTTTAAGAAGGAAAGTTTATATTAATGTATGTCCTAAACCTCTTAGTTTTCGATCTACAGGCTTTTAAAATTTTTGAAAAAAAAAATAAACTTTTCTATCATAATTTTCTTATTACGGCAGATATTTTTATGAAATTTCGAACTTGGACGTCACTGATAATAGTAGAAAATTAATTTTTATCTCTATAAAAAATGTTTCCATGCATGGTGGGCGCCTATCAAATTTCATCAAAATATCAAAAGCAGTCTGAAAATGAACTTGGGAAAAAATGGTTTTGGTTTTAATTTTTTTACGCGAAAATGGTGCATCGTACGAAAATAAGTCTTCTGACCGAATTTGCTACAAAATAAATGAGGATTTTAAAAATAATTTTAGTTTTTAGAAAAAGCAGTGGTGTACCATTTTTTTTTCAAACATATTCAGTTCAAACTCCGTACGGACGTCACTGGTGAATATTTAAAAAAATCTTATGCCTCAAAAAATTTTCCTTAATAATTAAAAAGTGTATACAAAATGTCATAAAAATATCTGGAGTAATAAGAAAATTATGATAGAAAAGTTATTTTTTTTTCTAAAATTTTAACACCCTGTAGCTCGAAAACTAAGAGGTTTAGGACATACATTGATATAAACTTTTCTTCTTAAAATCATCCAAATATTCACATCCTGAAGTATCGTCATATAATTAATTAACACCCTGTATAGATGGATTTATTAGTATGGATGGGGTAATCTGTTAATTTAGGTTGATTTTATGTTTTTGTGAATTATCTGAAAGTATTTAGGTCAATGCTATAAAAGCTAAATTTTGTTGTGAAAGTTATCGAAAACTTATAAATCACAGAATTGTCATGTGGCAGATGAAATAAAAATAAACTCGGTGTGTTAATTTATTGTTTTTTTTTTCCTTTAAAATTTCTAATTCATACACATCCTCTAAATTTACTCCTATATTACACATTGGGAGCAATTAAAAAAAAATCCATCGAATAAACATTAAAATTAATTTTCGCAATATATTTTCGCTAATAGTGCATTGGCTAGATAACGCATGTAAATAGTCCGATTGTATTCAAATAATTTTAATAAGTCGACTAACCTTGATCTATATTTCAATCATTTTATTTTATCATTTCAGTTTCCAATCGATATCCATTATAATTCTTCTAATTAAAGGCATTTATAATTTTTCAATTAGGTACTTATAAATTCAGCGTATAATGCGAGCATTCGGTTTCTTGAAGGAAGAAAAATAAAAAAAATAAAAAAAAGACGAGTTCTCACGCACCCGAAAGGTGGTTGGTGAAATGGACAACGACCTGCGGTGTGGGTAGTGAACTTAGAACCACCACATTGACCACTGTCTGGTTTACAAGGTCATTTCCCTAGTCAGGACCACAATGAGCCCGTACCTGCACATATTTACATACACTGTGCTTCATTCCAGATCGCAACATATGTAGGTTATACAGTGCATTTCTTTAATGTACCCCCTTCCCCCCCTTTTATTTTTTGAACGGATCAACTTAGAAAATTGAAATTTGGGATAATGAAACTTGTTGGGATTTGTCAAATAGGACAACTGCCAACATGACTGATACAGTCAAGGGGAATTTATAGGTTGGTAAGCTGCGGTGGATAGTTGAGAGAATGATAACTTACAGGGTTGTTGTTAGAGTTTTAGTTTACGGTTGCATATGTTTGTTGCATAGCAAATTATAAACGCATTGTAAATTATATAAAACGCGCGTGCGCAAATGAGATGACAGAGTTCGGCGTTGGCGTCCATGTAAACCATTTGGGGTTGGTTAGTGATTGAAAGTTAGAGAGTTAATGCAAGTCAACTGATCAGTAAGCAATTGCAAAGTGTAGTTCTCCTCAAGTTAATGGTTGTACTGCGTACACTTGTTCGCCAATAAAGCTGCCGTTCTCTCCAAATGTGGTTTCACTACGAAACTAATGCATGATTAATATATTTTGGAGTAAAATTGACAGATGAAATTTCCAGGTGGCCACTGGGCGCCATCTTGAGTAATAAATTTAAATGGAAAGGGGGGTCTTGTGACACATCATTTTGAAGCTCCTGACAAATATTGTACAACCCTGGAATATAAAGTCAATATCTGCACCCATTACAAAATGGCGGAACATTTAATAAACACCTGAATACAAACAAATTAATATCAATTTTTCTAGAATTATTTGTTTTTCTATGCCAAATAGCAATCCCAACAAACCGATAAGGTTTGACAGGTTATTTTTGGTTAAAAAAATTCCAAAAAATGTTAGTACGTCAACGAACATTAATTGTTTAGTGAAAATATTCTCATTTAGTTTTTGGTTTTCCTATAGTGTTCAAAATAATCTCTTTAGTTTTCGATTTTCCTAGTGTTCAAAATATTTTCATTTAGTATTCGGTTGTTTAGTTCTCATTGTAGTTAGGTACCGATATGGATATGGATTCGATATGGATATTGTTCTTCAACAAGATGGAGCACCCCCACATTACTCCAGACAAGTAATGAACTATTTGGATGCTATTTTCCCTGGTCGTTGGATTGGTCGTCGAGGTCCTACGGAATGGCCAGCCCGCTCGCCAGATTTGACACCTTTAGACTTTTTTTTATGGGGCTATTTGAAGCAAAAATTGTACGAAACTGAACCTGCTTCAATATTGGATATACGAGAAATAATTACAGATATTTGTAGAAATATCGACGTTACTATGTTCGAAAATGTTCGGATAGGCTGTTCTTATATCAAGAAGTTAAAGGAAACCATTTCGAGCATTTTTTGAACTGAACTCAGCTTATTTCCTCAAATTATGACGTTAAACGTCGATCTATTCAGGTAATTATTAAATGTCCGCCATATTGTAGCAGTTGCAGATATTGACTTTATATTCCAGGCTAGAAAAGTATTTGTCAGGAGCTTCAAAATGATGTATCACAAGACCACCCTTTCCATTTAAATTTATTTCCCAAGATGGCGCCCAGTCGCCATCTTGAAATATTTATCTGTCAATTTTACTCCAAAATATAGTAATCATGCATTAGTTTCATTATCCCAAATTTCAATTTTCTAAGTTGATCCGTTTAAAAAATAAAAGGGGGGGGGGACTTTAAAGAAATGCACTGTATAGGTTATAGGTGTGATAAAGATACGGCCGTATATTTATAAGGTCTGGAATCTCCCTATTCTTATGCATTAGAGAATGTGTCCCGTTATTTGAGGACTTTTTGATCTTCACTTTTGCGCCGCACCGTGGCGAAAGATCGGAGGACCAACTTATCTCAGCCAATCAGCGTCACGCTACATATAAATCGCGGTTGTGTGAAATGACAGTTCGAGCTGTCAAAACTTCAAAGATTATTTGACATTTCGAGGAGAAAATGGAGATATACATTAACCGAAGATACGTGAGGCATGATGTTAACAACAAAATCATCGCTGATTTAAGTATATTTTTATATTTTATACCTTATTTGGGCACAGAAAAAAATAAAAATTTCATCAATCGCCATTTTAGAACCATACTATTTTGAAAATAAAAAAATTAAAAAATCTTGTCATTTTCTCCATTAGCTAAAACTGTAAAGTGTACAAACGCACGAAACGAGATATTATTGCATCTTAATGAGAACCTATACCTACGCCCGAAACACGAATAAATCAAGTAAGGCGTGCGTAGAAATTGAGATTTTTGAATATTTATCGAAAAAGATTTAGTTCACATTTAGGGAATAGATAAATTTCCTCCCGAGAAAAAAGTGATCAAAAATAATGGTTAAATTCGGTCCCAAATTTTGTCTTTACCTGAAACTGCAAAGGTAAATTCGGTCTCGAGCAAAATCTTTTAAGCGGTGACCAGGCAAATAAAACTATTACATTGAATATTATTTTCCTTTATTAAATAAAATAAAAATACTTACATTTTACATTATACTTCGTTCAAAAATCTTAAATATTTTTTGAACGTAACCAACTTTTGTTTTTTTTTATTATTTAGATAGATACGATAAATATTTTTTGAACTTTACATATATTTTATAAGATCAATATGATTCTGAAAATATTAAAATTTAAATAAATTCAAATTTCCTTTTACTTACATGTATGTAGAATTTATTTAATGAACAAACGCAAATACAAATTTGAAAATTTAAAAGAACATTTAAAAATTTATGTACATTAGGGTGGGGCGTATAAAACGATTGATTACTTGTCGCTTGGATTGATTCAAATGCATTTGTGGTTCGTATTAAAGACGAAGAATGTCAACCTATACTTGAGGAGGAAATTTTGAATTGCTGTCAATGTACGTTTCCATTAAATAATTACAAAATTTTGTAACCTTATTGCAATTTGGTTTTATCTCTAAAAGTTCCAATGCAAAACATTTACCAACAATTTCTAACCCAAATCAAAAAACCCAACATTATTAAACAATTAGACCCTTAGATTAGATAATCTGCATCGAACGGATAACAATAGATGGGTGACAACTCGGACATGACCTTTTTTCGCACAGGTAAAATTTTGAAATTTGGGTGACAACTCGGACCTGTCCAATAAATCATGTAAGATGTATGTGCGTAGAAATTGAGATTTTTTGAATATTTATGGAAAAATCCACCCGGCCGGGAGTCGTCGACAGCGCTCAGAGATCGGAATATTATGCAGAGCTCCGGTGTCGAAGACTAACCAACCATCTCGAGATCGGAACCGGAGGTCGATTACCGCGGGTGCAACGCAACAATTTTTATGAAAATCTAAGGCCAACCACTGTTGGGGTTCAATGTATTCCGCCTCTTGTCCGGACTCTGTTTGTGTGTGTGTGTGTGTGTGTGTGCTTGGACGTTTCCTAAACGAAAAAAAAAATAGAAAAATAAATAAATAAATAAATAAATAAATCCGTTTTAGAATCGGCGATGCGCCTGCACGGCCAGTTATTGTCAGGATCACGTGCTCGCGCATGCAATTTGCATAATTTAAATGGCGAAAACGCCGTTTTAAACTCTTTTATTTTTTTTTCGCTTAGTCTAAAATGTTTCATTAGATTCACGCATATACCTATTAGTATATACTGCTAACTCCCTATCTATTCCATGAGAGAAAATCGTAGCGATTAAAGAGAGAGATCCGACTCTTTGTGGTGTGATTAGTCGTTTATACGCAAGCGCGTTAATTTTAAAAGGACCAATAGCGAGTTGCTGAGGCCTAAAAAGAAAAGAAGGAAAATAATTCTTGAAATCGTGTTTAAATTCGGTAACCTGACATATTTACACAGGCAAGTCAAAGTCGATTTTAAAAATATATCAAAAAATATACCAAAATAAAAGCTAGCACGTTTCTGACGTTTCATTTGCTCTGTCAAAAGTAGCCAATCAAGAAATCTTTCACTTGAGCATGCGCATAAATAAGCAAGCACACCAAAGTATAATGTTTGCTACGGGTTTTAGACCGTAGTAAGCGGTATAGTACTAATAGGTATATGGATTCACGATCCTAAATTTCTAAGGTCTGGCATCTCCCTATGCTTATGCATTAGAGCATATACAGGGTGTCCCAAAATTCACGCCCGTCCTTTCAGAATATGATTCAGCGGGCTAAAACAAATTAAATTTTAAGAATAAAATTTTTTCGTTTTGTCCTTGATAACCGAGTTATTGATAAAAAACAAAAATTTTTAAATTCAACTAAAACTTTAATTAAAACAAAGTAACAAAGAAACATTATTAAACATAAGAACATAAAAAACATAAAAACGAATAATTTATAAAAGGTGTTCAAACAAATCGCCGCCTACTTCAATGCAAACATTCGCACGATTTATAATTGAATCACAAACCCTCTGTAGCATGTTCTCGTCTACAAATGTCACAGGACAAAACGAAAAAATTTTACTCTTAAAATTTAATTTGTTTTAGCTCACTGAATCATATTCTGAAAGGGCGGGCGTGAATTTTGGGACACCCTGTACATATAAATATATATACTGCTCGCTCGTGACAGTTAGGTATAGGAAAATGTTATGAAAAAAGATTCAGTAAGAAATAGACTTCCCATTGGATATTATTAATATAGGGTGTTCCATTTAAATTAAGCGAATAATTATTATGTTTGCGTTTTGACTCACCCTGTATACAAATTGTAATTTTGTCAGAATGTAACAATTTTTTGTGAAAATAGACCATTTTCAAAAAACGTTGACACAGAAAAATTCACATTATTTGATACAGATTCTGATATACAGGGCCTTGAAATCATGTCGATTTGAACATAAAAATTGCCATAACTTTTTATATACTCAGTATAGTCATATGAAATCTTATATTGAGAAACTCGTAAATACGAACTGAAATCGAATATAAAATAAAAAATATATCATTGCCTTTAAAAAAAGGTATGTTTGGTATGGCTTCGATTTATGAGCCACCCTGTATATTTCGAAATAATTTTAAATTGTGCGCCTAAAGGTGCTTAACATTTTTCCTATTTATCATTTTTTCGTATCTAATATAATAACTGAGTAAATGGGCTTTACCGCACTATTGGGACACCCTGTATATCAGCACTCTAATGATTGGTACGCTTTCTGAATGTGTCCCGTTATTTGAGGACTTTTTGAGCTTCACTTTTGCACCGCACCGTGGCGAACGATCGGAGGACCAACTTATCTCAGCCAATCAGCGTCACGCTACATATAAATCGCGGTTGTGTGAAATGACAGTTCGAGCTGTCAAAACTTCAAAAATTATTATTTGACATTTCGAGGGGAAAATGGAGAAATACATGAACCGAAGATACGTGAGGCATGATGTTAATAACAATTTCATCGCTAATTTAAGTATATTTTTATATTTTGTATCTATTTAGTTTGAATAAAACCTTTCTTAATGCTAATTCTGTATAATTCGTACGCAAAAAACCGTGGTCCTTTACAACATCGCCTCCTAGCGGCCGTTTTAGGAACCCTGTTTTATCCTCAAATAACGGGACACTTTTTTGACCTATGTTTCCAAACCTTAGAAATATAGGACCGTGATTAGATTACACTTGGTACATTCAATTACAATGCATTTATTGTAGTTGTTATACTGAAATAGGTTATTTTCTCATTATCAGTGTTGTAAACGACTTTACTTGATTAATTAAGCGACGAATTACGATTGCATTGTTTGTCAAGTTCAAATTAACAGATTATTAAACTTTAAAGGGCAACTAGTTTCGGTGTATCTACTACGATCATCTTCAAACCTCATTAAGAAACTTAATATATAGGATGTTAATTAATTGAATGCCGATACTTCAGAATGTGAATATTTGGATGATTTTAAAAAGAAGAGTTTATACATATAAATATATCCTAAACCTCTTAGTTTTCGAGCTAAAGGGTGTTAAAATTTTAGAAAAAAAAACTTTTCTATCATAATTTTCTTATTACTCCAGTTATTTTTAAGAAATTTTGTATACATTTTTTAATTATTAAGGGGCATTTTTTGGGGCACAATTTTTTTTTAAATTTTCACCAGTGACATGGGTTTGAACTGAATATGTTTGAAAAAAATGGTACACCACTGCTTTTTCTAAAAACTAAAATTATTTTTAAAATCCTCATTCATTTTGAAGAAAATTCGATCAAAAGACTTATTTTCGTACAACGCACTATTTTCGTGTAAAATAAAAATCAAAACCATTTTTTCCCAAGTTTATTTTGAGACTGCTTTTGATATTTTGTTGAAATTTGATAGGCGCCCACCGTGCATGGAAACACTTTTTTTTGGGGATAAAAATTAATTTTCTACTATTATCAGTGACGTCCACATCGGAAATTTCATAAAAATATCTGCCGTAATAAGAAAATAATGATAGAAAAGTTTTTTTTTCTAACACTGTAACACCCTGTAGCTCGAAAACTAAGAGGTTTTGATATTAACTTTTCTTCTTAAAATTATCCAAATATTCACATCCTGAAGTATCGGCATTCAATTAATTAACACCCTGTATACAGATTGCTCCATTTTTTACTGCAACTTAGACTATGGGTGCGATAAAGACAACTTCAATTAGACACTTATAAAGGAAAAAGAAAGAGTGACATTTGTGTCATTGCAACTTTTCACTCTGACAACTGTTATTTTATTAAACTTTCTTTGTTCAACTCATAGAAATGCCCATATTGCAATCGCAAATGAAGCAAGGTGTATATACAAAAGTACAATTAAGAAATTATGATTTTTGATTGGTTTAGAATACACATTATTTGCAAATGTAATTTTTTCATTAAATTATATAATGAGACATTACTCATCTAGAATCAAAGTCCAATACATAAAGTACAAATCTGATTTACAGCAAAAATTGCATATTGCAAATTCAATTCCGCGTTCATTACGTAACAACAATAGAAAAAAAATTAACCCATAAATAACATTAAAATCCAACTTTAGTGTTAATAAACTTTTAACCTTGATTATCTCAAAACTACAATTTATCGACCTGATCCACTTTAGTTTTGGACACCTCATATCTCAACGTAATAATCGTTGGTAAAACAACGAAATGAAAATTTACGCGAAATACTCGGAATAAAATTCGCCAATTAAACACAAATTATATTTTCAAAACAACTCGACTCATACGCCTTTCAACAACTAACCTATAGAATTACAACAATAAGCTCTCTACTCTAATCGCGCGTTCAATTAGAATGATCCGATGTAAAAATAAAAATAAAACAGAGGTCAGGTTATTATGAAATGCTCCTTATACAGGGTGATTCTATAAAAAAGTGGTCAAATTTTGGGAGCAAGTAGAGAACTTGAAAATATTACAAAAACTTAAATGTTATTTTTTCGAAATGTTCTTGGTTATTAGTATACAGGGTGTTAAAGATGGATTCTTGAAGAGGTATTTTTGTTAATAATTCCATTAATAGTAATGGTAAAATGATGAAATTTGGTACACATACTAAGCAAATTAAAGCCGTTAGGGCACCATACAATCGGGTTAAAAAAGTTGTCCAGGGGTGGGTTAAAATGGGAAGGTCGTGGGGTAATTCTAACCTAACTTTTTTATTTTAACTTTTTCTAATGATTTGTTTAAATAATATGATAAAATGAAGTTTTCTACATAAAAAGGTATACTTGATGATTTGCCGTAAAGTGAACCGTTTATACAAAAAATTACTTTTGAAATTCTGGTGCACGGTAAAATTATTATTATTAAACTATTGTCATCATTAAAAATCAAGTAGTCAAAAATCAAAATCAGAAACTTGACAGTAAGTGACGTTTCTGAGAAACACTTAATCGAGAAAACCATGAATACCAAGTTTTTGACAGAATGTCTTCCTACTTGACTTTTAATGATGACAATAGTTTAATAATAAGAAATTTAATGCACCAGAATTTTAAAAGTAATTTTTGAATAAACGATCCACTTTACGGAAAATCATCAAGTATACCTTTTTATGTAGAAAACTTCATTTTATCATATTATTTAAACAAATCATTAGAAAAGGTTAAAATAAAAAAGTTAGGTTAGAATTACCCCACGACCCTCCCATTTTAACCCACCCCTGGACAACTTTTTTAACCCGATTGCATGGTGCCCTAACGGATTTTATTTGCTTAGTATGTGTACCAAATTTCATCATTTTACCATTACTATTAATGGAATTATTAACAAAAATACCTCTTCAAGAATCCATCTTTAACACCCTGTATACTAATAACCAAGAACATTTCGAAAAAATAACATTTAAGTTTTTGTAATATTTTAAAGTTCTCTACTTGCTCCCAAAGTTTGACCACTTATTTCAGAATCACCCTGTATACGCCCGTTCATCCGGTTCGTTATACCGATACAAGGCGACTCTTTTGCTTTTTACCCGTCGTCAGCCGGCTGAATGAAAGGTAGAAGGTGTTCTATTAGCTTTCGGCTTTTGGCAAAATACGATAAGTAGTGAAATTGTTGTTTTTGTGGTTTGCCCTCGATTACGTTCGAATGGTAAGGATAATGCTTTTTTTGCATTCGTACTACACGAAATTCGTAGCGATGTAAATTTCACAAAAAAAAAATTAAATCACGAACCATTTTAAAGCGACCATTGCGATGAGACGACCGGTGCTATTTTTAGATTTCCTCAACAAACACATCACAAGCCGGTGTGTTATAATGTAATGTAATCTTGTTAGGTTATGTTATTCGTTGTAATTTATGCTGTATTTCAAATCGATGGCACGCTTTGATAAATTAGTTTCGTTATCATGTAATAAACCCGAATGGAGAAGACCACGACCTTTTTTTTTATTTTTTTTTTCAAAATAGTATGGTTCTAAAAAGGCGATTGATGAAATTTTTATTTTTTTTCTGCGTCCGAATAAGAGCGCAATGAATTTTTAAAGTTTTGAAAAACGTCATAGCGTGTACGCCAATCAGAGCGAGAGTTGCAATTAAATGTCACGTTTAGCCATGTTGCCACATTTCTTAGTACCCTTTTTTACTCCCCAAAATGTGCGTTTTTTTGTATATGCGATAAAGATTTTCTGATATATCCATTTTTCTTATTACCTAATGAAAAATTCGATATAATAATAAAAGAATATCATCTTCATTTGCATAAATTGTAACAAATATTAGTGTTAAACACACAAATAATAGCCTTGAAAAATCTATCTATATGTCAATGTCAATTTTATCGATCGTGAGTTGTAATAAAAATGTAAACAATAAACAAGCCGAACAACCGAACATAAATGAGTTTTAAGCCCCGAAATCTATTATTTCAGATTCCAGATGATTTTTATAACTCACATTTATAAAAATCTGACAAATGACAGTTTGATTTTTGTTCGTTTGTGTATTCTTTGTTACTGCGTTCGAAAATTCATACTATTTACTATACAACAAGACGTGAGTGGTTTATGATTGGTTGATAAGGTATGAGTCAAAACCCGAAATTTTTAAATTTCGAAAGGCTACATCTTTTTAATTATAACACATTTTGAGCAACTGAAAACGGTTTTGAGCTCTAATAAATCATTTCTAATCGTATCTTTTGCCGAAATCCGCGTATCTCACATCGTGGTCTTCTCCATTGTTTGTATACAGCAATAATTAGTAGTACTGAACTATGAGCATCATAGACCTATTAACTATGGAAGCGGTTTAGACAAAGAGGTAGTGTTGTCGATGAATGAGAGAGATGCAGCTAGTTTGGGCATATGGCAATGAGAGATTGGACAATGCATTAGCCAATAGTAAGAAAGCAAAAGACCACGTGAGTTACGTTTTCAGATATGCAAGGTAGTTGGGGTAGAGGAGGGTAGCTTATGGTAGAATAGGATTGAGGATTTATTATTTTTTTACTGAGCAAAATGCATTTTTCAGCTGAGCCTAAATTCCCACGCATTTGCAAATACAGTTCTTATTTTGTATTGTTAATTGGAACCTTCTATCTATTAGCCAGTACAGATTTCAGCCAGTAAACAATATTTAAATATTAAGCGTATAAATAATTTAACAGATAAATCCCGTCCATACTTAATAGGTCTATGATGAGCATTCATTTTTAACATACAGATTGTTCCATTTTTGCTTCATTTTTCCAACAATGACAACTTCCATTAGACACTTATAAAAGAAAAAAGAAAGAGTGACATTATGTCATTGCAACTTTTCACTCTGACAACTGTCATTTTAATAACCTTTCTTTGTTCCACTCATAGAAATAACTATATAGCAATCGAAAACGGAGCAAGTTGTATAGCCAACTGTAGTGCAGATTTGAAGTATTTTTATTCGCAGATGTTGGCAGTACTGGTAGCGTTGCTGGCTTCCTTGGCGATATATTTGTATTGGAAGAACCGGAATTTGCCACCTGGACCTTGGGGATTGCCGATATTGGGCTACCTCACCTGGTTAGATCCCCTCAATCCCTATGTAACGCTGACGAAGCTATCGAAAAAGTACGGCAGCGTTTACAGCCTGAGCCTGGGCAACGTATTCACGGTGGTTCTAACGGATCCCAAAATCCTGAAGAGCTTATTTGCAAAGGATTCGACCACTGGAAGGGCGCCTTTGTACCTAACGCACGGGATTATGAGGGGTTATGGTAAGTTTTAAGTTTGCTGTAGAGAGTGTAGGGACCACTGGATATGGACCCCTTTGGTTTGATTCGCTATACATATCTTCTATATTTAAATTTGTGAAAGGCTATAAAAGCCTTTTAAAAGCTGCTTGTCGATCAATGGAGAGGAGTACGATGTGAGATATTGGGTTTTTAGTCAAATATATGAAAAGAATTAACTCATTAGAATCCAAATCAGTTTTCAGTTGCTGAAAATATTTCAAAATATTTCAAAATATTTTCAATTCAATTCTTTAGACTGCAATTTGAAAAGATAAAAGTAGGGTTTTAAAAATACTAATTAAAGTGCTCAAAAAATACTACACTGGATGCACTGGAAATGCCTTATTTCATATTACCTGCCCTTAAAAACGTGCAAATTATCCAAAAATATCTGAAAAACGGAAACTTTTGACACCGCTGTCATTAGTCAAAAATACAAAATTGTTTTGTGATTTGACATTTATGTCAGGAGACATTTAATTAATTTTTTTCAATTTAATACTGCTTGTGGATCAGTATAAACTAGGAGACATCGTTCTGTAATAAATATTCTTTATCCTACTAAAATTATTCATACATCTGGTCGAGGAAACTCGAGTCTTATTAGAATTACATTTTGCTATTTAAATAGCATTGCAAACAAATGGCAGCCCCCCTTTATTTGGCCCCCCTTTATTTTTTAAACGGATCAACTTAGACAATTGAAACTTGGGATAATGAAACTAATGCATGATTACTATATTTTGGGATCTTGGGACGCCATCTTGGGAAATAAATTTAAATGGAAAGGGGGGTCTTGTGATACATCATTTTGAAGCTCCCGACAAATACTGTACAACCCTGGAATATAAAGTCAATATCTGTTCCCATTACAAAATGGCGGAACATTTTATAATTACCTGAATACAAACAAATTAATATCAATTTTTCTACAAATATTTGTTTTTCTATACCAAATAGGAATCCCAACAAACCAATAAGGTTTGACAGGTTATTTTTGGTTAAAAAATCCAAAAAATTTAAGTACGACAACGAACGTTAATTGTTTAGTCAAAATATTCTCATTTAGTTTTTGGTTTTTTTAGTGTTCAAAATATTCTCTTTAATTTCGATTTTACATTTCGACCATTTCTAAAATCTTCTGAACTGAACTCAGCTTATTTCCTCAAATTATGACGTTAAACGTCGATGTATTCAGGTAATTATTAAATGTCCGCCATTTTGTAGCAAGTGCAGATATTGATACTATATATCCAGGGTTGTACATTATTTATCAGGAGCTTCAAAATGATGTATCACAAGACCCCCTTTTCCATTTAAATTTATTTTCCAACATGGCGCCCAGATTACCCTGTACTGGCGCCCTTAATGTGATTGGTTAATGACTTGTGACGTATTACAAATTTTAAAAATCAATTGCGACCTTAATGGGAAACGCAGAAAATTAAAAATTTCACCAACAACTTCATAAAAATACCTAGTTTTATAAAAAATAAATAAAAAAAAACTCCTACTCCTCTCCATCAATCGTCATCGAAAAAAACAACGCGCCGGCCGGCGTGCGATTTTTCATCCGATCGAAAATAGACTGATTAACGAACGAGGTCCGTTCGTAATCGGTAATTGCGTGAGGATGATGAGCCCGAATGCGTACAAACACACACACACACACACACACACGCATTACGTAGTAGTACACCAAACGCGACCATCACCTCTACTCTACTCTACTACTGGCTGATGTAAGTGACGGGTGACTGGCATACTGACCCACTGCGTGTGCCGATGTGCTCGGCCAAAAAAAAAAAAAAAATAATAAATCGTTCGCCAAAAATCCGTGGTCTGCGGTTAGACCGAGCGGCGTTGCCGGACGCGTCGGAATGTCGGCGATCTTGCTACTTAATTCGCTTGATGATAGTTTAATGAAATTTCGTTCGGTGCGAATTTGTATTGATTTGTTTGAGTAAATGAAACTGGAGTTTTTGGAAAAATTACATTAAAACATACATTTTACTGTCATCGTAGTTTGCACAAATTTATTATACAGAAAGAATTTTTATTATCTTACAGAAAGAAAGAATTTATTTATTATCTTCAATTATTATTTACAAAAAAATGCTTTTAATCCAAAGTAAAGTCTAAACACAAATTTTCAAATAAAAAATACAATTTTTACATTATTAATTTATTTGAATTTACTTTGGATTAAAAGCATTTTTTTGTAAGTAATAATGTAAGATAATAAATAAATTCTTTCTTTATGTAAGATAATAAAAATTCTTTCGTTTTTTCTTGAAATTTTTTCTTGTTTCTTAATTTACTAACACCCTTTATGTCTTATCTAATGTTTTGATATGTGAATTTCATTTTCTCGAAAAGTTAATTTTTTATAAAGAATGGCTTTTCGTCGTAAAATTAATAATAACTATTTTTCTTATCTGATCAACTTTATCTAGAGACACACAAAATTTGAATTTAAGTTTGCAAATTTGTATTCAGGCTTTATTTTAGATTATAAACAACTTTCTTTCATAAAAATTTTGTGTAAAATAAAAAATAATGGTACTTCCCTCTTGAGGTATTTTCATGTTTTCTTAATTTGACAACACCCTGTAGATCCAATCTAAGATTTTTACTTGCTAACTTGCTAATTTTTTATTGCTAACAAACACACTAAGTTTAAGCAAAATAAGCGGAGAAATTTTTTAGTAATTTATAAAAAACCGATTATTTCATTAAACATTTAACACCCCGTTACTCGGAAACGAAGCAAATTAGGACACACGTTTACATAAATTTTTCTTCATAAAATATGACAAGGAATAACTCCCTGAAATTAAAGTCATCATTTAAATGACACCCTGTATATTATAATAAGGTGTAAAAATAAAATTGAAAAATTTGATTGCCCGATAATTAATTATAAGTAATTGAAAAAGTAATTAAATTACTTTTATTGTAATTGAGGCGAAAATTAATTATAAGCTCCTCATTTGTAATTCATTTGTAATTCAATTACTCTTTTCGTTACAATTACAAGTACATTTTACAATTACAATCAATTACATTAGACACAAAAGTACTTATTTAATATTTTCAATACGTGGAAAGTTTAATTCCGATTGCAAATCCCTAAATATTTTTTTTTAAACTGACACCAAAGCAAAGTAATTGTGAGTGTAATTGTAATTGCAATTGTAACTTTAATTGTAATTGTAATTACATTCGCAAATTTTGTAATTGTAATTGCAATTAATACCAATTTGCCAACAGTAATTGTAATTGTAATTAATTACATATCATAAAGTAATTTTAACATCACTGGGTATAACGCTCTAAAAACACCGCTATTTCTACACCGCCTCATTCCGACATCGCCCTGTATACACCGACATCCTCTTATGGCATTCACATCGCCGATATATTGGCAAGACTATTAAAAAAGCGTCGAGTTCGTGAATTAAAAAGTATTCTAGGGTATCCACGTGTGGCCTAACAAAAGTGCGTTGTACCTTCCACTCGCACCGCTCGTTTCGTAATTAGTATTGGCGAAAAGAAAAAAAAAAAAAAAAATCACATCACGCACCGTGTGATTCGGCCCGAGGCCGAATTCTAATCTAACTTCACTGTTTTCGAACAGCATCCTGCGAATACCGGTTGCAAAATATCGCCCGGTCTCGTGCGTAACGCAACTCTTTCGTTCGAAGATGGAAATTCGCGGCGTTTTGGGTGATGGAGAAGACTACGATTTTTTTTTTTTTTTTTTTTTTTTTTTTTTTTTTTTTTTTTTCAAAATAGTGTGTCCTAAAAAGGCGATTGATGAGATTTTTATTTTTTTTCTGTGCCCAAATAAACCATATTCCATCTCGTTAGGCGATGACGTCATTTTTAGTAATTTCCACGCATCAGTTCAACAGTTCACTAGTGCGAATGTTAGGTATGATCTTTTTTCCATCTCCGTTTCACCTATGATTAATGTCAAATGAAGTCATGATTGATTCCTGACATAGACCTATTAAGTATGGACGCGGCACAATCGTTATTTTGAGGTTATTCAGCGTTCCCAATGATAGAGAGAGAGGTCCGTGAGAGATGGAGCTAGTTTGGGCTAAAAGTAGGCGGGACCAAAAAATATATAAAATATATACAGGGTGTGTGGAAAAAGGCGAATAATTTGGTAAATTATTTATACGCTTAATATTTAAATATTGTTTTTATCTTGGTATCCACTTGGACAGAAGAATGACCTGGAAGAAACATATTTTTTACAAGAGAAAGCATCTAGGTCTTAAATTGCGAAATCTGTACTGGCTAATAGGTAGGAGGTTCCAAATAACAATACAAAATAAGAACTGTATTTGCAAATGCGTGGAAATTTAGGCTCAGCTGAAAAATGCATTTTGCTCGGTAAAAAAATAATAAATCCTCAACCCTATTCTACCATAATCTACCCTCCTCTACCCCAACTACCTTGCATTTCTGAAAACGTAACTCACGTGGTCTTTTTCTTTCTTACTATTGGCTAATGCATTGTCCAATTTCTCATTGCCATATGTCCAAACTAGCTGCTCTCATTCATCGACAACACTACCTCTTTGTCTAAACCGCGTCCATAGTTAATAGGTCTATGATTCCTGATGGAATTGATTTATGTGAATATAGGAACAAATTGCTGGATGGTTGGAAATGTTGACGTTGATGTTGACATTGACAATTTGAATTTGAATTTTTAAATGTGAGGGAAATTATAAAAAATGGAGGTTTATTTGATTGCAAAAAAATATGTTATATTCATCCGATTCATCATCAGAACCTGAAAGTGAAGAGTCCTCAAATAACAGTGTCAGTGATGAGTTATTGGAACTATTTTTAATAAACAAAGAAATCAATAAAACTCATGCAATAGCAGATTTCGGAATCCATTGCAAATTGCAAAACCAGCAAAACAAATTAAAAAATTGAATGCACGTTGAATGCACAACTTCATCATGGAACATCAGATCATAACCGAAACCGATCATGGAATGAAAAATATGGGTTATAATTCATCTGTCAACCAGATCCATCCTCTTCAAAATCCGATTAATCAGATGACTAATCGCTGTTTCATCGATGAGAAAAAGATCGTTGACAGATGACAAACGTTTAAAAAATCGCTGAATAAATGAAAAGTTTGATGACATCGGTTGTTCAATCGCTGAATAAAAGATCACACCTTTTATTTCTTCCATTTGACTAGGGAAATTTAACGACGCGTAGTGGAAAATCCAAGGCACGGTCCTATATTTCTAAGGTCTAACGACACATGGGTCGAAAAAGTGTCCCGTTATTTGAGGATAAAACAGGGTTCCTAAAATGACCGCTAGGAGGCGATGTTGTAAAGGACCACGGTTTTTTGCGTACGAATTATATACAGAATTAGCATTAAGAAAGGTTTTATTTAAACTAAAAATAGATACAAAATATAAAAATATACTTAAATCAGCGATGATTTTGTTGTAAACATCGTTGTAAACACGTATTTTGGGTTAATGTATTTCTCCATTTTCTCCTCGAAATGTCAAATGATAATTTTTGAAGTTTTGACAGCTTGAACTGTCGTTTTACACAACCGCGATTTATATGTAGCGTGACGCTGATTGGCTGAGATAAGTTGGTCCTTCGATCGTTCGCCACGGTGCGGTGCAAAAGTGAAGCTCAAAAAGTCCTCAAAAAACGGGACACATTCTCTAATGCATAAGCATAGGGAGATTACAGACCTTAAAAATATAGGGCCGGGGTCCAAGGCGATGTTGTCATGCATTAGTCTTAAAATTTCGTGCTTTTTAGTTGACAGCTGACATACGCTGACAGCGATTCAAATACATTTTGCTTGAATTTCGTTACGATTTTCATAGCGATTTTTTCAGGCGCTTTTGCGTTGATTTCTTGTTTTCTACGTGCGTTTAGTTTTTCGTGCATCTGTTACAACCTTACCGACATTAATCGTGACATCTAAGTATTTTATTTTAATTCCATCTTTTAACGATAATAAAGTAACTTATAATAAGCTTAACCGGAACCCTAATAAAACAAACGGATGATTTTGAAAAGATAAGCTTTTATGCCCTGATTTTTTTTTATTCATACTTGAACGTACTATAAAAGGTGTCAATTAATTGTTGCTATGGTTTCTTAGCTCTGACATTTATTTGCCAAACTTAAAGTTGATAAAAGTGTCAGTTTTTTCGTTTAAAGGACGAGCCATTGTCACTTTCATCAACTTTAAATTTGACAAATAAATGTCAGAGCCAAGAAACCATAGCAACAATTAATTGACACATTTTATAGTATGTTCAGAATTAATTCTTAAATGTATCAATATTCCCGGGGGTTAAAACTAAATTGGTCTTCACGTGAATATGCGTTATTAAAATGTTTTCAAATTTGGGAGTTGACTTAAGAATGAAATTACCTTTAAAACGAGGTGTCACTTGACCCCCTATTCTATAAGAAAAGAAGATTCAAAATGGCGCCTAACTGTCATTTTGAAAGTTTCAACTGTAATTTTTACGTCAAAAAATAGTGTTTTTACTCCAATATAAACACCTCAAATTACGCGAGAAAAGCTCTTACCATTCAAAAGTTAAAGGGGGGGCAACGGATTTTTGGTCCTCACTGTATGAAGAGATTCTATCACATATTCACGAGAAAAACAATCAACAAAACTCCTTTGATGAGTGATGTCCGGAGCTACGGAAAATCCTGAAAATCTGGAAAATCTTGAAAATCCTGAAAATCGTAGAAATCCCGAAAATCCTAAAAATCCTGAAAATCCTGAAAATCTGAAAAATCTGGAAAATCTTGAAAATCCTGAAAATTCCGAAAATCCAAAAAATTCTGAAATTTCTGAAAATCTGGAAAATCTGGAAAATCTTGAAAATCCTGAAAATCGTAGAAAATCCTGAAAATCTTGCAAATCCAAAAAATCCTGAAAATCTTGCAAATCCAAAAAATCCTGAAAATCCTGAAAATCCTGAAAATCCTAAAAATCCCAGGTCCTCGCCCTGTATATGTAGGACTGAAAGTAGCGAGACGTGTGGGTGCCTTATGCAAAAATTTGTGGTACTTTCAGCAGACGAGAGACTGTCGTGGGTGAACGAACTTATATACTTAAAGCAAAACTTATGTTTGTTCATTAAGTGAAGATCGCAGGAGAGAAACTCACTCGTTGTGCGAGAAGTTGAGTTTCACCGAAACAATTTGACATTATAATAATGTCGTTTTACTCATCGGACCATTACAGTTGGTGCGATTTTTGTGTGAAGATTCGACACCTTTACAACGTTAGATGCTAAATAAAAAAACTATTTATATAAGATTCAGCCTTATTCATAGTCGTATTTAGTGGCTACTAACACGCTACTAATATCCCACTAAAAAAATCGAATTGCATAGTTCGATTTAGTGACTACTAAGATGTTATTTTTGTTAGTAGCCACCAGTGATGTTAAAATTACTTTATAATATGTAATTAATTACAATTACAATTACTTTTTGCAAATTGTAATTAATTGCAATTACAATTACAAAATTTGCGAATGTAATTACAATTACAATTAAAGTTACAATTACAATTACAATCACTATTACTTTGCTTTGGTGTCAGATTTAAATAATTCTTTAGGTATTTGCAATCGGAATTATACTTTCCGCGTATTGAAAATATATAATAAGTACTTTTGTGTCCAATGTAATTGAAATGTAATTGTAATTGTAACGAAAGGAGTAATTGAATTACAAATGAATTACAATTGAGGATCTTGTAATTAATTACCGCCTCAATTACAATAAAAGTAATTCAATTACTTTTTCAATTACTTGTAATTAATTACTTAACAACACTGGTAGCCACTAATTTTCTTAGTGGCGTTACAAGAGGTGTTTAAGTTACTTTTAAACATAATTTAAAACATTCAACAAACGTCTAGTGCGTGAAATCGAGCGTTCACTGAGTCTTTCCTGCCTTTTTACTGTGTTTTTTACTACCCTTTTGCTAAGTATCTCATTGTTGCTAATATTTGAATTTCAACTGGATTTCGTATTAATACATTTCCTTCTTCAGGTTCTTACATGCACCTTTCCATAAATAACTAACGGCTAATTAATAACGATATACTTTATTTCAAAACCTGGTTGTCCCAATACTTCAAAAAGACTCGCAAAGATGTTGAAAAAGAAGAGATTTTAGTTTTTTTTTATCTATTTTTTGCATTTTGAGAGGAAAAAGGATAAGATTGTTGCACTTTCGAATACCAATATCTAGTTACCAAAGAGCAGTGATGTTAAAATTACTTTATAATATGTAATTAATTTTAATTACAATTACTTTTGGCAAATTGTAATTAATTGCAATTACAATTACAAAATTTGCGAATGTAATTACAATCACAATTACTTTGCTTTGGTGTCAGTTTTAAATAATTATTTAGGGATTTGCAATCCGAATTAAACTTTCCACGTATTGAAAATATTAAATAAGTACTTTTGTGTCCAATGTACTTGAAATGTAATTGAAAAATGTAATTGTAATTGTAACGAAAAGAGTAATTGAATTACAAATGAAATACAATTGATGATCTTGTAATTAATTACCGCCTCAATTACAATAAAAGTAATTCAATTACTTTTTCAATTACTTGTAATTAATTACTTAACAACACCGATGGTCACTAACTAGTGGTGTTTTAACATAATTTCAAGAAAACGACTATGAATAAGGCTGATTATATTTAAATATCATAAGTGACCTACATTTGTTAGTCTCCCTCCTGTATATATAGGGTGTTAAGTTATTCACTGCACCTGGTTAAGTTTGCTATAAAAAATTCTATTCATGCGATTTTTACGAGGGTGTTAATAAAATGATCCCTCTGAGAACGGTCCTGAAATCGTTAAATTTTCGGCGCTTAATCTCCAAGGAATGCGCTTCAAGTCCGGCAGCTTTCTCTCCTTTTGTTGGCGGAATTAAGAGTAGAAAATGAATAATATTCGCTAGTAAACACGCCGAAATGGAGGTTACAATGAAGATGATGTCGTTGAACAAAAAAATCCGGTAGCATTTCAACGTTTTATTTTTTTTACTCTTTCTAACTTCGTTTTTCCAAAACGTCTATCGGTGAGATCGATGCCTACTGGAATATAACGAGTTGAAACAGTGGAACTGATTAATGATTATACCATGTGTATAAAAATGTTCATTGACCGCCCTTGTACCGGTCACAACTTCTAGTAGTATCAGACAATATCGCCAATGGCGTAGAATTATTAAGGGCGCCACTTCAGGGTATTTATTTTAAATGGGAAAACATTATAGGTTCAGTAATTCCAGTAAGATTCTCTAATTTGGCTTCATCAATTGATTTGAATCTTTCTTATACCTAATATAGAGACTCCAAGCAATTAAATCTCCTATTTTTAATCTCTACTACTTTATTATTCATTTTACGACAAAAAGTCATTGTTTATAAAACATTTTGCTTCTTTTAAAAATGAGAATAACACTGAAAAATCTTAGATTGGATCTACAGGGTGTTGCCAAATTAAGAAAACATGAAAATACCTCAAGAGAGAAGTACCATTATTTTTTATTTTACGCAAAAATTTTATGAAAGACAGTTGTTTAAATTCTAAAATAAAGCCTGAATACAAATTTTCATATTAAAATTCCAATTTTGTGTGTCCCTAGATAAAGTTGACCAGATAAGAAAAATGGTTATTATTAATTTTAAGACGAAAAGCCATTCTTTATAAAAAAATTAACTTGTCGAGAAAATGAGATTCACATATCAAAACATT
Source organism: Phyllotreta striolata (assembly GCA_918026865.1). NCBI lineage: Eukaryota > Metazoa > Arthropoda > Insecta > Coleoptera > Chrysomelidae > Phyllotreta > Phyllotreta striolata. The sequence continues at coordinate 2,836,222 of OU900100.1, forward strand.
AGATAAGATGTATAGGGTGTTAGTAAATTAAGAAACAGGAAAAAATGTCAAGAAAGAACGAAAGAATTTTTATTATCTTACATAAAGAAAGAATTTATTTATTATCTTACATTATTATTTACAAAAAAATGCTTTTAATCCAAAGTAAAGCCTAAACACAAATTTTCAAATAAAAAATACAATTTTAGGCTTTATTTTAGATTATAAGCAACTTTCTTTTATAAAAATTTTGTGTAAAATAAAAAATAATGGTACTTCTCTCTTTTGAGGTATTTTCATGTTTTCTTAATTTGGCAACACCCTGTAGATCCAATCTAAGATTTTTCAGTGTTATTCTCATTTTTAAAAGAAGCAAAATTTTTATAAACAATGACTTTTTGTCGTAAAATGAATAATAAAAATTTTTCTCCTAAAAAACTGAAATTTATTTGCAATGCTATTTAATTGTCAAAACGTAATTCTAGTAAGACTCGAGTTTCCTCGAATGGATGTTTGAATAATTTTAGTAGGATAAAAAATACTTTTACAGAACGATGTCTCCTCGTTTATATTTATCCACAGACTGGATTAAATTGAAAAAAACTAATTAAAGTTAAGTATTATAGCAAATGATGAAGATAGATTCCTGTAAATTATGGTGAAGCCTGACATAAATGTCAAATCACAGAACAATTTTGTAAATTTGACTAGCGACAGCGGTGCCAAAAGTTCCCGTTTTTTAGATATTTATGGATAATACTTTTAGAGCACTTTAATGGCTATTTTTAAAACCCAACTTTTATCTTTTCAAATTGCAGGGAAAAGAATTGAATTTAAAAAATTCTGAAAAGGATTTCTTATTTAACTTTCTTGTACGTTTCATTTTATATCAAGTGTAATCAAACACGGAACATCTACTAGTAAGTTAAACTAATCTCATCCCATTTATTGTGGAGAAATTTAACCAAAAATAGTTCAATATTACCCCACACGAATTATGAATTTGAGGGCGTCGAAGTTTCGAAAAAACACCTACATTAGTAGTTTTATTAAAAACTTAATTTTTTAGCATCAAAAATTGTATATCGCTTATTTAACGCATTTGATATTTTGGATTGATTTCCAGTACCTACTTACATCTACTCGATATACTCTACATTAAATCGAAATAATGTTAGTAAATAATAATATTTCGCCTTTTTTAATTGTGTTCTCCACACAACAACACCACTGCTCGGGCGTCATTCTACGACGAGAGAACGCCCGAGAGTACAAGGGCCTTGTTGGAAGACATCAACCTTAATTTCTTCTTTTTTCAAACAGTTCAAATACCCTAGATGACCGATGATGTACTGGCTTTTTTTTTTGTTTGTTAACGGACCGTTATACGGTGTGATAGTGGCAAGGTGAAATGCTTTCTTCTTTCGAATGGTCTTTTTTGTACTTGAAATAGTACCTAAATTCGTTTTTATTTTCTTTACTGCTTGTAGTGTCTTGTAGTGTAGTGAATGTCTTGTAGTTTGAGTTTATTCCTTTCGTTGCCAATTTATAAATTGTATAATCTATTTGACTGCTTTTTGAAATTAAATTAAAACTAACGTACCTATTAACATTAAGTAATGAGTGAGATTCTATTACTATTAAATATTGATGTGAATCAATTAATCAATTGTCTGCTCTATTTTTTGGTTAAATTTTTTTAAGTAAAATTCGTCTTTGTATAATATTCGTGAGTGCTTCTACACATTGAAAGGAATAAATTGCATTGGAGTAAATTTAATTTGTCAATTTGTATAATATAAATATTATAATACCTATTATGTGAAATGCTTTCTTCTTTCGAATGGTTCTTTTTTTTTGTACTTGAAATAGTACCTAAATTCGTTTTTATTTTCTTTACTTGAATGTCTTGTAGTTTGAGTTTATTCCTTTCGTATAATCCATTTGACTGCTTTTTGAAATTAAATTAAAACTAACGTACCTATTAACAGTAAGTAATGAGTGAAATTCTATTACTATTAAATATTGATCAGAATCAATTAATCAATTGTCTGCTGTATTTTTGGTTAAATTTTTTTAAGTAAAATTCGTCTTTCGTGCTTCTACACATTGAAAGGAATAAATTGCATTGGAGTAAATTTAATTGGTCAATTTGTAAAATATAAATAGGTACCTAAATCATCTGAAAATATTACGATATATACCAATTATGTGTAATGTAAATTTTAAATTTGGAAAATTTTCCCATCAGATACGATTATCTAAATGTAGCAGATATAATTTTTACTTCTCTCACCACATAGATATGTCTACACAACCTATATTAAGAGTTTGGGCGTGTCTATTGAATTTTCACGGAGCCATAAACAATAAAACTCACACCTTATAAAATGCGTGAACTTATAACCACATTCCCAACCAGTCATTCATATATTCAAAAATTTTTGCAATTTTAAAAATATAACACCGACAAAATTATTTAAATAATCTATAGAATTGCGCTGACTTCTTTTTTTTCTAAAATCTCAAAAAAATTAAAAATTATATTGAAAATAGAAGGTTTACACAAATTTTAAGGAGTCTGCGTAAAGCAATTATTATTTTTTTAAGTAACTACCCAAATTTTTATAAAAATCGGATAAAACTAACGATCCTTGAAGTAAAATCGAAGTAAGTTTTATAGGTATCCAGTACGATCTTAATGGAAAATTTTCACATCCCCAACAAGTCATTCATAAAATTCAATAATTTTTGACGCCAACATTGAAAATTATCTGTCACTTATTAAGTAAACGAGACAGAAAAAGTAAGATAGAAAAATAGAGGTAACATGGCGGATCCAATCAGGCGCCTTGGGCGTAGGAAAATATATTTTAAATAACAATTTAATTATGTTAAGAATTGTTATGGTAAAAATATAACATTATTTAATATTACGTGTGAAAATTTTGTTGATATTGTATGAAAAAACAGTGAAAACTGCTTCCCGGTTTCCCTCTATTTGCTATTATTCGGTGGGAAAATGAGATAGATACTGTTTTCTGATCTCTCTTTAGTCGAAATCGTCTACAAATTTTACTACGAGTCAAAAAAACACCGTTGTCAAATTTCTAAGAGTTTCTCAATTACAGAAATTTTAAAATATACAGATTGCTCCATTTTTAATCGTAACATAGGTTATATAGGCCATGGGTGCGATAAAGACAACTTCTATTATACACTTATAAAGGAAAAGGAGAAAGTGACATTTGTGTCATTGCAACTTTTCACTCTGACAACTGTCATTATAATAATCTTTCTTTGTTCCACTCATAGAAATGACCATGTTGTAGTCGAAAATGGAGCACAGTGTATAATTTGTCACATTTTGAAACTATATTTTCTTAATAGCTCGCCTTAATAGCTTAATAGAACAGAAAAATTTGGAGGGATTAAAGGGGTTAAAAGGATCACAACCCCCATAAAAATTTTATGGGGTGCACAGATTTCGTAATTTTTTTGTAGAAAGTTGCTCTTGCAATAGGAGAACCACCTGTCCATTTTCATAAAAAAATACTAAAATGTTCTCGAGAAATTGGAAAAAATCGATTTTTAATTTGTAACTTCCAAGGGCTGTAACTTTTTTTTGGTGCACATTTATCTTAAGGTAAGTTAGATAAGTTAGGTTCAAAGGAGCTATTTTTGGCCCCAGAATATGTGGTTTAATTTATGGCCTATAATTTTGATACACCCTGCATATCTATGCTTACAACGAATGCTTCTCTAATAGCCAGGTTTTTAAATTCGAATTAACGAAACCGCAAACCCACCTATTTAAATAGATACATACAGGGTGTTAATTAATTGTATGCCGATACATCATGATGTGAATATTTGGATGATTTTAAGAAGAAAAGTTTATATCAATGTATGTCCTAAACCTCTTAGTTTTCGAGCTACAGGGTGTTAAAATTTTTGAAAAAAAATTACTTTTTTATCGTAATTTTCTTATTACTCCAGATATTTTTGTGAAATTTCGGACGTGGACGTCACTGATAATAGTAGAAAATTAATTTTTATCCCAAAAAAAAAAGTGTTTCCATGCATGGTGGGCGCCTATCAAATTTCAACAAAATATCAAAAGCCGTCTTAAAATGAACTTGAGGAAAAAATGGTTTTGGTTTTTATTTTTTTACGCGAAAATGGTGCGTCGTACGAAAATTAGTCTTCTGACCGAATTTGCTACAAAATAAATGAGAAATTTAAAAATAATTTTAGTTTTTAGAAAAAGCAGTGGTGTATCATTTTTTTTTTCAAACATATTCAGTTTAAACCCCGTACGAACGTCACTGGTGAAAATTTAAAAAATCTTACGTCTCAAAAAATGATCCTTAATAATTAAAAATTGTATACAAAATTTCTTAAAAATAACTGGAGTAATAAGAAAATTATGATAAAAAAGTAATTTTTTTTCTAAAATTTTAACACCCTGTAGCTCGATAACTAAGAGGTTTAGGACATACATTGATATAAACTTTTCTTCTTAAAATCATCCAAATATTCAAATCCTGAAGTATCGGCATTCAATTAATTAACACCCTGTATACTTCTATTGATTTACTCTGTATAGAAATTTCGGCATTTTTTGCGGCATAAGATTTTTTTTAAATTTTCACCAGTGACATCCGTACGGGGTTCGAACTGAATATGTTTGAAAAAAAAATGGTACACCACTGCTTTTTCTAAAAACTAAAATTAATTTTAAAATCCTCATTTATTTTGGAGAAAATTCGGTCAGAAGACTCATATTCGTACGACGCACCATTTTCGCGTAAAAAAATAAAAACCAAAACCATTTTTTCTCAAGTTCATTTTGAGACTGCTTTTGTAATTTTGTTGAAATCTGATAGGCGCCCAACAGACATGGAAACACTTTTTTTTAGAGATAAAAATTAATTTTCTACTATTATCAGTGACTTCCACGTCCGAAATTTCATAAAAATATCTGCCGTAATAAGAAAATTATGATGAAAAAGTAATTTTTTTTTCAAAAATTTTAACAACCTGTAACCCGAAAACTAAGACCTTTAGGACATACATTTATATAAACTTTTCTTCTTAAAATCATCCAAATATTCACATCCTAAAGTATATCGGCATACAATTAATTAACACCCTATAAATAGCAACACCATTTCAAATGGTACCGCCTGCACTACAAAAAAGTTCATCGTTCGTCAAGGACGATGCAAAACGCAGTTGCAGACCTGGGAATTCTTCTCACGTCCGGCACCGTCCTGATGATGACTAATTCAGTAATTCTCCGCGCCGGTACTGCTGATGCTTCGACCAGAAATCGTTTCTTCTTCTTCTTCTTCTTCTTCTTTGTTACTCGCTTCACTCTCGCCTCGCGCTAACGATCTCCAAGAAGCTATTTTTATCCTTCCAAGTCGAAGGAGTCGAATTCCACGGCGACCGTTTTAACCGCTCTATTTGATCGGTTTGCTGGCTAATCGCTGTTATGTTATTATTTTTTTTTTCTTCTTTCGCAGGCTTGATTTGCGCGGAAGGCGATTTGTGGAAGGAGCACAGGAAGTTCACGCATAATTGTCTTCGACAATTCGGCGCTACCAAGATAGGACCGCAGAGGAAAAAAATGGAGGCTCTTATTTTGGAGCATTGCTTCGATTTGACTAATGTACTTGTATCGGATCTTTTATTAGGTGTTATTTTATTGCGTGATGTTGCAGTATTTGAAAAAAATTGATGGGAAAACTGCGGTGGATATTCTGCCGGGGCTTCGTCACAGTTTGGGATCAGCGGTGAACCAATTGGTGTTTGGTAAGTCCTGGGAAAGGGACGATGAGACTTGGTTGTGGTTGCAGCATTTACAGGAAGAAGGACCGAAGTATTTAGGAGTAGCCGGTCCTTTGAATTTTCTACCGTTTTTTAGGTATGCTTCAGTATCTCCTTAAATTTTGAACAATTGCGAGTTTCTTTTCGTAGATTTCTACCCAAATACAAAAAAATAATCGATTTCATACTAACTGGTATAACTAATACGCATAAGGAATACAGTAAAATAATAAAGGAACAATCCATACAACAAGTTGATGACTCTAACATAATCCAAGCATTCCTTACGGAAAAACGGAAAAAACCTCCTCTTGTTGCCGAAAAATTATACAACGACACTCAACTCCATTTTCTACTGGGTGATTTATTTGGAGCTAGTTTGGATACAACATTAACAACCCTTAGGTAATACACTAATGCTCGATTTCACCAACATGTTGTTAGGCATTTCCTAACTAAGTAATTCCTAAGGTAGGATTTACTTAAATCGAATACTTACCTAAATCGAATTTCACCAACATTAGAAATCCCTTACTAAGAAATACATAGGTAAAAATTTGATTTTGACAATTTTTTGAATTTTATTGGTAGCATTGGCTAATTTTGATGTGTAAACCGAATAAGCGGAGATCGAAATTGAATATGTTGAGAGAAAAGAAGAGATGTTGACGATCCGGGCCATCTTTAAATTATGTTAGTTATTTTTAAATCTGCTGAAGATGAAGTCTGTACATTATTAGAAAAATAACCTTTCCGATTTGTAAAATATTTCTACATCTTCTTCTCCAGGACTATGGATATTTACATGTGTACGGTCAATAGTTACAAAACTTCCTGTGTATCAAATTAAAAATCATCTCCAATTCATTCTGATATTTGTAATGCCGTATTTTTATATATCGAAAAAGGCGAAAAAAAATCAGTTTCGTCCAGTTTCTAAAAACTCTCCTCCCATTTTAAATGTTCATCTAAAGAGTCTAAAGACAGTCAACACTTAAGTCACATGAAATCACATGGAAAGTATGGTTAAGTATTTCCTAAATGTTTTAGGCAAGCCCAGTGAGTTGTCCTAACTTTAGGCATTTCCTATTACCTTTAGGTATTACTTAGTGCATGGTGAAACGCAAATTGTACTTAGGAATTCCTAAATCCGGTTTAGGTATTACCTAACTTTAGTAACTGGTTGGTGAAATCATGCATAAGTAAATACCTAGTAGAATATAAGCATCTATTCCAAATTTTAGATGGTACTTTCTATACCTATCGAAATATCCATCAATCCAATCCGAAATCCGAGAAGAATTAGAAGCAGTTTTAGAAGGTAGATCGCCTACGATGGACGATCTGGACGCTCTTCCTCTAACAGAAGCATCGATATTGGAGTGCATGAGAATCAGACCTGTTGTACCCGTTGGGATACCCCATGGTGCTCTAGAAGACATCGAAGTTCTCGGTTATAAAATACCGAAAGGCTCCATGATCGTGCCTTTGCAATGGGCCATGCATATGGACGAAACCGTGTGGAAGCGACCCGACCAATTCGATCCCAGAAGGTTCATAAACGAAGACGGCAAGATCGAAAAACCGGAGCATTTCGTGCCGTTTCAAGTCGGTGAGTGGTCGAGTTTTGGTCGAATTTCGGGGGAAAGTTTCGTTTCGTCGTGGTTTTTTTTTAGGTAAAAGGATGTGTGTGGGGCACGAATTGGCGACGATGTTCGTTTTCCTCTTCGCTGTTACTTTGCTGCAAAATTTCTCTTTCACTATCGCTGATAAAAACGTCGATTTATGGGGCGAATGCGGCATCACGCTCACTCCTAAACACCACAAATTCCTTCTAAAAGAACTGTAGTGGAACGAATAAAACTAATAAAACACCGTTCAACTGTAAAATCTGGTTTATTTAAATTAATTTATTAAAATTATTAAATAACAAAATAACCTTATGATAAGTCTTCACGTAAGCCTTAAATACTCTATACGAACAAAATTCTATTTACAAAATTCACTTAATCATCTAAGCTGAAACAATCGTCGATTTGAATTTCGACACACACACCAAATTCACTGGTAGGTATAATCTCCATTAAACTGTTTGTCAAATTGGATTAGGTAACAGTTTCGAATGGGACGAAATCTCGAAAATTTCAGTGAATTTTGTTACCTGATTCGTCTATACAAAATACAGCCTAATTAAAATTAAATCTGAAAGTCTCATCCATTAGGTAACGTTCTCATTGGTTTGACTGATTCGCAAGGTATTAAAAAAAAAACAAACAAACTGAGATACTGTCAAGTATCTCTTCTATCCAATGGACCAACACACTCTCTTAAATAGTCGTAAAATAAAATAAAATGGTCTGAATGGTAAAAAAAAACAACGTAACTATGCACCGAGCGGAATTGGAAATGAGATGACAAATATGCAGGAGCTTCTTAAATGCCATCGAACAGCGCAAGTTTATCCAATACTGTTTCACGCACTGCTCGATACAATTAAAAAAAATATATATATAAATTGCAATTAGATGCCGTTTGACTAGTTATTTTTTTCTTAACAAGTCGACGTTATAATGACACTGCAAAGTCAAACTACTCGCCGAAAATTAAACACGTTGGTGATGTAATGGAGTAGAATGATTCGATAGTAGTATCATTTTAATATCGACTCTAATACTATGTGATAATTGAACACTTTTTTGCACAGCCGATCTGAATCGGAGATCTGTCGTTCTTTCTTCTATCTGAATTAGTAATTAGAACCCAGGATAAGTACTGTGCCCTTTACAACAACAACAACAACAAAACGCTAACCCTGGTACACGAAATGATTACGATTCGGAAACCATCCTCCGGGCAGGATTGAATTAGGAAACAATTTTAACCGTGCTCTTAATAATCAGAAGAATACACACCAACAAGTATCTCCAATCGGGCGCTTGGTAAAACCCAAACACTCCATCGTGTTTTGTACTTTTTTCTTTTCTTCTCATCTTCCACATCTTCCTCATCTTCTAATGGCTGCCAGCCTGTCTGATGTTGGATTCCTCGCCTTCCCAAGCCATCGGTCGCGCCGTCAGCTTCACCCTGAACGCCTTGGGGCTGATGGTGACGCCGGCGATGCCCTTCAGGCTGGGCAACGTTTCACCTTCGGGCACCGATATGTCGAACGAGTGCAACAACGAGGAGAAGAAGAGGAAGAGCTCCATGCGGGCGAGGATCTCGCCGAGGCACATCCTGCGGCCGACGCCGAACGGCAGGAAGTACTCCGGCTTGTGGACCTTTCCTTCGGCGTTGATGAAACGCGATGGGTTGAATTGCTCCGGTTGCTCCCAGAGGGATTGGTCCATGTGGACGGCGTGAAGGAGCGGAACGATTTGGGCGTGTTGCGGAAGGTGGAAACCGTTCAGTTTGGTGTCCCTGCAACCGAAAAAAAAGGGGTTGTTTTATGTGGGTTGCAAATTACCTTCTTCTTAGTGGCGTTACAAGAGGTGTTTAAGTTACTTTTAAACATAATTTAAAAAATTCAACAAATGTTTAGTGTGTGAAATTGAGCGTTCACTGAGTCTTTCTTGCGTTTTTACTGTGTTTTTTACTACCCTTTTGCTAAGTATCTCATTGTTGCTAATATTTGAATTTCAACTGGATTTCGTATTAATACGTTTTCTTCTTCAGGTTCTTACATGCACCTTTCCATAAATAACTAACGGCTAATTAATAACGATATACTTTATTTCAAAACCTGGTTGTCCCAATACTTCAAAAAGACTCGCAAAGATGTTGAAAAAGAAGAGATTTTAGTTTTTTTTTTATCTATTTTTTGCATTTTGAGAGGAAAAAGGATAAGATTGTTGCACTTTCGAATACCAATATCTAGTTACCAAAGAGCAGTGATGTTAAAATTACTTTATAATATGTAATTAATTACAATTACAATTACTTTTGGCAATTTGTAATTAATTGCAATTACAATTACAACATTTGCGAATGTAATTACAATTACAATTAAAGTTACAATTACAATTACACTCACAATTACTTTGCTTTGGTGTCAGTTTTAAATAATTATTTAGGGATTTGCAATCGGAATTAAACTTTCCACGTATTGAAAATATTAAATAAGTACTTTTGTGTCCAATGTAATCGAAATGTAATTGTAAAATGTAATTGTAATTGTAACGAAAGGAGTAATTGAATTACAAATGAATTACAATTGAGGAGCTTGTAATTAATTACCGCTTCAATTACAATAAAAGTAATTCAATTACTTTTTCAATTACTTGTAATTCATTACTTAACAACACTGCCTGCTAGTGGGTTGTAAAATTACCATCGTAGGTAGGTCATACTGGGCAAATTGGTCAATTATTTTAAAATGCGGTAGGTCAAGTGGGTAAAGACTCTTTCCTGTCCCCTCTTTTTTTTAGGTAGGGTCAACTGGGCAAAGGGTTTACCTACCTTCTTAAGAATACTTGTATAGATTAAATAATCAGAATCATTTTAAATATTTATTTTAGCTGTGTTCAAATTTGAATTGAAGTTGGAATTCGAGAAAATTTTGATTCGTTAGATATCTTGTACCTACTAAATAATCACATTAATGCAGGGTGTCCCAATGAAAAGTAATTTTATATTAAACTCAATTATAATTGGGAAATATACTGCTCCACAAAAGTTAAGGAAGTTTACAAATATTGAGATTAATTTAAAAGTTGCAGGTTTTTTGATCGCCAAATTTAGTATGAGTTGTAGAGGTATATGGACAAAAAATTCAGTCAGTTATATGAGAGAAAACATTTAATTTTGCATATTTGAAAATTTGGTGATCAAAAAGTCTAACTTTTAAAATAATCGCAAAATTTGCAAACTTCCTTAACTTTTGTGGAGCAGTTTATTTACTCTCTACTAGGGGTAGGTATGCAAAAAGTGGGTGTAAATTAAAGAGATTATCGAATTGTTCAAACGAGAAAAGCGATTAAAGGACGGGTAAAAATATTGGAAATTGCCCAGTTGACCCATCATGAGACAGTTCATCATTGAGAATTTTTATTTACAGCCAATTATTCTTTCAAGTAGCATTTTCAATCCTATCCTACTCTATTCTATTCCGAATCTACTCCGAATCTAGGTACTAAAAAATCAGCTTTACCACCCAATGTTCTTTTAGAAACATTTTCTATGGTGTACATCAATGAGATGGTCGAATTGTCGAAACGAGAAAAGCGATTAAAGGACAGGTGAAAATATTGGAAATTGCCCAGTTTGACTTATCATGAGACAGGTCGATCTCGACAATTATTATCTAATCAAGCTAATAAAATGTTTATCCAATTTGTCCTGCGTTCAAAATTACCGCGTTTCGCTTTGGAGATTTCGTGAAAATAAATCGCTAATTTATCGTTGGGAGTGTATTGAATTACCAAACGAGTTTACGCGAAAAATAAAGCGATTATAGGAGTAGTTACGCATTCGTTTTCTTTTTAGCGCCACGTGTTTTTTTTTTTACTTCATCGATAAGCACCTAAATCGAAAAAATTTATCGACCGTGTTGAATCGATTCGAAATTTTTTTTTATTTTCCAAAAAAAAAAAAGTTTATAAATCGTTATAGATTATTTTACTTAACTTACATAAGCGCCGATCGCGGTGCGTATATTGAACTTATATTACATAAACCTTCGGAGTTTATTGTCTTTCGGCGGCATTTTGCGTGTAGTTACGAAATTATTTAAGAAATCGTCTGTGAATGACCAAAGTTCAACGACCGAAAAAATATAAATTATTTTTTAGGCCCCGGTGACTTTCACTTTTTTGCAGAGGCTAATTTTAACGCAGAGAGTTCCAAATTCGGCGCCCGACTGGACCATTGGCGTATTGACAATTCAATTCACATCGAAGAATGGGTTAAAAAAAATTTAATATAAGGTAGACTGGGGCAAATGTAAAAATTGGGTAAATGTAAGATTTTTACCTATTATGTTAATGTTTTTTATTAGTTTTATAGTTCTTTTGTGCATTAGACAGAGTTTGTTTCTTATTTTTTCTTATTATTTTGTAGCTCTGTTATTTTTTGAAATAAATATAAACAGCATATCAAATTTTAGAGGAACCAATAATTGTATTACCTCGTAACATGGGGTAAATATAACATTTTAAAAAAGATGTAAAATCGTTTTCTTCCTTTTTCAAAAAAACTTTTTAATACCTCGATTCTTTAGTTTAGGAAGTTGTGAATTTAATGTGGTATCAGCATTTCTAATAAGAGAAAAAATAAAGCCACATTTTAGGATTTAATTTGAACTATTCAAATTTTACAACCGATTTGCCACAGTCTACCTTACCTTTATGAAGAAATCTCACTAATAAATGATTGAAATTTTTTAAGGGTTGGTATATTTTATTATTGGCAGTTTATCTGATTATCTAATCTACATACAAAACTGTTAAAATTAACGATTTAAAAGAGTTTATTACTTATCTACCCAAGAGAATCGCTCATGACTCAAATTATCAAATATTTATGTACCCAAATTAATCAATTATCTGCGTAAATCTTTACAAATTAATTACTAATGAAATGCATAAATATTTTTTAAGAACCAAGTAGGTAACTGAACTATCAATATCTATCTGAACTATTACCTAGTACTTAAATTTGAGTTGAAAAATTAGAATCAATTCAGTGAACTTTAAGAGAAATTGTTTGATAGAAAACCCAGAGTTCTAAATTAATTTCCATTAAGATTAAAAAAATCATATCATAGAGGCGCCACTGAGCGACTAATTAACGTTACCAACACAATTTTCGAAATTAATTACCAACATTAAAAAAAATCCCAAACATTTACATCCATGCAAACCAATAAATTAAAAACCAGTTAAACAGCAATTTCACGCAATTTCAACACACGATTTTTTTTAATAATTAAATAATTAATAGACAATAGCATCGATGAAAAAAAAAAAACTACGCGTACGCCCATGCATTGTGACCAAAAGTCTTCAAGGTTCCGCTTCATATCAACCTTTAGATATTTATCTAAACTGCTGCACAAGCCGATGAGCTGCGAACGAAAACGCTAGCGCCATCTTATGAATATTCTAATAAGGTGTTTTTAATTAATTTATTCGACAAATTAGCGATTCGTTATTTAATAAACGGCCGCGATAATGGATCGTTGGGTACACTGAGAAAAATACGGCGCTTCGAAATAACGGGGTCTTGCACCAAAACTCGAACTAAACGAAAGTTAATTAAACTAGCAGTTAATTTTAAACTTCGCTTAAGTTCATTAACGTTGCATCATTTATAAAAGTGAAGAGTTTAGTTAATTTATAAGTTTTTGGGGTTTTTATTTGGAATATTTTTATGTTGGTTACACTTAGTTGTCATTTGAGGAAAATGACCACAGAATACAAAATTTAGGTTCTAAGTTCTGTATTCTCAGCGTTCTGTGAAAAAGACATTTTTAAGGTTATCGAGGTTTATTGTTTATTTTGTGTTTATTGTATATTATGAATCATCAGATATTATTTACTTGTGATGGAAATTGAAGAAATTAAGATAAATTATGAAGATATTTTAGATGATGATTTGGAAATGTTGGAGATTCTGAATAAAACCGCTACTTCACCCCTCAAGGGATGAGTGGCGGGTAACTTTAAAAATTTAAATAGAAACCCCTATTTTTTATTGAAAATTCGGAATCATGGCATCAAAATTAGCAAGTTTTGTTCAAAACATTTTTCAAATTTATCAAGAAAATGAGCTAAAATTTCGAAAATTATTTCAAATAGCCTTTATAGGCACACAAAAGTAGTTTTATGATGGTCAAATTCCATACAGAAACAACCTTATGAGAAAATCTACCCCCGACCATACTACAAAAAGATATTTTATTGCTAATTTTCCGTCTAATTAACTGGTTGCATACAACAGTAAAGTCTATTTTCGTTTAAACTGATCATAAAACCATCAAAATTTACCGGTTAAACTTAAGCGAAGATTTAAAAATTAACTCTAGTTTATATAAATGGTGAAACATATAAATCGAATATAACTCGAGTTTAGCATTAAACTACATTTAAAACCCATTGGTGCAAGAACCAGTAAGTGGAATCTCTTCAACGAATTATATCAGAATGACAAACGAAATAAAAGTTTACCTTATAGGTGCGTGAGTGGTCCCCATCGGCACAATGCTGGATATCCTGAGCACTTCGTATATGGTAGATTCGGTAACTGGTAGATAGGTCAAATCCTCTAATTTCGGTAACCTCTGGCGCCCGATCACTTGGTCGAGTTCCTCCTGCACTGCCAGCATTTTATCCGGATGGTGCAGCATGAAGAGCACCGCCCATTGCAATGAGCTTTTGATGGTTTCCATACCGGCGGAAAACAAATCGCCCATTATCTGCTGCATCTGGCGATCTGTTCGGATAAAAAAAATCGAGGAGTTTAGTAATGATAAGTTCGGAGTGATAAAAGATTCGTCATCTTACCGTGATCTTTCCCTTCGAACAAATGATGCCCGGTACCTTCCTCGTCGGCTTTCTGAATTTCGTAGAGATATGTATCGAGGAGGTCCCTCATGTGGCTGGGATCGAACGTTTTCCTGTGATCGTCGATGGTCTCCTGCAAAAATCTGGCCATCTCTTCGCGATTCTGCGAAACAGAGAAACATTGAACTCCAATCCAATCCAATGTATAGAGTTTCCGGAATTTACCTTGGCGATTTTCTGCCTGGTGAACGTGTACCTGGGCAAGTAGCGCAGTATCGGGATGAAAATGGCCGCTTCGAGGGAGCCGAACAACCGGAAACCTTCGTCGATGAGATTCATGAACCTGGTGAAGCGTCTGTCGTCGTGTGAGAATCTCACCGACATCAGCACGTCGCAGATGACGTTCGATATGGACACCGCGAACACCGGATTTAGGTCTACTGGTTCGTTCTGGCGGGCTTTGAGCACGTAGAGGAAGTCCTCGACCTCGGACATGATGCGGTTTTCCATTTGGGTTTTGCGCGAGCTTAGATAGGACATGCCGAAGTGGCGGAGCCCGTCGTGCAGGAATCGCCTTTGGTCCTTCCATAATTTTCCTGCTATGTTTATTACGCCTGTAATATAAAAGTTAATTCTAATTTAGCTACTACAATGTAAAATTAGCTTGAAATAAACTTAATGAGGTGGATTGATTATTAATTTTTTTTATATTTTTTTAGATAAACTTTTTAAGGGCGCCACTTCGGGGTATTTTTAAATGGGAAAACATAGGTTCAGTAATTCCAGTTAGATTCTAATTTGGCTTCATCGATTGATTTGAATCTTTCTTATACCTAATATAGAGACTACAAGCAACGAAATCTACTATTTTTAATGTTTCCTAGTTCATTATATATTTAAGAAAATTGCAATCAAAAACTGTCATTTATTTGCAATGCTATATTTAAATGGCAAAATGTAATTCTAGTAAGACTCGAGTTTCCTCGAACGGATGTGTAAATAAATTTAGTAAGAAGAAAAATATTTATTACAGAACAATATCTCCTAGTTTATATTGATTCACAGACTGTATTAAAGTGAAAAAAACTAATTAAAGTATTTTAGCAAATGATGATAATAGATTTCTGTAAATTATGGTGTCGTCTGACATAAATGTCAAATCACAGAACAATTTTTTAAATTTGACAAATGACAGTGGTGCCAAAAGTTTCCGGTTTTCAGATATTTTTGGATAATTTGCAATTTTTTAAGGACAAGTAATATGAAATAAGGTATTTCTAGTGCACCGGGATACTTTTAGAGCACTTTAATGAATATTTTTAAAACCCTACTTTTATCTTTTTAAATTGCAGGGAAAATAATTGAATTTAAAAAATTCTGAAAAGGTTTTCTTATTTAATTTTCTTGTACGTTTCATTTTATATAAAGTGTAATCAAACACGAAACATCTACTAATGAGATAAACTAATCTCATACCATCTATTGTGGAAAAATTTAACCAAAAATAGTTTTATGGTACCGCACGAATTATGAATTTGAGGCCTTAAGTGAAAAATATTAAATTTCCAAATATATTTAATTAAAAATAGCCGAAAATATTGTGAACAATGTCTAAAATAACGTAAATAAAATCTTTCTATGTTTATTACGCTTGTAATATAAAAATTAATTCTAATTTAGCTACTAAAATTAGCTTGAAATAAACTTAATGAGGTGGATTCATTATTAAATTTCTTCTATTACTTAGATAAACTTTTTAAGCGAAAAATATTAAATTTACAAAAATATTTAATTAAAAATGACCGAAAATATTGTGAATAATGTCTAAAAATAACGTAAATAGAATCTACTAATCAATTTTCCTTTTTTAAATTGTGTATTATTAATTAAAAAATTAGTTTAAAATCAGAAATTAGTAACCAGTAAATTCAGGTAATTTAAAAATAATTCTCATACAATTAAAATAATTACTCGGTATTAAGCATACTTTGATTCTGATTAAATTAAATAGAACAATTCCTATAATTTTCAGTAATTTGAGAAACATTTTAATACAAATTTCCTATAAATTCGAGTGGACAGAACAAAAATAAACTAATTACTCTCTACAAATATAAAAATTCGAAACATTCCGAATAAACTAAGAATATATTCTAAATTGTTTAAATCATTTTTTAATATAAAGATAACGCAAAAAATATTTTTGTATATAAAAAAAATCCACCAATACCGATAAAAGTTCATTTACGGTGGAGTCATTTTCGCTCCCGGATTCATCCTTTATTTTCTTCAACAAAATCGGCGCGAGATCGAAAGATTCTAAAAATAAATCTCGCATTATGATTGACACACTTTTGCAATGGCCTTCGCAGGTCACACATCTTTAGTAAAAGTGATCGTGTCATTATCTCGCTTTTGATATCCTATCAGTCTTAACCTAGTTTGAGATCATTAAAGAAGAAGAAAGAATGCGACCGATAATCCTTTTAATAAATTTCATTTATCGCGCGCTCCGCTCCGTTACAGGAAAACTGTTTTTTTCGAAAAAAATTCTGATGTTTACGAAAACCGCACGTTAATTAACGTTGATATCGGCGAATGCGGAGGAGTTAATGTAATTGAACTTTAATGCATTTTTTGTTTAATTCGTATATATAAAAATATTTGTTGTAGTGAATTTTAAATTGAGTCAAAATAAGCGTGAAATAATTTACTAGCACTATTAATAGAAGTAGGTATATTTAGTCTAATAATTACTTAACGTAAAAGCTCAAGGTCAATATCAAATCCTTGTTAGTAAACAACTTAAAACGATTGTATATAATAATAATAATAATAATAAAAAAAGAAAACTCACCATAACCACCCAAAATATTGGTAAATTCTGTATAAGGTCTACCGGTGAAATCCTCCTTACGAAACGTATCCCTGATCATCTTGTAATCACTTAAAACAACGATCAATTGCGAACCCAATCTGGTGGATATCAACGAGCCGTACTTCTGCGTCAGGTCCCTGTAGTGCAGGTGCAGATCGCCTTTGAGAAAGGGCAGCGATCCCAGTATGGGCAGCCCCCACGGTCCTGGTGGCAATTTCAGGGCCTCCCTCAGCTTCTGCAGCCCCCGGGCGGCGAATAGCGCTGTGATGAACACCAGCAGAACTTTCGTCGACAACTCCTTCACAGCGTAATTCCAAACGGCCAACGTACTGTACACGAACATTTTACTTTTTACAATTTTTTAATTCGCTAAAATAGTTTATTTTTTGTATGTATGTATGTATATAGATTTGCGATGTATCACACTAAACGAAGAAATGAAGAAACAGCACGGTTGTCTACGGTATCGGCATTATAAGCAATGCTTTTATAGATCAGACTTCAACTTACTTAAAGACAGCGTTTCGGGGAGGGATCAACGAGGAGGAGCAACAGTCTTGACCAATGGCAAGACCAAGTCGGTACTCCCTCTACCATTCTACTAGCAGATGCAATTCATTCATTAATTTCTTCAGTTGATCGGAGAAGATCAGGGAGGGATGTACATCTGCATCGGGTCCGGCGGAACGTTCCGTTTGCGATGTTTTTTTTTTCTTTCCCAGCGAAAAAAAGTACGATCAAATGGCTTCAAGATCAAGTTCATACACGAATCGGTTTGTCCGTTTTTGATCTCCTTTTACTCCAACTAAAAAACAAAAAAAAAACATTTACAGTAATTGCTCGAGTTTGAATTTGGGTTACTTACCTACTATCATTTCGATAGTTGTTGCGTTAGAATTTACTCCTTTATTGTCCATTTAAATAGACCGTTTTTTTTTTATCTATTAATTGTTTACGTAAGATTTCTCATTGAAGCATTATTATCGCGAAGATTAGAAAACAGGAAAACCATTATAATGAGTATATAAATTGTAAAGACCTTGCGAGTCAGCATCAAATAACACATACCAACTATAAACTAGCAGAGCGGTATACGGAATATGGAAGTTAAATTAGTGGTATTTTCTATTAGTCGATGTAGAAATAGACGTTAGTGTCAAGGCGAAATCTATTTACCGAAAATTCGGTACTCGTGAATTTATATTTGTCGTTTCGTTTTTATGTCAAGGGTAATTAATAATATCGAATGTGATATTGATAGTAATTGAGACGAATTAATAATATAAGATTCGTGTATTTGTAGAATTAACTAGATTCGTCTCATATACCTAAAGAGTTATTTACGTACCAAGGAGAGTCATTTATTTATATAAAACAGATTTGTTTCTAAAGGTTTTGTAACTAAAATGGCCAATTATTATTTATACAAGTAAATGAATTTAAAATTCCCCAATGATTATGAAGAAGAAATTATGATATGAAGAAAATTCCAATAATTCAAGCATTAATTAACACATTGTTTTGAAGCTGATTCATAAATTGGTGGTGTTGTTTGTATTCCATTATTGGAATTAATCCAATCTACTGCTATAGTAAAAAAAATAGTAGTAAAATAGTTACCGCTGATGAATGCATAATAAATTTTATCTATATAAAACAGACGGTTTTTCGAAAAATTTTATAACTAAGATGGTCAATTATTATTGATACAAGTAAATGAATTTAAAATTCCCCAATGATTCTATGAAAAAAGTTCCAATAATTCAAGCATTAATTAACACATTGTTTTGAAGCTGATTCATAAATTGATGGTGTTGTTTGTATTCCATTATTGTAATTAATCCAATCTACTACTATAGTAAAAAAATTGTAGTAAAATAGTTACCGCTGATGAATGCATAATAAATTTTATCTATATAAAACAGACTTTTTTTCGAAAAATGTTGTAACTAAGATGGCCAATTATTATTTATACAAGTAAATGAATTTAAAATTCCCCAATGATTCTATGAAGAAAATTCCAATAATTCAAGCAATAATTAACACATTGTTTTGAAGCTGATTCATAAATTGGTGGTGTTGTTTGTCTTCCATTATTGGAATTAATCCAATCTACTACTATAGTAAAAAAATAGTAGTAAAAAGATTTAATAGTTACAGCTGATGAATACATAATAAATTTTATCTATATAAAACAGACTTTTTTTCGAAAAATTTTGTAACTAAGATGGCCAATTATTATTTATACAAGTAAATGAATTTAAAATTCTCCAATGATTCTATGAAGAAAATTCCAATAATTCAAGCATTAATTAACACATTGTTTTTCATAAATTGGTGGTGTTGTTTGTATTCCATTATTGGAATTAATCCAATCTACTACTACAGTAAAAAAATAGTAGTAAAAAGATTTAATAGTTACCGCTGATGAATGCATAGTAAATTTTATCTACTGGGTGGAGACCTTAACTGGAATAAATTCGCTAGCAGGAAAGTGAATAATTTTTTTTACAAATTCCCGAGATACGTCAAAGTTTTTATATATTTAGCTACATTTTGCAAGCAATAATAGGAATGTAGGCCTTCAGGGGTAGCTTAAACTACCCTTAACATGTTTTTTTCAAATGCAATCCTAGGGCTTGTGACCTCTCATTGGAAAGCTGGTGAAAAGTGGAATCGCAGCGTACTGATCAAATTTTATTTTTTCGTATTTCAAAAGTAAGGTTTACATTCAAAAACCAAACAACATAGAAGATCTGCAGGAAAGGATAAGAGAGGAAATCAGTAAAATAACAACAGACTGTTTTTAGAAAGATTTTGTAACTAAGATGGTCAATTATTATTGATACAAGTAAATGAATTTAAAATTCCCCAATGATTCTATGAAAAAAGTTCCAATAATTCAAGCATTAATTAACACATTGTTTTGAAGCTGATTCATAAATTGATGGTGTTGTTTGTATTCCATTATTGGAATTAATCCAATCTACTAATATAGTAAAAAAAATAGTGGTAAAAAGATTTAATATAGTTACCGCTGATGAATGCATAATAAGTTTTATCTATATAAAACAGACTTTTTTTCGAAAAATGTTGTAACTAAGATGGCCAATTATTATTTATTCAAGTAAACGAATATAAATTCTCCAATGATTCTATGAAGAAAATTCCAATAATTCAAGCATTGTTTTGAAGCTGATTCATAAATTGGTGGTGTTGTTTGTATTCCATTATTGGAATTAATCCAATCTACTAATATAGTAAAAAAAATAGTAGTAAAAGGATTTAATATAGTTACCGCTGATGAATGCATAATAAATTTTATCTATATAAAACAGACTGTTGTTCGAAAGATTTTATAACTAAGATGGTCAATTATTATTGATACAAGTCAATGAATTTCCCTCCTTCCCCAATGATTCTATGAAGAAAATTCCAATAATTCAAGCATTAATTAACACATTGTTTTGAAGCTGATTGATAAATTGGTGGTGTTGTTTGTATTCCATTATTGGAATTAATCCAATCTACTACTATAGTAAAAAAATAGTAGTAAAACAGTTGATGAATGCATAATAAATATTCATCGAGTTTGGGCCGAACGCCTGGAATAATTCCGCGAATATTGGCGTCACGACGAGCGCCCGATCGCTCCTAATGATTTTGTTTATGCGGAATTGTTCGTCATCAAGACATTGAAAGCGAAATTGCCGGAGTCCTTTCCTACGTATTAAAACGTTTAAAAGTAAATACATCGCATTTTGCGGAGGACGTCACCGATGAAAAAACTCAATTAGAATAATTTTGTTTTTCGAAAACAGGTCGCTACTACGCTTTTCTATACCAATTACATAACAGCAATCGGAATTCAGTTGTAAACATTTCTATTAATTGTAAGTTCACGGCCGTTTGTTTTGTTAAGTACAAGGCCGCGAAGACGAATCTTAATTACTAATTAGAAGATTTGCGAATTTTCCCGTCCTTTTCGGAAAATTATGAAACAATTACATTCACATGCACGCGTTCCGAATCAACGATTATTAATCACCTAATTCTAATAGAAAAATAATAACACCGGCAAATGTGCAAGTTAACGATTATCGGTATTTTAATGTACGATTAAATATTATGGTTATCGATTTTCGGTCGTTGAACTTTCGTAACATTTAAATGAGGTACACCTAACAATCTCGCATCACGAATTATTAGTTAATGAACGACGGGCTTTTTTTTTTTTCATTTCCATCGATCCTCGTATATACATCTACAGGCGAATGCATTATTCCTATACATAAAGGACCCCAGAAATGTATTATACAAGTGAACGTGACTGAACCACCGATATCTTGAAGGTTATGGTTCTTACGACCATTACGACATACCATAATAGCATAAATACTTTTCTGCAATAAAATAACAATAAATACGGTTTTCGCGTTACTAAGTCGCTTTAACGATTCGAAAAACGGAACCGAAAACTACCTGTTATACAACTAGAAAATCGATTAAACTATTACTATTTTACCTACATTTACAAACCCTTTAAAAAAACTCAATATGATACTATAATCTTCAAAAATACGAAGAGACAAACCAATAGAAACTATTACTATTTTACCTACATAATCAGCTAGAAAAACCCTTTTAAAAAAACTCAATATGATACTATAATCTTCAAAAATACGAAGAGACAAACCAATAGAAACTATTACTATTTTACCTACATTATCAGCTAGAAAAACCCTTTAAAAAAAAACTCAATATGATACTATAATCTTCAAAAATACGAAGAGACAAACCAATAGAAACTATTACTATTTTACCTACATAATCAGCTAGAAAAACCCTTTTAAAAAAACTCAATATGATACTATAATCTTCAAAAATACGAAGAGACAAACCAATAGAAACTATTACTATTTTACCTACATAATCAGCTAGAAAAACCCTTTTAAACAAACTCAATATGATACTATAATCTTTAAAAATACGAAGAGACAAACCAATAGAAACTATTACTATTTTACCTGCATAATCAGCTAGAAAACCCCTTTAAAAAAAAACTCAATATGATGCTATAATCTTCAAAAATACGAAGAGACAAACCAATAGAAATTATTACTATTTTACCTACATAATCAGCTAGAAAAACCCTTTTAAACAAACTCAATATGATACTATAATCTTTAAAAATACGAAGAGACAAACCAATAGAAACTATTACTATTTTACCTGCATAATCAGCTAGAAAACCCCTTTAAAAAAAAACTCAATATGATGCTATAATCTTCAAAAATACGAAGAGACAAACCAATAGAAATTATTACTATTTTACCTACATAATCAGCTAGAAAAACCCTTTTAAACAAACTCAATATGATACTATAATCTTTAAAAATACGAAGAGACAAACCAATAAAAACTATTACTATTTTACCTACATAATCAGCTAGAAAAACCCTTTTAAACAAACTCAATATGATACTATAATCTTTAAAAATACGAAGAGACAAACCAATAGAAACTATTACTATTTTACCTACATAATCAGCTAGAAAAACCCTTTAAAAAAAACTCAATATGATACTATAATCTTCAAAAATACGAAGAGACAAACCAATAGAAACTATTACTATTTTACCTACATAATCAGCTAGAAAAACCCTTTTAAAAAAACTCAATATGATACTATAATCTTTAAAAATACGAAGAGACAAACCAATAGAAACTATTACTATTTTACCTACATAATCAGCTAGAAAAACCCTTTTAAAAAAACTCAATATGATACTATAATCTTCAAAAATACGAAGAGACAAACCAATAGAAACTATTACTATTTTACCTACATAATCAGCTAGAAAAACTCTTTTAAAAAAACTCAATATGATACTATAATCTTCAAAAATACGAAGAGACAAACCAATAGAAACTATTACTATTTTACCTAAATAATCAGCTAGAAAAACCCTTTTAAAAAAACTCAATATGATACTATAATCTTCAAAAATACGAAGAGACAAACCAATAGAAACTATTACTATTTTACCTACATAATCAACTAGAAAAACCCTTTTAAAAAACTCAATATGATACTATAATCTTCAAAAATACGAAGAGACAAACCAATAGAACAAGAAAATAGACACCCGGATTAAATCCAGGAAGTGATAGGCATGGCAACGACAGGACTATTGGTGAAAGGAAATTTTTATCCCCGATGAGATCAGAAGCCATTTCCAAAAGGTCATTAGCCTTTAGATAATAGCCATTACATTACAAACGGTGATACAATATTTAAATACACGCATGATAAATTTTCAGGTGCGATTTGCATATTATGCTCTCATTTTTGCGACTCGTAAAGCCGACTCGAACAGAATCATAACAAACTCGTTAACTGCAGTTCGTTTACCTTTCAATGCGTTTGTGTATCTACGATTTTGAAATTTAAATTTTTATCAATTTAGAAATAACATTCGATGAAACGCGTGCCTAAATAGTTAGTACTTGTAATTCGGATGCATTCACACTTTCTCTAACGTGTGGATAATAAAATTGTGGAGTGAAAAAATAATTTAGTTTTTAAACAAAAAATTCCATGTAATTATCTGAGAAAGATATATCTGTTATGACCAACTGGCAACGTTGTAATCAAAGTGTTTTTATGATCGCCAGTGGCGTAAAGTTTTGAACCTAAACAGCATTGTAGCGAAATAAATCATTTTTACATTTCTAAGGCTTATTTTAACGTTAATTTGTTACTTTTAAGTAGCTACTATAAGTTAATCAGTAATTATTTTTCGGTATAAGAATAATTTAACGATTTTTAAAAGAATATCGGGTGCCCCTCTCCACTGGTTCAAATGAAAACAAACTTAACCTTACTTACCGATGAAAAGACAAATCTGGATTTAAATGATCCACTTTTTTGTACATTACACACACATGTACCATTATTATTTATATTTTTCACAATAATTACTAATAAAACTTAGAATAAATCAAAAAAATGCATTAAAATACAAAATAATTGTTAGATCTTACAAGCAACGTTGCAATGACATCTGTCACCTGTCATTTTTCAAAATAGGTTAAATTTGTAATTTAGGTCGCAATGTTGCCGTATTTACGAAGAACCTTAATATTTCTTTGAATAATTATTGTTTTTTTTTAATTTTTTCCTTACATGTACTTAAAATTTTAAAGAATAATTTTATTAAAAACATATTGTTTTAGTATACAGTGGGAGTGTAAAGTATGGAACAAATTAGTTAAATGCTAGATTTGTCCATTGAGGA
This sequence comes from Phyllotreta striolata, assembly GCA_918026865.1. Classification (NCBI taxonomy): domain Eukaryota; kingdom Metazoa; phylum Arthropoda; class Insecta; order Coleoptera; family Chrysomelidae; genus Phyllotreta; species Phyllotreta striolata. Next base: position 2,860,713 of record OU900100.1, read on the forward strand.
AAAAAGCTCGACACGTCGATTTTTATTATAAAAAGCGAGTCAGAAAGGGTTGAGAGTGTTTATACAGGATGTCCCAAAAAAGAGATATGACTTAAACTTACATTTTTTAAATGGAATGCCCTATTTATTAATCAATTTTTAGTTTTTACGATAAAAATAAACGTAAGTTTCATAGGTTTTTTATACCTAAACCTGCTGTTTTTGAAAAAAAAAATCGAGTTTTGTGATTTATCAACGCTTATTTAAATGGTCAAATTTTCGGTAGTTATTGTTTTTTTTTAGGTAAAATTATTAACGCAGCATTACAATGGACCAAATTTTATGTTACACTTTTCAAAATTTCGGTAAAATGTACAGAATGTCCAAAAAGTATAATTGATTAAATGTCATATTCAAATGGTAATAACTATTCTTTATTTTAAATTGAACACCCCAAAGGGATCGAACATCCTGTATAAATACTCTCAACCTTTTCTGACCCGCTTTTTAAAATAAAAATCGACGTGTCCGAGCTTTTTTTCCCCAATGGACAAATCAAGCATTTAACGAATTTGTTCCAAACTTTACACTCTCACTGTATAATATAATTGTAAGTTATAGAATACATCAAATGTAATTTTTTTAAAGGAATTTTTTCTAATAATGGTTGGCGAATGCATAAATGAAATGATTTACCACAAAAAAATGCAAACAAATTGGTCTTTTAGTTATACAGTGCATTTCTTTAATGTCCTCCCCCTTTTATTTTTTGAACGGATCAACTTAGAAAATTGAAATTTGGGATAAAGGAACTAATGCATGATTACTATATTTTGGAGTAAAATTGACAGATGAAAATTTCAAGATGGCCACTGGGCGATATCTTGGGAAATAAATTTAAATGGAAAGGGGGGTCTTGTGATACATCATTTTGAAGCTCCTGACAAATACTCTACAACCCTGGAATATAAAGTCAATATCTGCACCTGCTACAAAATGGCGGACATTTAATAATTATTTTAATTAAAGAAATGCACTGTATAGTCTTTGGTAGTATATTACTTACTAAACTGAAGTTTAATGTAATTGAATCTCTATTACACAAATTTCTTAGAAGGGAAATTACCAAGTTAAAATATTTATAAATTGAAAATCACTACTTCTATATAAATGTTTTATCCACATTAGACAAAACGAGGAGAATTCATATCTTATTTATAAATTCTCGTATACTGTGTACATTTGTTCTTAATTCGCATCTTATTTTAGTCGCTTATTATCAATAACTTTGTTTTATAATATACAATAAAAATTTATTAATAAAACGCCGCGCTATAAATTATTATATTGAAATGTAATCGTGAATTTCATATTCATCCAGTATATTGCCCTGAATGTATTATTCATAATTCATAAATTTATTATAAGAAAACTCGTCAATTAATAGTAATGAAGCGTTCCGAGAAATCAATAATTAATTAATTAATTAACATTTAAAACAAACGTAAATTTGCGGCGATTAAAATATTATAAGTAGATGATTTTTTTTTAGTCGATGTAAATTCCTACATACAAATGCGCGCATTCAAGGGGCGTTTATGCGTTTTCACGAAGCGATGGTAAAAAATTTACATTTTAAATTAAAAGCTCCAGGAGCATTACACTCCATTAAATTTTAAATGAGACGCCAGTTGATTTATATAATATGGGAATGTTATTTACATTGATAATTATTGTATTTTTCCTTTTGTAATGAGCGAAATTATTATTATTTTTTTCTAAATGTTTGATTAAGCTTTATCAACGCTTACCTACCTCAAGAAACCATAAATTAAAATACCTAAATGGGATGCTTTTATAATAAATTTATTATTACTCGCTGTAATTTAATAATAAATTGAACTGAATTAGATGTTTTTTTTATCTAATTAATCAACCTTCTGAAAATCTCGACATTCCTGTCTGCTATCATTATTAAACTCCCACAGAAATCGACGTCCTTCGTCAGGTTATTCACCCTCTAGAAAAAGGTAGTATTTTGAAAGTCTATGTCTGAATAGATTCCGTTAAAAGGGCCATGATGATGGCATCTGCTAAATGTCGATGAACCCAGCTATGTCTCTACTTTTTCTTCTTTAAAACTCGGACCGAATGATGGAAAAAAACCCGCTACACAAGGGCGTAGGTCCACGATTTAAGGGATTAATTTTAAAGATAATGTGACTTAAGGGAGTGTCTTTAAATATATATTATTAATCTAATTTCGTTTTGTTGCCATTGCGAATTAATCGAAAAAATTTATTTACTAACCTCTGACATGGACAAAGGTGCAATTTCGAAACAACATTTAATTGCACTTTAGATTAAAAACGACTTAAAATTAAAATTTGATTACAATGCCTAAAATTCAAATTTTACAGTGTCTACGCAAATCTGGTGTTAAATTAAAAGGGTTATTGGTTCCTTTAGAGATTGATACTTTTTGAAATTTAAAACAACCCTTTAGAAAACGAAAGTTTCTGATTTGTGTAACTTGAAGGCGCCAATTCAGGGTATTTTTAAATGGGAAAACATAGGTTCAGTAATTCCAGTAACATTCTAATTTGGCTTCATCAATTGATTTGAATCTTTCTTATGTCTAATATAGAGATTACAAGCAATGAAATCTCCAATTTTTAATCTCTCCTACTTCGTTATATATTTAAGAAAATTGCAATCAAAAACTGCCATTTATTTGTAATGATATTTAAATGGCAAAATGTAATTCTAGTAAAATTCGAGTTTCCTCGAACGGGTGTTTGAATAATTTTAGTAGGATGAAGAATATTTATTACAAAACGATGTCTCCTAGTTTATATTGATCTACAGGCTGTATTAAATTGAAAAAAACTAATTAAATTATTTTAGCAAATGATGATGATAGATTCATGTAAATTATGGTGTCGTCTGACATAAATGTCAAATCACAAAACAATTTTGTAAATTTGACAAATGACAGCGGTGCCAAAAGTTTTCGTTTTTCGGAGATTTTTGGATAATTTGCATTTTTTAAGGGCAGGTAATATAAAATAAGGTATTTCCAGTGCATCGGAATACTTTTAGAGCACTTTAATGAGTATTTTTAAAAACCCTACTTTTATCTTTTCAAATTGCAGGGAAAAGAATTGAATTTAAAATATTTTGAAAAGGATTTCTTAATTAACTTTCTTGTACGTTTGATTATATGTCAAATGTAATCAACCACGGAACATCTACTAATGAGTTAAACTAATCTTTTGTGAAAAAATTTAACCAAAAATAGTTCTATATTACCCCCCGAATTATGAATTTGAGGGCGTCCTTTGGCGGCCTTAATTATATGGAATCGACGAATTTTAGGACATCCTGTACAAATAAATTAAAATGACATTTAAATTTTTGTGAGGTTTAATCGAAATCGAAAGCCTTGAAAATTCGTTCAACTTTTGTAAAATCAACGCACGTGTGAGGTCTATACGCTGGTATAGTAATAAGAAATGTTGTAATAAATTAATAATCGCATTATTATGCGTGTATTTCTGCGGTGAAAAACCGCGAAATTTTTAGAATGGGTTAAAAATAGATCTGAATAAAGTATATTCTGTATAAATTTCGAAATTTGAAATTCCAATCGCATTAATTATTGTTATTTATTAATTATAATAAGAGTTAAAAAAACAAAATACTAGTACTTTAGTAATTGAAGCGTATTAATGCTTGTTAATGTTTAGATAAGTAATAAATTATACATAAGTGTATCTATCGATTTTTTATCAATTATTTGATGTGAGTATCTATACATGCAAATATTGATTATTCGTCAGTAAATCATGTGGGTCAATCGATTTTTACAGACTAATTAGAGGTAGCAAAAGTGAATGTATCTATAGTTACCTCTAATATAAATTGATAATAATCGAAAATTTTCAATTCCCCTGCATTATATCTACCCATATCTAGTAAATAGCTAATCATTCAATCAGTCAATAATTAAGGGCGAACCTTCAAGGTTATTTTAAATGGGAAAACATAGGTTCAGTAATTCCAGTAAGATTCTAATTTGGCTTCATCAATTGATTTGAATCTTTTTTATACCTAATATAGAGACTCCATGCAATGAAATCTCCTATTTTTAATCTCTACTACTGCATTATATATTTAAGAAAATTGCAATCAAAAACTGCTATTTATTTGCAATGCTATTTAAATGACAAAACGTAATTCTAGTAAGACTCGAGTTTCCTCGAACGGAAGTGTAAATAAATTTAGTAAGATGAAGAATATTTATTATAGAACGATATCTCCTAGTTTATATTGATTTACAGGCTGTATTAAAGTGAAAAAAACTAATTAAAGTATTTTAGCAAATGTTGATGATAGTTTTCTGTAAATTATGGTGTCGCCTGACATAAATGTCAAATCACAGAACAATTTTTTAAATTTGACAAATGACAGCGGTGCCAAAAGTTTTTGTTTTTTAGAGATTTTTGGATAATTTGCAATTTTTTAAGGGCTGGTAATGTGAAATAAGGTATTTCCAGTGCACCGGAATACTTTTAGAGCACTTTAATGAGTATTTTTAAAACCCAACTTTTATCTTTTTAAATTGCAGGGGAAAGAATTGAATTTAAAAAATTCTGAAAAGGATTTCTTATTTAATTTTCTTGTACGTTTGATTTTATGTCAAGTGTAATCAAACACGGAACATCTACTAATGAGTTAAACTAATCTCTAAACTATTGTGGAAAAATTTAACCAAAAATAGTTCTATATTACCCCACGAATTATGAATTCGAGGGCGTCCTTTAGCGACCTTAAGGAAGAGACAGACACCTTAAAACATCGCCTATACAATTAATAAACTAAAAAAAAAACAAAACAAAACTCCCGTTAATTATATTCGGATTGCATAACATGCATAACACACTAAATTTATAATCATCCGTCGAACGACATTAAAATAATTTCGGTATAAAAGTATACAGACACAACAAAAAAAGTTTCACTTTTTAATCTCGCGTAGCGCGTCGGCGAGGAAAATTTTGGCCATCGAAATTCCTGACCTTTCTAGCTGGAATACACCAAAAGAAGATAATGATATATATCAAAATTAACAAAAAAAATACACACATACGTGCGATACGAAGTTCAAGGTCGCAACTCGTTCGCAGTATTTACAACGTACGCGATTTCACACTAATTCTTCGTGACGCATACACAGTCAATAAAAGACCAGGAGAACTAGTTGGGAAAAATGTTTTATTGTGAAATTCTTCCTCGATTTCGGGGAACGCGCCATCGATATTTTTTTAACTCGACAGTGTGCCATTTAAATATAGGGAATATGCATAAAATTTAAATTTGTCTCAAATATTTTTTTTTCTAGATTCTTTATTGTCTGTACAGGGTGGCCAAATAAGGATGGCTCTCGGCTATATCTCGCAAACTAATTGTCATAGAGACTTGCGGTAAAAAATCATATGACTAAATCGGCCAAAAGAAAATGCTGGAAATAATTTTAAGGTCTCTAAAATGGCCGCTGTGGGGAGTATCCGCCATCTTAATTTTTAAAAGTCATTATTTTCAAAATTTTCCTAAGTAAAGGTATCAAGGACGTGTTTTATTTTGATAGTTAAGATAATTTCGATTATTTTTTGTTATATATTTTTGATTCTATCTTTTAAAATAAAGTGGTAGGAGTGGTTTGAATATTTTGACAAATAAATGTTAATAACTTTTAAACGGCTGAACCGATTTAAAAAAAAAGAAATTGTTGAAAAGGGCTTTCTTTGTTCTATAACTTACGCTATATAAGATATTATTTTAATTGCTTGTTTGGTCGCAAGATGGACAGAAAATCATTTTTAATTTTTTTCTCGATAATGGTCACAGAAACAAAAAGTTTGAAAACAAAATAGTTTCTAAACAAAACGGACAATTAATTTTGTATTTTAGAATCTACCAGCGGCGCACAGCAAAAAAATCGGGGGGAAAAAGGGGTACATCACCCTGTAGAATTCAACAACCATCTGATATACCCAATAATGTGTGCCCTATTAATCAATCTAGATTCAAAATTTGAGCTATATATCTTATAAAGTGCAGGAGCTACAAAAAAAACCAAAAAAATTTGACATTTCAACACCCTGTAGATCGATAACGAAGCGTTTGCAGACCTATGTTTATTTGAACTTTTAGTCATAAAATAAGCCAAGGAATCACCCCCTTTCGGGTGTACACAATGTTTAGGAACACCCTGTATAGAAAGTGAAAAATTAGGGAAAGAAATTCGAACTTACAAAACGCGTCACCATTGGTCGGAACAAAATGTGACGTCAATGGTCACGTTTTGACACAAAAATATATGAGGAACAGTCCAAAATAATGGAAAAAGAAGAAGAACAATTCTTTTTTTTTAGCGTAAATTACATTCTTCTCCTTTCTGTTTCATTATGTTATATTCGATATAATTAACAGGATCATCTTCCAGTTAAGAAATAAATTATCAATCATCAAAATTTTGTAAAACCGCTATAAGAATAAGGATACATTATCCCTTCTCATCATTCTACACCATTTTTTTAGTATTTTCGCATCGCGAATAATACGAAAAAACACTTTATCGGGTTTACCAATAACAGTGTTATTACACTTCGGTATACAATACAAAATTTGTAAGAAGATTTTTTTAACTTCTTCAATGATTTGTATAGCAATTAAAACAGAAAATAAGTATTAAGTAACTGAAACGCTATAGAAAATAAACACGGGATATGACCAATGACATCGAACAACTCAAATTTATTCAATGTTTTAAATTTCAATTTGAAAAATTATTTTACTGTTTTCAAGCCTATTTATATCTTTTTCTATATTATAAAAATGTAATTGATTAATTTAAGAAATAAAAAAAATCATAAATATTCCCTATTAGGAAACATTAAGGGTATTTACAACCCGATCACGGGCGGGTAATTGTTATTGCCCCATTCGCACGATGCATTTATTCAAATAATTTATCTATAGAGAAAATATTGAATTAAATTTATTCAATCCGTATCTGAGCGACGGCAACGCGACAACAAACAATAAATAATTTAATTTAATATAAAAAATATATAAATGCGGCGAAGTCGTTGAACCATCCAATGACATGTAACAGGGAAAACAAAAAGTTAAAGTCCTTCAATCAATTAATTTGTTATTTAAATAAACGGTAGAAAAACTCTCATTGCCAACTACATACCAGGAAAAACATAAATCTAATAAATAAACTAGCAAATAACAGATCGTAGAGCCGAATTAATTTTTTTTTTTATTTTTCATTAAGTTGGTTTGTTTAAATGTATAAAGAGAGAAGTAATGTAAATTTTCCAGAATGTAAGAATGTATTGTAAGAGTAGGTACATATTATTTTCAGCTATTAGATTCTTTCCTTATTTAGCATTAAAGTCTCCGGAAATTTATTAGAAATTAAATATTAGATATCTGAATTATTTGATCTTTATTAAAGTATATATCAGATATAGTAATAAAAATGTATGTATGCACATAGGAAAAACCTAAAATTGTTAAGTCAAGGAAAATAATGTCAAACACACTATACAGGGTGTCCCTAAATATCGTGTACTTCCGAAAGGGGTTGATTCCTTGGCTTATTTTATGACTAACAGTTCATAAAAATGTGGGTACGCAAACGCTTCGTTACCGATCTACAGGGTGTTGAAATTTCAATTTTTTTTGTTTTTTCTTTGTAGCTTCTGCAGTTTTTGAGATATTTAGCTCAAATTAGGTATAGGATATAGGGATAGAGTATAATTTGTGTAGAAGGGGGTCACTTTCAACATTTGTTATAATGTAGTTTAATAATTATTATTAAGAGTTTTTGTATTGTACAATAAATCATTTTTACTGACATTTTTTTTTATTTTTTTTTCTCGATAACGGTAACAGAAACGAAAAAAGTTTAAAAATAAAAAAGTTTCTAAACAAAACAGACAATTAATATTGTATTTTAGAATCTATCAGCGGCGCACAGCAAAAAAGTTGGGGGAGGGGTGAGGGAAAGGGGTACATGACCCCTGGAAAAATTATCACCTTGTAGAATTCAACAACCATCTAACATACTCAATAATGTACACCCTATAAAGCAATCTATATTCAAATTTTGAGCTAAATTTCTCAAAAACTGCAGAAGCTACAAAGAAAAAACAAAAAAAAATTGAAATTTCAACACCCTGTAGATCGATAACGAAGCGTTTGATGCGGACCTATGTATGTTTTTTATGAACCATAGGTATGATCTTTTTTCCATCTCCGTTTCACCTATGAATAATGTCAAATGACGTCATGATTGATTCCTGATGGAATTGATTTATGTGAATATAGGAACAAATTGCTGGATGGTTGGAAATGTTGACGTTGATGTTGACATTGACAATTTGAATTTGAATTTTTAAATGTGAGGGAAATTACAAAAAATGAAGGTTTATTTGATGGCAAAAAATATGTAATATTCATTCGATTCATCATCAGAACCTGAAAGTGAAGAGTCCTCAAATAACAGTGGCAGTGATGAGTTTTTGGAACTATTTTTAATAAACAAAGAAATCAATAAAACTCATGCAATAGCAGATTTCGGAATCCATTGCAAATTGCAAAACCAGCAAAACAAATTAAAAAATTGAATGCACGTTGAATGCACAACTTCATCATGGAACATCAGATCATAACCGAAACCGATCATGGAATGAAAAATATGGGTTATAATTCATCTGTCAACCAGATCCATCCTCTTCAAAATCCGATTAATCAGATGACTAATCACTGTTTCATCGATGAGAAAAAGATCGTTGACAGATGACAAACGTTTAAAAAATCGCTGAATAAATGAACAGTTTGATGACATCAGTTGTTCAATCGCTAAATAAAAGATCACACCTTTTTTTTAGTCATAAAATAAGACAAGGAATCGAATGTTTAGGAACACCCTGTATATAAAAATTTTGATGCAGGTAAACAATTTATTAGTAGGTATATCTACAAAAGTAATTAATTTTAGTTAACAACAAACGAATAAAAAAATCTTTAGGGAAATCGGTTCTAAAACCTCCGGTATGCGACCTCCGGGTAAAATTCCTCAAATGTATCGAACAAAATAGCGACTTGAATGCGACCTTCGATTCGGATTCTTCCACAACATATCCACGACCGTTCTGGGAATCTCAAATCGATTCCGATGTGTTTACCGGACGGAGGAAAATGTCGACGTGCGTCCCATCATGAAAGTGAAATTAGGTTTGTGACGTAACCCCAAGTTAAAGTCGACCTACTCATAAGAGCCTTTGGTGGGGCTCATTGGTGTAGCAGGAAAACTTTAAAATTACAGGAATAAACTTTGTGAGGGAAAATACTTTGTAGTTTATTTTGTATACGAGCCCCTTCTCACTTCTCACAAGATTTGTACCAAAATATGCCTTTATAAATTAAACATGACGAAACTAAACTCCTGGACAAAATTAACGCAACATCATAAATTTGCCACATTTTTTATGCTATTTTTTGTTTGAATTTATGATCCGATTTGGATGATTTTTTTTTGTTTTATAGGTTGGTTTCTTGACAATGTCATCATTTTTGATGTTTATGATAAAATGTTCCTTTTCGATTATACCGGGTGTAAAAAAATGTATTTTTTTTCTGAAAATTCGTATCACCCTGTGGAGTATACTAGCAAATGAGACATACAGCAGTTGACATTAGACGGTAGATCCATCTTTTGCCAACATTTTCTTTTTTGGTTTACTTCATTATCTCTGTTATTAAAGGAGATAAGCCGTTTTATAGCGTAACATGTTTTAATAGACTTTATTATTCAAAACATTCATTGTTAAATATTTTAATTTAATTTTCAAGTAGGCTATGGACCATTTTTGACATTTCAAGCGATGTGTCAAAATCAGTTTTTTTCTTTGTAGCTCCTGCAGTTTTTTTGAGATATTTAGCTTAAATTATGTATAGGATATAGGGTATAGCGTGTAATTTGAGTAGAAGTGGGTCACTTTCAACATTAATTATAATGTAATTTAATAGTTATTATTTAGGGTTTTTATTTTGTAAAATAAATCATTTGTACAGAAAATCATTTTTAATTTTTACTCGATAATGGTCACAGAAACGAAAAAAGTTTAAAAATAAAAAAAGTTTCTAAACAAAAGAGACAATTAATTTTGTATTTTAGAATTAACCAGCGGCGAACAGCAAAAAAGTTCGGGGGGAAAAAAGGGTACATGACCCCTGAAAAAGTATCACCCTGTAGAATTCAACAACCATCTGATATACCCAATAATGTGTGCCCTATAAATTTGAGCTAAATATCTCAAAAACTGCAAAGCTCTAAAAAAGAAACAAAAATAATCTTGAAATTTCAACACCCTGTAGACCGGTAATGAAGCGTTTGGGAACCTATGTTTATATGAACTTTTAGTCATAAAATAAGCCAAGGAATCACCCCCTTTCGGATGTACACGATGCTTAGGGACACTCTGTATACTGAGGAGGCTGGAGTTAGTGGTGAAAATTTGAGGTTACTAAATTCAATTTAAAAAACAAAAACTGCCGTATATTATGAAATATTCATTGTTAATATTTTAAACCTATAACACCCAAAACATTTTTATTATTTGTGTTTGATATGAAAAAAACTAAGATTTCAATAGTTGGGCCAACTGAAGTAGGAAGGAGCTCGTATGTATACATACAGGTTGCTCCATTTTTCATTGCAACATAGGCTATGGGTGCAACAAAGAGAACTTCCATTAGACACTTACAAAGGAAAAAGAAAGAGTGACATTTGTGTCATTGCAACTTTTCACTCTGACAACTGTCATTTTAATAATCTTTCTTTGTTCCACTCATAGAAATGCTCATGTTGCAATCGCGAATGTAGCACGGTGTATATTGGGCATACCCTGTATAAAAGGTTTAATAATAAAGTGTATACCTATTCATTTTTCATTTTTAGAAATGACCTATTAATTATAGTATTCAGAATCGAATAAACAGGTTATTCACGGATCGAGTGCATGTACTCGAAATGGAAATTTATTGCCAAAAAATGAACTGGGTTTTTTTAATAAATGTGCATTATTTTTATGATAAATTGCATGGTATCTTAACAGAGGCTACTGTGAGCGACCTTTATTACGTAAAGGAGATAATTCCGCCAAAATTTTCAATAAAAATTCGAATGCGGTAAGGTCAATTGCGATTTTCTGCAATATCACAGTGCGATTTAATTTATTTACATTTTTTTCTGCAAAATCTCTACAAGAATGGAGAGGGGTACGATTTTTTTTATTTTTTTTATAAAACTACGCATTTTTATGAAGTCATTGGTGATTTTTTTAATTTTCTCCCTTTCCTATTAAGGCCATAATTAATTTTTAAAATTTGAAATACGTCACAAGTCATTAACCAATCACATTAAGAATTAGTGGTAAATATCGTTTTTTAGCGACGTTGTCAAATATCCTCTTACTCGGAAAAAAGGCTTTTGTTTGTATGTCTATGCTATAATTTATTTTTTGTATTTCTTGATACTGTTATGATTTATTCGAAAAATATAGAGCGAACTTATAATTGTTAAATAATACAATATGCCTATATTTATGAATTACTGTAAATATCTAAAATGCTAAATTATTGTGTAGTAAAAATGGTAATGTGGCAACATCGAATACTTTTGACTTTTTAGACTTGTCAAATAATAAAAAAAAAACTTAACCTCCAACTAAATCAACTTATACAATTTTAAAATGTCGCATCCGAAGGTAGTTAAAACTTGTTTCATGCCCTTTTGTGAAAATTCTTCATTGTATTCTAAAAAAGTGTTTATTTTGGCCCAAGAAACCTAAAATAAAAAAATTTCACTTTTGTTCGTTTCTTCTATTCTTCCGAACAGTTTATTCGAATTCTTATGTCACTAATGATTCAATACAAAAAACTCTCTTGTGATTGGTTAGTGACTTTACACGTCACGGGTCAAAATTTTAAATTTAAAACGGCTATATTTCCTAAAATGTTAAATATTTTCAGCAACTGAAAACTGATTTGGATTCTAATGAGTTATATCTTTTCATATATTTGACTAAAAACCTTATATCTCACATCATACTCCTCTCCATTCAAGTAATCCTATAAACAACAAAATAAAACCACTATTAATGTCTTATACATATCTGTACACCTACGTCATAATCCTAATAAGTATTTGCAATGATTGTAATATTTAGGCTTGTTTGGAAGAAAATAATGAATACACCATTCGTGTTAATCAGGTATAATATGGCGTCAATGATTCCGGTTTCGAGAGATAATCGATGACCGATCTATCGCACTGACGTTTGTGTTGTTTGTTAGAAAATTATAACAGAATCAACATGCAAAATATTCCAAAAAATTTCCTACAACCGAATACGGCCGGTTGATTGCAATTTTATCGAATAAAGATTAATAGGTAATTATTTAATCCGACGAGCATTCCGAAAGCAATTTGCTGCTTGTACACGTTTCCATTGATTGCATTCGGAAAAATTTAAAGTTTTGCATGTATAGGTAGATAGTAGGTAAATTACTTATTGTATCAGATCAGGTCACTGACATTTTCGGCCAGTAATCTAATAAACAGTCAAATAAATAATTTCCGTAATTGCATTTAGGTATTGACGAAGTTTACTTAGCCACATCGTTGATTCAGCGCAATTATAAACAAATTAGATGTCATCGTTTCCTTCCAAATACTATTTTAGAGTCCAAATAACTTTAATATTATTGAAAATAAAAATTAAACTCTGGTATTAATTAATTAAGGTCATTAATACTGGTGTTTTGGAGACATTTTATCGTATATTTTATTTACCCCTTGTTTTCAGGCAATTACCTAACCAATAATTACCCCTACATATTAGTTATCAGTGTTGTTAAGTAATTGAAAAAGTAATTGAATTACTTTTATTGTAATTGAGGCGGTAATTAATTACAAGCTCCCCAATTATAATTCATTTGTAATTCAATTACTCCTTTCGTTACAATTACAATTACATTTTACAATTACATTTCAATTACATTGGACACAAAAGTACTTATTTAATATTTTCAATACGTGGAAAGTTTAATTTCGATTGCAAATACCTAAAGAATTATTTAAATCTGACACCAAAGCAAAGTAATTGTGATTGTAATTGTAATTGTAACTTTAATTGTAATTGTAATTGCAATTAATTACAATTTGCCAAAAGTAATTGTAATTGTAATTAATTACATATTATAAAGTAATTTTAACATCACTGTTAGTTATGCACACAATATATGTAAATTAATACAATAAAAATTAAAAAACTCTCCAATTGCTTGAACAAACGCCAAAATATATTCCATTGAATCGATTTTTTAGCTATACAGCTAGATGAATCCGGATGAATTTTATCGTTCGCCCGAGGCTTATCTAATTAATTGAAATAAAAAAAATCAATAAAGCAAATGACAAATATTTTTCTGTTTGTCGACCAGACCTGTACATAAATACATATCATCTTCCGAGACATTGCACTTTCTCGGAGTAGTCTTTCAGCTCATCGTGCTTTTTTATTGTTATTAATCGTAAAGATCAACAAACTTTCGAGACTTTTTGCGATTTAATTAGAATGAGGAAACGGCATGTTGCATAACACTTCGATTATTTCTCGAATGTTTTGTAGGTGATACCTGCAATTTGCTGGATGTGGATTTGTTCTCGACTTATTCCGAGAACGTCGATTAATCAAAATAATTTATTTATGCATGCAATTAATCGCGTTATTATTAAATTCAGATATGTCAAAGTGAGCGATTAAAAAAATCTTACCCGGAATGCGATGATTTCTGCATGATTTCTGATTTCAAGGAAAGACCGATTTACTTGCAATTCTGGAAAGTATTTTTTCAAACCTTTTATCGGTTGTATTTTTTTATTATTTTTATACGTGAGACGTTCAGTCGGGGGTTAACTAGACGTTATTTTGTAAAACAAATTATTGCATAAAGCAAATCTTAATCTATTGCAATTAGCAATGTTTAAAACTAATCGGGTTTGTTTTATTTGACGTTATCGACAAATTTGTCAATTCTATGATAAAATTTAATTTAGTTCATTTTTATCTATGTGTGAAGTCATTGAACTCTGGTATTGCAATGTGGCAATACTTAAATTATCTGTTCGAGAGATAATTAAATCGTTGATATTTTTTTAATAGGCGTTAAATAAAGGTAAAAGTACAAAATTTTTTTTTGAATTCTTAAATACCTTATAAAATTTCCTTAAAAATTCCTTAAATACATTTATTTATAAGTAAAATATAGTTTATTATACTTATAAAAAGTGGCTTACTCCGGTTATCATCGTTGAAATAAATTGGAAAAATTGGAACATTATTCGAACGAAATTGCCTTCTTTTTTTTTGCACAGTTACCTAATTTTTTTTAAACCGTTTGACCTTCTTACTGTAAAAGTTCATTGCGGTTCACGAAACAAGCAGATCGAATTGACAACGAGACGTTCCTAATCACAAAAATTAGGAAAATAGGTCTCTAATTATCCGGTGGATAAAACAACAATGAATTAAAATTGAGTTTTGTTATTGTACGGCGATTTCGAAGACGCGGCATTTCGAACGTTTCTCGGAAATATTTACTATGAATTGTCTCAGAATGTCGACGAGGCATTGGCGAAAACGTAATCTAATATCATTTTTCTTAGGTTCCCATAACTTCGAATGATAAAAGTCGACTTGATAAAATATTTTAATGCGAACTCATAACGCGAAACCACTAAGCAAACTGTTTTGTTCTATAATTTATAGACATTCATTCAATATATTTTATATCTAATTATAGACAATTATGTACCCTAAGTTTATGTAATTTTTCGTATGGTAAACTCTACTTTTCCACATTAATATTTTTTAATAACACCTACTTATGATAACTTATTAAAAAAAAATAATTTTAGTGAATAAATCATTACATTAATAAATAAATTGTGTATACGCAAATTCCGAGCATATAAGGGGTTAATGTATTGTCCAGTAATTGCATTTTTACACCATTTTTTTTAGCAAAAAATCGTTTACTTAAGCGTTCTTCGCAGGTCTAGTCTAGACAGTAATCCGATACGGGTTTTGGTTTATTTTGAATTAATCAAAGGTAATTGACATTAAAATTACCCGATTATTTAGAAAAAAATCGAGTCGAAAAATAGCGTTGGAATATTGCCGAAGTGCTTCGTTTATTCCTTGTTTACTAATGCGAACGTAAATAAAAATCGAGAATGATTTGCGTCACAAATTCATTAAAATGTAATGTAAAACAACGAACAGGAATTTCCGGTACTAACCTTACTTAAGCCATTTTAGATTATTTGTCTTTAAATATAACGAAGATGTTAATTTTAACGAGTTATATTTAATTAATACCATGCCGAAAAAAATAATTGTACAATTAACATTAAAATATATCTACATTTTTTTCCTTACTACTTCATTAATTTCACGAGCGAGTTTTTATTAATAAATATAGTAGTAACGATTAAAATATATTATTTATTAAATAAGCTATCTATAGTTCAAATATATTACGAAAAATTACGTAAAACATGCTGTTAATCGAATTTCCGAATCGAATTTCACGTACCCTGTCCCCGTCCTAATTTTAATGGATAATCGACGATTTTATAAATTTATAAACGTCCATTATCGACTCGAAAAGTTTATCGCGTAAAAACTCTATTCGGATTTGTTTGAATAATAACTTGACAAAAAAAAAATTGGGCACACGACATGCTTAAAAGGAGTTACATGCGAGCGCGGTCGTTAACCTTTTCGGTAGCATTCAATTCGGAATTGCAGATACCTAAATTTTTTAATTTTGCTTAGCAGCAAACTTAAACCCTCTTCGTCCTCAACAAGCAAGAGTGCATAGTTGATGTAGCAGTGGCGCGTTCGCCAAAATTTCGAAAAAAAAACTATCTACCAGTGTTGTTAAGTAATTAATTACAAGTAATTGAATTACTTTTATTGTAATTAAGGCGGTAATTAATTACAAGTAATTGAAAAAGTAATTGAATTACTTTTATTGTAATTGAGGCGGTAATTAATTACAAGCTCCTCAATTGTAATTCATTTGTAATTCAATTACTCCTTTCGTTACAATTACAATTACATTTTACAATTACATTTCAATTACATTGGACACAAAAGTACGTATTTAATATTTTCAATACGTGGAAAGTTTAATTCCGATTGAAAATCCCTAAATAATTATTTAAAACTGACACCAAAGCAAAGTAATTGTGATTGTAATTGTAATTGTAACTTTAATTGTAATTGTAATTACATTCGTAAATTTTGTAATTGTAATTGCAATTAATTACAAATTGCCAAAAGTAATTGTAATTGTAATTAATTACATATTATAAAGTAATTTTAACATCACTGCTATCTACCTATCGAATTTTGATATAGGAAATTTATTGGAACTTTTTTGCATCCAAAGTTCCACTTTATGGTAGATAAAATATTGTAAGAAACTTTCTAGAGTCTACTTTACAGCACTAATATAAGGGAGCATCAAAATTAATAATGATTTAACACACTTGCAAATTCGGAATATAGAATAATAAGTACTTAAATTATTTACAACAAACTTTAGAATTAATACAATTTCTGCAACTTTAAGAAAAAATACCGAATGGTTTTTGCTTCAAAATTAACAAAACTCACCAACATAAAAAATAGTTTGTACAATTTGAAAAACACATCGTTTCATTCAATCATTTCGGGTTAATTTTGAAAAAATTGCCATTTTCGAAACGAATAAAATTCAGGATGTTTCACCTCGTTGCACCGCTGCTGTGCGTATACCAATTGGCAATTAAGGATACATTTTGGCAAGAAACTTTATTGTCACAGTTCAACGAACTGGCATTATTTGTAGATTGAACGGTTTTTACTGTTATCTCTTTGATTAAAAAAAAAATGCTATTGCAATTTTTCGATACCGCGAATCCGAATTGTTTTGTCCAATTATCTTGTACAAAACGCGACTGATATCTGATCGCTCTTATTTCATCGAATTGTTCGCTACTGAAAATTGTTGAATAAAAATCCGATACAAGGGGAAAGATATATTCTGGGCAGTGATGTTAAAATTACTTTATAATATGTAATTAATTACAATTACAATTACTTTTGGCAAATTGTAATTAATTGCAATTACAATTACAAAATTTACGAATGTAATTACAATTACAATTAAAGTTACAATTACAATTACAATTAACACTCACAATTACTTTGTTTTGGTGTCAGTTTTAAATAATTATTTAGGAATTTGCAATCGAAATTAAACTTTCCACGTATTGAAAATATTAAATAAGTACTTTTGTGTCCAATATAATTGAAATGTAATTGTAAAATGTAATTGTAATTGTAACGAAAGGAGTAATTGAATTACAAATGAATTACAATTGACGATCTTGTAATTAATTACCGCCTCAATTACAATAAAAGTAATTCAATTACTTTTTCAATTACTTGTAATTAATTACTTAACAACACTGATTCTGGGAATCCTCTTTTCTTCGTGTCACTTTTCAAACGAAACAACCCAGACGGACACGTGTACAAAATTTGTATAAAAATAATAGAAAATAGAACATCATTTTGTTTCCTATTCTCGAATAGATAGGTAACTGTAAATATTTTAGGTATATTGTTATTACTATGCAGCAGTCTTAAGCGCGTGTACACACACACACGCTTTAGTCAAAATAAAAAATTCGCAAGTACCTACTTTTTTTTTTCTTTAATTTTTCGGTTGCCCAATTTCTCGCCGTTGAAGGTTAACAACAGATGTTTACAATTCGGACATGCAGTTAAGATAATATAAATAAATTTTTGATCAGTACACAAACTACCTAGAGTTGGTTAGATTCATTCGAGTAAGCGGTTTGCTGTTTAGTAAATTAACGTGTTTACAAAACACCAATTTGTAACAGAGAATTTATTTCAATGCAAAACGAAACGAGGAGAAATTTCCATCGTTTTCCCGCGTTTTCAGGGATCCTGCTTCGCTATATCAGGTGGATTATTTTGGATAAATACAGGGTGTCCAGTAAATAGATGTCAATAACTATCGAGCTTATAGATGACATTAAAATAAGTGTATATCTTCATTTAAATTTTATTAATTTGAGAGACCTCTATTTAGTCGAAATCATCTATAAATTTTACTACGAGCCAAAATACACCGTTGCCAAATTTGTAAGAGTTTATCTATTATAGGAATTTTGAAATATATAATTCGTCACATTTTGAAAATATATCTCTTAAACTTGCTATTTATTTTATGTTGTGGGTGTATTTTGAAGAATGTAAATAACAATATTTTTTAGTATTAAGACGATTACATAATAAGGATATAAAAATTAAAAATATAGCAGAAGAAAATTGTAAAAAATTGTTTCTGTTAGTTTCTGTCTATATTTCTTGTTAGTTTCATCTGTTTTAGTTATACAGGGTATCCAGAAATTAGATGTCAATAACTCAAGAGCGTATAAATGACATCAAAATAAGGGTACAACTTCATATACATTTTGTTAATTTGTGTCCCCATTTTTGAGCTAGAGGCCTTTAAAGTTGAAAATTTAAAAATTATTTTTACGTTTTATTTCCAAGTTATATACATGGGAACAAAATAAAATTTTTGTGGTTTATTACCTACACCCGTGTGCCCAATTTGGTGATAAAATGAATCCTATACTATATTCTCTGGAAGACAGTGGTGGCGTGTTCCCAGTGATTAACAATTCGTATCTTTTATGGGGACAATCTGTATAACACAAACGTATCGTAAATATATTCTTTAATCGATGAATTAACAAAAATGTACTCTTGTTTGAAGTCGATAATATTAAGGGTTTTAGAGTAATTTAAATTTTTAGATTAAGATGATTGGTAGAGAGATTTTTGGATAAACAAAAATTCTGGACAAACTCCTATTATTTGTAACTATTTACTAAAAATATTGAAAGATAACAATAGAGATGATCTTGGAATTTCTTCAGATTGATTTACCACCTCTTTTAGACGAAATTCTTCTAAATGAAGTGATGAATTTAATGGATAGAATAATTTTTCATTGTGAAATTAAAAAATGCATTTTAGAGTGCAAAGAAATATCCTTAGGTTGCATAAGTAATTTCAACGACAGGATTTACATATTGAATATTTATTATAATCTTTCGTTTGGCAAAATTAATAGATTTTCTTTAGATCTTGATTTAAAAATTGAAATTTCTCTAACACGTCAATTTTATCGACTTCAAACAAGAGTACATTTTTGTTAGTTTATCGATTAAAGAATGGATTTACGATACTCTTGTGTTATACAGATTGTCCCCACAAAAGTTACGAATTGTTAATCACTGGGAACACGCCACCACTGTCTTCCAGAGAATAGTATAGGATTCATTTTATCACCAAATTGGGCACACGGGTGTAGGTAATAAACCACAAAAATTTTATTTTGATCCCATGTATAACTTGGAAATAAAACGTGAAAATGAGTTTTAAATTTTTGACTTTAAAGGCCTCTAGCTCAAAAATGGGGGCTTAAATTAATAAAATTTATATGAAGATATACACTTATTTTAATGTCATCTATAAGCTCGATAGTTATTGACATCTATTTACTGGACGCCCTGTATTTGAGCTGAATACTATCCTGCAATTTATAAGCTTCTTGTTCTTTAAAAAAAAAACCTTGACTGTTATACACTAAAGTAATCTAAAATCCGAAATTTACAATTGTGACACAATTCTGGCGGGTCCAGAACGCAAGGTAACCCACATTTTCGAGCACGCAATTTTACACACATCACATCTGCGTAAAAATTGCTCAATAGACTCGCAAAAAATAACATAATGCATCCTTCTTTAAGTGGAAAGTAATAAAGATTATTTTAAACACAATCTGCACAAGCTAATGAGTAAATTATTCTAAATTAATAAGTATAAAAAAAACATAATAAGTTTCTTTAAAAAAAAACCTTGCTGTAAGGAATAATTAAATATATTCAAGTGATAAATTATCCAATATTAATTCGTTAATTGCATATAAAATTTATCACCGTCTGGGATTGGATAACGGAAAATTTTTACAATTAACTACCGAATATATTTTAAATATCCTTGTATAACTTCCGTATGCTTTTATTCCGCTTAAATATCGAATCAGATAAATAAAAATTTGTAAATTGCTAATTGCAACAAACAAATTTACGATAAAATAATATGATTTACTTATTAAAAAAAAAAAATCGACAGCATCCGGTTCAAATGCTCCAAAGATCGACAATAATCTAATAGTAACATTCATTCGACTTCAAGGTGGTTTACTATTTTATCCTTTTAATAAGTTTTTTATGCCGTCTGCTGCATACATAATTAAGTAATTGGGTTGTTGCACCTATTTCAATAAAATTTCAATAGATTAATAATTCTTCGCGTTTTGTTCGGACGAATTTTATCTTCTAATAATGATGATGTCGAATTAATTGGCGCCTCTGGAGCGTTTTCTATTACCAACACATTATAAATAAACCTCGATATAAACTACTCATTATAAAAACGATGAATTAATACATAAAATAGTGTTCTATGATTAGATTATGTTCGTCTGGATGGTAGACTTGATGATGGTTTAATATACAAACCCAAATAGGTGTTATTTTGGAGATTTTATTTCTTTGTAAATGTGTCAGGTTGCTAAGGAATTCTATTGAAGGGCGCAATAAATGCCTACTATACGTAGTAAATTTTTTACAAGGTCATTCAAGCATTCATTGATAAGTTACTCATAGGCGTTTTTCATCCAAATGGCGAAGATTTATCTAATTTTTTTACGGAAAATTTTTAAATAGAATTTTTTGTTAAATGATAATTAAATATATTTGTTTATTTATATTTTTTATTGCTATTTTTTCACACAAAAATTACCGATATACAGGGTGTCCCAATGAAAAGTAGCCCCTTTAGTGAGCTAATAATTTTTAAACGCCTAATCATGAAAAATGCGGTTTTTGCAAATATACAGTGTGTCCACGGATGGGGTTGCCTATAGGAGAAAAATTTTTATTATTCATTTTACGACAAAAAGTCATTGTTTATAAAAATTTTTGCTTCTTTTAAAAATGAGAATAACACTGAAAAATCTTAGATTGGATCTACAGGGTGTTGTCAAATTAAGAAAACATGAAAATACCTCAAGAGGGAAGTACCATTATTTTTATTTTACACAAAATTTTTATGAAAGAAAGTTGTTTATAATCTAAATCTAAATAAAGTCTGAATACAAATTTGCAAACTTAAATTCAAATTTTGTGTGTCCCTAGATGAAGTTGACCAGATAAATAAAATGGTTATTAATTTTACGACGAAAAGCCATTCTTTATAAAAAAATTAACTTGTCGAGAAAATGAAATTCACATATCAAAACATTAAATAAGACATATAGGGTGTTAGTAAATTAAGAAACAGGAAAAAATTTCAAGAAAGAACGAAAGAAATTTTATTATCTTACATAAAGAAAGAATTTATTTATTATCTTACATTATTATTTACAAAAAATGCTTTTAATCTCTCTTTTAATGCTCTTATTTTTATAAAGAATTACTTTTTTTCGTAAAATTAATAATCATTTTCTCCTCTGGTTAAAATTGGAATTTTAATTTGAAAATTTGTATTCAGGCTTTATTTTAGATTATAAACAACTTTCTTTTATAAAAATTTTGTGTAAAATAAAAAATAATGGTACTTCCCTCTTGAGGTATTTTCATGTTTTCTTAATTTGGCAACACCCTGTAGATCCAATCTAAGATTTTTCAGTGTTATTCTCATTTTTAAAAGAAGCAAAAATTTTTATAAACAATGACTTTTTGTCGTAAAATGAATAATAAAAATTTTTCTCCTATAGGCAACCCCATCCGTGGACACACTGTATTTTATGTTGTTATAACTGTTTGTTACAATGGCACAAACATTATGTATCGCCTGTACAGGGTGTTTCATAAAAATCCCCCCTTTTAAATTCGCATTAACCAAATTTTATAAAATAAACAATTATACAAATAATACATTTTTGAAAAGTTGAAGTGTATATCTTTCAAAATACCTCTGTATATACGGGGTGTTCCATTTAAAAAAAATGGCTACTGTGAATTTAAAAGAGGAGATTTTGATAAAACACCCATATTTGAAAAAAACACTAAAATTACCCATATATTATGCTTTATAATTTCCAAGTATCTATTTCAAGTAATAGCCATGCAGGTAAGTATAAAGGTACGATGGCTATACAAATTTAATTTTTAAAAATATGACGTATAGGGTGTTGTTTGAGGGTCAGTCAAATTTTAAAACATTTTCTAAATCCGGGGATTTTGTAATTTTTTAATGTAGCAATAAATTGTC